>WBMZ01007840.1:0-83368 GCA_013400975.1 Atrichornis clamosus | reverse complement strand
CGCCGCCGCCGCCGTGTCCCCGCGCCTCCAAGATGCCCGGGCAGCGGCGGGGAGGCTCCCGCGGGCCGCCGGTACGTACCGGCACCGGGGCGGGCGGGGGGGCTTCCGTGGGTCGCCGCTACGTACCGGCATCGGGTCAGGAAGGGGCACCGATCCGGGCGGGGTGGGCTGCCGCGGCCCGCCGGTAGGTATCGGCACCGGGGCGGGAAGGGGCACCGAGCCGAGCGTCGGGGCCCCGGCGCGGCCCTTTCCGCGGGTCTGCAGCAAGTGCCGGGGCGGGGGGGTCCCGCCCTTCTCGGAGTCGGTGCCCGCGGCGGCTCCCCCCGCTCCGAGTCGCCTCTCCCGGCTGCCGAGTGTGTCTGCCAGCCCGCCCCGGCACCTTCCGCCGCTCGGTGGGAAGACTCGCGTTGCCCGTCCCTGCTCGGGGCTTCCCGCGGCCTTCCTGGTCCCTCGGTTCGCCGGGAGCCGTCCTGCCGGGAAGCGGCAATGCGTTGCCGGGCGGAGCGGGCACTAACTCGCCGGCCCCCGGATACCGGCTCCCTGCCCGCGGCTTTGGGGATCCCGCGCCCACCCCGCCATCCCCCCGCGCCGTTCCTCCTCGGCCCGGTTTTCACGGTGGAAAGTGTCGTATCCCGCCCGCCTCCCATCCCGGTGCTCGCACTTCACATCCCGGCGGTTTGCGGTGCTGGGCTCCCGCCGCTGCCGCAGAGCCGGTGCGGGGCTGGTGTTGCCCTGGTCCTCCCGGTTTCTCCCCTTCCCGCCAGCGCGGCTAGAATCTGATAAACTCCAGGGCCATGGAAGTTAAACGGTACCGGACTCAGGGACGGGCGCTTCGGAAGCCGCGGAGGAGAGGCAGGGGGGCACGTGTGTGGGGTCTGCCAGCGCAGCCCCCCAATGCATCGGGAGTCGGGAGACATTTCCGCGGTATTGGCCGCGCTTTGGGGTGTCACTGCTGGGCTGGCAGCGGAATGTGTTGCTCGCGCCGAGGATCTGTGGAGCTGCTGGAAAACGTGCCTGAGTGACATGCAAGAACGGAATTTCCTAGTCCTCGCGCTTTATTTTTGTGTTTTGCCTCAAAAAACATCCCGACCGCAGGTTTATTGCCCCTATGTGCACAGCTGGCGAGGGCTAGAGCAGAGCTGGCAAGGACTGGAGCGCGGCGAAGGGCCGCTCTGCCCAGCGGGCTGTGCAGTTTCTGGAGAGGGCAGATGGCTCTGGTTGCTCCGTCATTCCCTCAAGTCCGGACACGCCGGCGTTAATGGCTCCTGCCCTTCCTGGCTGTCGCCCAGGCCTCCCCAGCCAGCCCGGAGGTTTCGGCTGAGCTTTTGTTGTCGGAAGGCGGCTTCAAGGAGACCGGCTCTGCCAGAGGAGCTGCCGCAGCCGGGTGGGAGCTGGCAGCGGTGCCTGGTGGAGCACCGGGCACCGTTGGCTCCCAGGTGGCAGAGGGGCACCGTCGGGAAGTGTCTGGAAATCCGGGAGGTGTCACCAACCTGTCGGCCTGCCTGCGGGGGGTTGAGTGTGGGCTCGAGCTGCTCCTTAACCCTTCGATGTGGTCAGCAGTGCCCTTCCCTCCTGTACCTCCGGCTCCAGCAGCGTGCAGCGACCCTCGGTCTGTGCTTGCGGGGCTGTGACGGAGCTGCTTCCGCTCCCGCGGTGCCATGGACCCCGTGCTGAGGTTGTCGCTGCTGCGTTTTGCCGGCGAGGAGCAGGCTCGAAGCTCCGCGCTTGGCTTGTGCCCCTGACCAAGGGGTAATAAAACCTCCCGCGGCACGGAGGGAGGGAGGGAGGGAGGTCGGCCCAGGCAGTGGTACTGGAATGCTCTCGCACCGAGGGGATGTTCCCTGAGGATGCTCCTGGGAAAAGACAGTAAGTGCAATGTGAATACGAGGAAGAAAGATAAATTCACGCCAACGACAGCAGCAGCTGTCTCGGTTCAGGCAGGTGGCTACAGAGCCCTGGGTGTGCCGGCTGCTGTGATCGGAGCTGAGTCCGTGCCCTGCGCAGCCTTCCATGGCGTCAGGGAGGCTGTGCCTGCACGCAGCCTGTGTCCTGCCTGGTTTGGAAATGCTGCTTTGGAAAAGAAATGGAGCTGCAGTGGGTGATAAATCCCTGCCTTGCACAGCATGCACTGGGTGAGCTCTGCTGGCCTCTGTGGCACAGGCACGGCTCAGGGGTGTGTGTCGGTCTTTGTGCATGTTTGTGAGCGAGGTGGGATCGACCCTGGGACCATGAGAGATGGATAAATGGCTTATTTTTAAAACCAGGATTATGTTGTCTCCTGCTCATCCCCTCTAGGGATGGGGGGATGTTTGCAAACCCACACTGCAACTCCCCTGGGCTCTCTGTGGGTTTCTGAGCCATTGGCTGGGGCTGTTGTAGTGGGCAGGGGGGTTTGGGTTAGGCCTAGCTTCAGGGAGTTGGCACATTCTGAAGGCCAGTCACTTGGACAGACTGTGGCTCTCAGCTGTCCCATCAGGGATACTGGAACGAGAACTGTCTCTGTAGGCTGCACAATCAGTTTGTTAAGTGAAGCTGATGAGCAGTGTGATTATTTTTGGAAGTAGTTGCTGCTGCTGAAAACAAACCCACCTTCCGTAACAAACCCACCTTTGCCTGCTGCTCAGAATCCCTCCTAGACTGGTGCTCTCCTCATTGAGGCAAGAGGGTCTGTGGGTGCTTCACTGAGTTCCCTCCTGGGAAGGGACAAAGCCTTGGGGAGATTGGAGCCTGTGTCGCTGCTTTCCCTTGTTTTTAATGTTCTTCCCCTGGAAAACGAGTGCGTGTTGCAGCCTGAGTGCCTGGCTGTACCATCATCTTGTGCGAACAAGCAGCTCCATCGGCCCCTGTGATTACCGAGCAGACACTTGGGGTTGCTGATGACCGGCCTCAAGCTGCTGCTTACAACACCATCGCTCACTGCTGTGGAGCCTGGATCCCAAAAATGCCAGGGCAAGAAGGTCAGCAGCGGGAGAATGGGGTGTCTGTGCAGCGCTGAAAGGCGCCTTGTGCTGTGGAGGGCGGGGGCTCCGGTGGCGTGCAGAGAGCGTCTCACCCCTCAGATCCTGGGTGCCTGCCTGTGTTCTTACATAGTGCTGGAATCATTGGGTTGGATCTTCATGCCGGCAGCCCCAGACCTACCTCTCATCCGTGGGTGCAGAGTGGGGGATTGTGCTGAGTCCCGTGCTTGTGGCTGTGTCATCCTCGGGAGGACGTGGGGCAGAGCTAGGCATGCTGCAGCCCTGGCTTTTGGGGTGCCAGTGGTGGGCCCCTGCCAGCGTTGGTGGAGTGTAGTGGCTTCATCATCTGCCCTGTCCCCGTCCCAGCCCCTGGCCCAGGGAGCGTGGCTGGTGGCAGAATGGCCCTTTTTGTGCCTCTGGACACACTGCACTTTCTCAGGAAACAGCCAGTTGTGCTCGCTGGCAGCGCTGGGCTCTGTCACTGCCTCTGCTCTGGCCCTGCCCTGGGGCCAGGTGGGTCCTGTATCCAGGCAGTGGCCAGGGTGGGGACATCCCTCTTCCACCCTGTCCGATGCTTCCCTCTTGCCTTTGGAGTCCTCACTCAAGCTGTCATCCCACTCATAGAATCATAGAATATATGCTGAGTTGGAAGTGACCCATAAAGGACATCGAGTCCAATTCCTGGCCCTGGGCAGGACACTCCAAGAATCCCATCGTGTGCCTGAGAGCGTTGTCCAAACGGTCCTGGAGCTCTGGCAGCCTTGGGGCCGTGACCACGTCCCTGGGCAGCCTGTTCAGTGTTCAACCCCCTGTTTAGTGAAAAACCTTTTCCTGATGTCCAACCTAAATATCATATCCCTGTCCCCCTTTCCCTCCCCCGTATGATCTCTGTCCTCCGTATGTTTCTTCTGTGCACGTTTGTTCATAGGGGATGTGTGCTGTCCCAAATGTCCCCTGGTTTCACACCTGTGGCTGCTCCCAGAGCCCAGGACTGGGGAGGGGACACTGCACCTTTGCAGATGCCATCACGTCCCCTGTTGCCCAGGTGAATGGAAAAACCTGGCATGCTCCATGTCTGCTCCCACTTCAGCCAGGGCTGCGCTGGCATGGTCCAGGAGCATTTTGGACTGTGCTAAAACAGAGGAGTCTTATATTGAAGTGGGACTGGGTTGTGGAGGGTGATTCTGATGGAAACTGTGTTTATTATTGAAGCCGTGCTGGCTGGGAGGTCCCAGCGAGGAGCTGCTGTGGGAGCCCAGTGCCGCCGCCAGGTCTTCCTGACTGGGTGGTGGCAGCTGGTTCGCTTCCTTTTGGGCATTTCCCATGGGATTTCCGCCCTTGGACAGGAAAAGGGTGCGGATGGGATCCGGTTGGAATGGAATCTCAGCCAGAGCAGCCTGTGAATGAATGGGGACTCTGCTGTCACCGTGTGGGTTAAACTGCTTCCGAGGTTTTTACTCTCAAAAGAGTAGAGACTGAAGGAAAGGGGGGAGGGTGAGGGAGAGTTGTGTGGGGTTTTTGTTTCTTTGGGGGAGTTGGCGTTTTTGATCTTTCTGGGATTTTTTACAGATATTGCAGTTGGAAGCTGCAAGCTCTGAGGTCTCAAAACCATGTATTTTTTAGATCTCACTGTCTGGAGACTCTGCTTGAGGGGGAAAAGGAAAACCCAGAGGCTTGTGAAAAGCCAGTGTGAGAAATGCATGGAAATTTGCTGCCTCACAGAGACTCTGAGGGCAGATCCAAGGGACGCGTGTTGCAGCCAGGCAGGAACATGTATAACAGGTCCGTGTGATACGTCAGGGGTCCCCCAGCTTCACACACTTTCCGTGGGATCCCAGAACAAAAGGGCTCCATGCCTCTGTGGAATGTCATTACATATTTGTATGTCATTACATGTAAATACATGTTTGTATGTCATTACATATAAATGTTGTTTATAACTGAAATTCGTGTTTAAGAGGGAAATGAATTGCCCAGTTTGTTTGTCTATTGCTCGTTTTGCAGACGCAGGAACCACGTTGGGGTAATGGCCTAGAAATTAAATTTTGATAATACACAAACCCAATTTTGAGTTGGTTGACCGAAGAGGAAAAAATTACATTCAGGCAGGAGGCAGAGGCCTAGCTGGAGCAGGGTTCAGGCCCAGCATGATCGGTGTGAGGTAGAGAAGTTCTGTGGGGGCATGGGGGAGGTGGGGACCTGCCAGCCCTCCAAAGTGCAGTCTGCAGCCTCCTCCGTCAGCATAGCAGGGGTATTGAGAAATAAATTAGCTGTGGTTTCAAAGAGACACAGAGAGGCTTAAATGCATTTCGTGGATGATCCTCGAAGAACTCCACAAATCTGGTTGTGTAACGGGGTTGAATACAGTGTGGCAGGAAAAAGCCATCTCAAAGATGCTCAGGAACCTGGAGCAGGGGTGGGCTGAGGTGGCAGCACTGGTGTTTGAGCTCGTGCTGTGGGGCTGTGGGCAGCTGCTCTGGTTCACTGCCCCCTGGGCCTCCTAGGAGGAAGGAATTTGCAGGGGGATTGAGCCACAGGGCAACCTGGCTCAACACTTCCTTAAGAAGCAGGCTGGGGTTTTGGCTGGATGCTGTGCTGGCTCAGGCTGTTGCACTGATGCTGTGCCCCAGTGTGACACTGTGATGGTGGCACTGGTGGCTGCAGTGCTTGTGCTGCCTGGGGTACTGGGGTGCCCCCACCCTGAGATTTGCTTTGCCCAGCAGGGCATCCAAGGCTCTGGGGTTATGGGAGCTGCTCTCTGGCCTCTTGCTCAGCAGTTTCTCTTCAGCGCTGGCTGGAGGCAGATGGTTTGCAAGAGGGGGAGTGAGGCACATGAGTGTGGCAGGGATCTGCAGTCCCCATGCAGCGGGGAAGAACAGGTACAGGGGGTAAAGGACAGGTACAAGACCTTCACATCCCTTCTGTAAGTGCTCCAGAGCCCCAGCACTGGACTTGCTTCCAATGAAGAGAGCAGATGTGGATCCAGGCTTCGGAAGTCCTGCACAAGGGGGTTTGTCCTGGTGAGACAGCCAAGGGCAGCCAGGGCTGCTGGTGATTGCTGCCCTGGTACTGTGGATTTAGACAAGGTGTCTGTATCTCCTATTCTTAACTCCTTGCATCTGGCTGAAATCTCATGGGAGAAAATGTGGGGTTTTTAACTGTGAGATTGTTGAAATGCTCCCAGAGAGTGGGGTCTGATGTCTGTGGGGTCTCCCTCTATGGTGCTATTCGGAATCCAGTGGGTCACAGTCCTGGGCAGTTGGCTCCAGGTGACCCCCGGTGAGCAGGGCTCAGTCTCCATCCATAGAGCTTCCTGTGGATATTGGTATTTCTGTGACTTACTGGAATCTCACCTGCGAGTGTGGTGTGCCAGCACAATGCCCGTGCTCCCCAGGTGCAACAGAAATCCCAGAGCTGTGTCCTGCTGCAGAAATACATTGGCTCAGGACACGTAATGGCATTTTGTTTATCTTAAGCAGCTGATGTTGAAGGCTGTGCCGGGGAGCCGTGGGAGCTGCTCTTGTGAGCGCGTCCCAGGAGCAGCCTGTGCGCACGTCGGCATCTCCCCAGCCCCGGCCGGGAGCTGGAACACACGGCAGCGCTGTCTTGCCGGGGGTGCTCCCCCCTCACTGTGCTGTCGTGCTGCCGGCGCTCCTGGAGCTGAATGATGTGTGCAGGGCCTGGAGCACCGAGTGAGGATCCCAGCTGGCTCAGAAACTCTGCAGGGACCTGGCCTTGCGCTTTCCGACATCGTCTCTCACTGCTTGTGTTGCTGTTTTCCCCTCCCAGAAATGTGCTTTGAGGATTTTTTAGCTTGAAGGTTTTCCCTGGCTGCAGTGGCTTCAGCTCTGCTTCCTGGTGCTGGAAGCGCTTGTGTGCCTGCTGGAAGGGGAATGGGATGGAGTTTGTCTGGCAGGAGGCTGGTGAGTGCTGAGCTGTGTGACTCTGAGGAGCAATCCTGCCAGAGTCTTTTTACTTGTTGTGGTCCTTCTCCTCCATGGCTGGTGATGGGACGTGGCCACTGGTCCCATGGCCGTGCCTGAGGTTCTTCAGGATCCCCACTTCTCTGTGCTTTGCTCTCAGGTTTACTTCCCTCCTGGGAATTCTCCTGTTTCTGCCTGGTGAGGGCTGGCCTCTCATAGAAACAGGCTCCTTGTTTTTATCCTCTGTGATTTTTTTCTTCTTGGCCTCTGAATTCAGACCTGATCCTTCTTGGCCTCCCTGTTCTCCCAGCATTTGGGCTGCCTTATGCCAGCTTTTGGGAACCTGTGGATAGTGCAAAACTGAATTTCTGTGAAGGACATTGTGCTGTTCCTTGGCTCTGTTGGATTGTGAAAGGAGAAGCCCAGCTTCTGGCTGGCACTGGGGGGCTGTGTGGGTGCTGGTGCTATCACCTGCCTGTCCCATCTCCACATGTGATGTGTTTGAAAGATTTAATGGCAGAAAACCACAGCCTTTTTCCATCCTTCTTATCCAATTCCTGAAGTCCTGTAGCAGCTCCACCTCATAAATAATCCTCGCTGCACTACAGCCCTGCCCCTGCATGTTGGGAAGTGACTCAGTGACTTCAGGGTCACCCATCAGTGACAGGGTGACCTGTGTCACCAAGGGAGGTGCCAGAGGGCTGGGGCCTCCTCACAGCCCCTGGACTATGCTGGGGCCACTGTAGGACAGGATCTAGCTCTGGCTCTGGCCTGGTGTCCTTGCTGCATGTGGGAGTGACAGCGGGCAGGAGAGGGGGCTCGGAATGCTGCTCAGTGCTCCAGCCCCTTGGATGAGGGAGACCCAGACTGAATGGGGCATGCCAGACTGAATATGTATCTATATCTTTATAACTATTATTTTTTAAAACTGTTTTGCTCCTGTCAGTACTTTCCCAAGCCTCTGGCCACTGTTGTGGTCAGTCCCGGAATGACCCTGCAGAGTGCTGTGCTCCTTCTGGGTCCAGCGCCCCTGGAATTTGTGTCCATGTGTCCTCAGCAGTTGTGAGCTTTGCCTCTGTCTTCAGAGCCGTAGTGGGAAATCTGGAGTGTTGGGTGCTCCCAGAGGCAAAGGCGCCTCCGTGTGTCAAACCCCCCAGCGAGGCTCTCGTGTAGTCTGTGATTGTGACAACTGCAAAATTCGGAGCGTTTTGGGTTCCTTTCAGATCATTAGAGAACTCGTCAGCATATGAGAACAGGTACCGCCTCTCGTGCCAGAAGCCTCTGCCTCCCTCCGGCAGCCTGCGGGGATGGCAGGAGGGAATTACCTTTGTAGTTACCTGCTTCATCTCCTGAATGGCAGCTGAGCAGAGCTGAAAGGGATGGTGGGCAGATCTGCAGCCCCTGCACGCTGCCAAAATTACCTCGGCTGCCTCTTGGAGCAGGGAGGAGAACTTTGGAGAGATGCAGCACAGTGGAGCCGGGAGTGTTGAAGACAACCAGCATGGTCCGAATCCTCCAGAAGCTGGGTGGGGATGGTGGAGTTGTTTGGTGTGCTCTGGAATGCAGCCTGTGCGGGGTTCAGAGCTGTTCCCAGGTCCTTCGCCACAGGCTGATCCACGGAGTGACGGGAGGAGCTGCATGGTTCTCCGTTGGCTGCATGTGCTCCGGGGCCTGCCTTGAGCTCGGTGGTTAATCCCCATCCTGGCATGAGCCATGGGAATCCGTGTCCTGGAGTGGCACGGCTGTGCTGGTGTCCTTGGCTCAGGGAAGCCCCTGCTGGGTGGCTGGGGAGTGAGCCTGGGGCTGATCCCAGAGGATGTAGAGTGCAGCATTGCTGGTGGAGCATCCTTTGATATGCCTCATAAAGTGTGACGGACACCACTGTGGGTGTCGGTGACGTTCAGACCAGGCCATGGGACATGGGGTCAGACAGTGGCTCTACCATACCCGTCCCCTCTGCATGCTGGAGCCTCCTCATTCTTGCTGTAGAGGCCCAGGCCCTTGGCAGGGGCTATGGCAGGGGGAGGCTGAGGCAGTGGAATCGGTGCTTTTTTGTTTATAAATGTATTTTATTTTGAGATGAAGGGCAAAAGTGCTTCTGTGCAGCAGTGGTGAGGGCGGAGAGGCCTCCCCAAAGGGATGCTAATGGTTGTGAGTCACCTCAGAGCGGGAGCATTTTGTCTTGAAAGGCTTGAAATGACCTGTGTAATGTGCTGAAAAAGTGTCCAGGGAGCACTGGGTCCCTCTGTCATTCTGCAGTGCCGGGAGGAGAACTGGGAAGTCTGGCTGGTGTACAGAGCACTCCCAAGGGGCTGGGGCAGGAAAAAGGATTAAAAATTGCTGTGATTTGAAAACAAGTCCTGGTTGGGCCTTCGCTGGAATGAAGAGGCGGTAACTGGAGGAACGGCAGACCTCTGGCATCCTCGGGCTACACAGGGAGGTGCGAGGGTCCCTTTCCTGTGGGTACATGGGAGCTCTCCTTGCAGTTTGCTCATGGCTAATCTGGAACAGCTTTGGCATCGCTGACTGTGCTGTGTTGGAAGCGAAGCTCGACTGGGACTCGAGTGCAAGCTGATGCAAACCTCCTGCTCTGGGACCTTTAGTGTATGCGTGACCAGAGCCTCCAGCTTGAGCTGGGCTGGCTCTGGGAAAAATGTGTCTCCGAGACTTGTCCTCGTGTGCCAGCCGCTTTCTAGGATGAGCCTGGAATGGTGAAGCCCCGGGCTGAACCCTCGGCTGCAGCAGCTTCCCTCCTTTTAAATCATTTGTTTCTTTTAGCTGTCCTGGGAGCCCAGTTACACCAGTCTGGGAGCCCAGTTACACCAGTCTGGGCATTGTGAGGGATGAGGGTGTAAAAGTCCAAAATATCTGCTACCTGCATTGTTTCTGCACTGGGCATTAGCACTGATTATCCCCCCATTGTCTTCAGTTCCTGCAGGAAATCTTGTTAATCCTTCCCGCCCCCCAGGAATGCATCCCAAGGAGCTGTGCAGATATATTTAACCTTGCAGAGAGCAGCACACTGGCCTTTGGATTTCCCAACTCTGTGGCATCTGTCGAAGTGCAGCCGATCTGTCATTTTGGGGTGGGGAGGTTGGAGCGGGTGCTGGGTCGGGGCAGCGACAAGGCTGTGGGCTGACTCCCACAGCTTCCATCCACAGCGTGAGGCCAGGATCTGCCGGGGGTCGGAATTGCATCTTTCCTGCTGCAGCAGGAAGCAGCAAAATGCGACTGAAACAATGTCATCAGCAGCACGTTCTCGTGGGCTGGGGGCTGGCACAGTGCCGGGACACACGGGCTCCTCGGAGCTCCATCAGGGCACGGGCAGCCCTGAACCAGTAGGGATGTGACAGAGCCCTTGGATCAGACAGCAGCTCCCAGCCTTTCTGGAGCTGTTCTTGCTCCCATGGCCACATTCAGTTTTCTCCCTTCCCAATGTGGGTCAGGCAGTGCAGAGGGGCAATGCCCAGAACAGGTTGGGAGGCACGGTGGGATGCCCCTCTTGGGCTCTGTGCCTCTGCTGGGGTGAGATTGTGCCTTGCAGGGGGAACTCTCTAATTGAGGATCTGTTGTTATTCTATCACCCAGAAAACATCCCTGCAGCAGAGCTCTGAATTTTGCACAGCATGAGGGTCCCTGGGGATCACTGGTGCGGGGCCAGCTCCTTGCTGGAATGCACTGGCCCCTTGCTGTGTCACACTCACGTGGCAGCAGCGCCGCTACCTTCCCAGATATGGGTCTATCTCCTGGCTCTTTCCCATGGTGGGCTTTGCCATGAGCCCAACCTTGCCTACACTACGGTCACGTCTTTGTACCTCTTTGAACTCTGCTCCTCTGTGGGTGAGTGGTGCCAGTGTCCTGCACTGGGGCTTGGTGTCCTGTAGGAAGCACTGGAGTGGGGATAACCCCGGTGTGGCTCACGGGGTGCAGACCCTGAAGGATGCTGGTCTCCTAGTACAGCACTGGGGCTGTGAGCACTGGAGCCAGCTGCTGCTGCTCCAGCCTCTGGAGAGACCAAGGGGTTTGCCTTGGAATATACTCCTCCTTGGCAAAACGGATCTCTCTGCAGAGCTGGATGGTCTCCTCAGCATCCATCTGGGGGATAAGAGCCGTGACTTGCTCTGGAGCCCAAAGGTTATTCCACAGCACCAGCTGCCACTGCAGCCGTGCCCTCCCTCATCCTTGCTGGGCTGGGGGCTGCTGGCTGTGGAAGGGCTGAGGCTGGGCTGGAGCTGCATTGCAGGCAGTGGCTGAGGAAGAGGGGAAGGATGCGGAGCCACAGGGTGTGCCTGGAGAAAGGCTCAGATCAAAAGGCTGCTGCCATGTGTGGTCTGGCAGGAGCCAGCTGGGAGCAGAGCTGTTTTCAGGAGCTGCTGGTGCTGACATGAGTACTGGGTCTGCTCGCCTGCCGTACAGCATCAGCTGGAGAGGCCGGGAGAGCAGGGTGGCAGGAGAGCACAGAGCTGTGGGAGAGGTAAGAGAGAGGGTGGTGAGACCTGGAGCAGTGGAGTCCTGGGGCAGGAGGGCAAGGAGGATTTGCAGGGGAGTGGCAGGGGAATAGCAGGGCTGCCAGGGCTGTGGGAGCACTGGATGTGCCCGTTTAGTGGCATGCCCAGTCCCAGCTGCTTTTCTCAAGGGCCAGGCTGGAAGGGGTCACTCATATCTGCAATGGCCTTAGGAAGGTGGGACTGCTCCCACTGAAGCCACATGCCTGCAGATGTCCCTGGCAGTGCCATGACTCCCACTGCCAGCCCTCGGCATCACTGTGACCCCTGATTCAGCCCCTGAGCTGTGGTGGCAGCTGCTGGCAGAGAGGCAGGGGCTGTGGGTTTTGGCATTGCAGGGGGAAATGGGATGGATGGATGGATGAACATAAGCGGTGTGTGGGGAAGAGGGCTGCCATGAGCTGTGACCTGCCAGAGGCTGAACCTGGCTGCTGCAGCCCTAGGTTTTATGGATTAGGGAGTGCAGGGGACTCTGGGGAGCTGCTGTATTCCCCAGGAAATGGAAGCAACTACACTGTGCTTCAGGGACCTGCTGCATTGGAGGGACTGGAGAGCTGCCCTGGGCCTTTTGTGTCCTGTCAACCACCAGGCCACTGACGGAGATGGCAGGGGAACCTTCCCACACTGTGTCATGGGAATTGCCCTGTAATGTCCCGGAGGACGATGTGCGCCATTGCTGCCTGGGGTGTCTTCAGACCACTCCAGCTGATGAGGAATCTGCATGGCATGATTCCCACTACATGGCTGGGAAGCTGGGGAGCAAACTCCAGGGAATCCCTCCCTGATCCACCCCGCATCTCAAGGGCTCCAAATGCCGCATCCACCGGGAGCCCTTGGTGGACACATGCTGTGCTGAGGTCCTGTGGGAGCACTCTGGGAGCTGTCAGCTTGCTGGGCACCGTTTGTAGAAAAGAGGCAAAATCTTCCCTTGTAGCAGGACATCACTGGAGATCAAACAGAGGATCTTCAGTGCTTGCCTCTACATCGTGGAGGTGAGTGAGGTGGAGACCTTGTGGGCTTTGGCTGGAGCATCCTTGTCCTGTGGAGGAACCCCAAGACAAGCTCCTGAAGGTGCTGCTGCTCCCTGGTCAAGATCTCCACGAAATCCTGATAATGTGCTGCAAGGCTGGCACCAGCACAGGAGAACAAGGAGCATGGCTTGCCATTGGCTTGTGTCCTTGTGCAGTCACGACCCACTCAGATCACAACGTATTTGTGCCTCATCCTACACTGCAACCCATTGGGACGGACGAGTGTGATGTCAGTAGCTGATGTGTAACATTGGGCCAAAACCCAGAGCCCTCCCCACATCCCAGCTCATAGGAGCAGGGCTCTTTGTTCCACATCGGAAGTGGATGCAGGGGGGAAGGTTTTGTGGCATTGCCAGAAGCAGTGGACGATCCATGGATTTATGCCACCTGTGAGTGGATTATAAGCTGTTTAAACCAATGGGAAGTGTTGGGCTGCAGAGCTGGCAGGAGGGGATGGTCGTCAGTGTGGGCTGGGTGGGGCAGCGTCTTTGGGGTGCTGGGGAGAGCGTGCTGGGGCGAGAGCTCCTGGGGGGTGTGGAAACCACTGGAATCCCTGCAGGAGTGGGTGGTGGGGGCTCTGGAGCTGCTCCACAAACAGATGTTATCGGAAAGGAGAGGGAGAGAGGTGGAGTGGGAAATGCAGCACCCCAAACCAGAGCAGTGGAGGGGCCCCCTGGGATGGATGGGATCTGGGATGCAGGGACCTGCTGCTGCTGGGAGGGGAGTCCTGGCTGCGAGGTTGTGCTGGACCAGGGCGCTGAGTGGGGGCTGGAGTGCCCCAGCTTGAGTCTGTGCCTTCATATTGGTAACTGAGGCTGGTGTGGAGTTCACCCCTTGGGAATAATACCTTTTGTGGGATGAGGGGGAAAAAAACCCTATCCAAAATTAGCTGTACAAACAGTGAGGGCAGAGGTGATCAGGACACCCAGTAGCCTGTGGAGGGTCCTTCCCAACCTTGGAGGCTGACAGGAGACATTCAGGAGAAAGGGAATATTGTGATGGAAGAAAATGGTCTCATCCCATCAGTGAAGGCAGTGGTGAAGGTGAAATTCCCAGAGGGAATAAGGTACTGTGAAAATGGAGGAGTTAAAGAGCAGAAATGGCCAGTGCCTGGTATGCTCTGGTGGCTCTCCTTGAAGGTTTAAGAATGAAGCAGCTGAACTGCCAGCAGACAGGGATCTCTCATTAAAGGGAACTGCTGCATGGGGATGCAGTCTCTCGCCTCTGTCTTCCGTTTAAGAGATGCAGGGAGAGCAGTGGGAATTATGGAGCAACTTTGCTTTAGCACCAAGCAAATTGGCTGAGAAAATAATTAAAGCTGGTGTGAAAATGCTGCTTCATTGTGATGGATTAGGGGCAGCAACACTGGCTTTTATAAGGGAAATCCAGTTTAACTGGGGGAGGGAGTGTTCTTTTTCTAGTATGGCAATAAAGTGGTTGGGGAAGGCACTGGGAGATGTATCATTGTGATTTTCAGGAAGCCTCAGGCAGATTTGTGGAGTTATTAAGGCGGGAGTGGTGGGAGGAAAGGCCAAGTTCTGTTTGGTGTGTTCAGGTGTTCTGGGAGGGAGGAACAGGGGTGATGGTGTGACCAAGGGGTGCTCCATTCTGGCCTGGCTGAGGGATGCTCTACACTGGCTGTGGCTTTGGGCTTCAAATTTGGTGTTAAAAATGCACAGCTGATGCAACTAAAACACAGAAGAATTAGGTGATGCTGGATCTGAATTGGCTGGAGGAGCCGGATGGCCTCCCCTCTCCCTGGGGTGCCTTCCTTAGCTGGGGAGCTGTTGCTGATTACACAGTCGGGGACTGCATTCCCTCCTAAGGCCCCATTTCTCCTGGACAGGCCTGTCCCAAGGGCAGATTCAGGGCAGTTGGTTGGGAAGGCTGATGCTGGCAGGAGCACAGGGTCATCAGCAGGGCCGGGGGAGCAGAGCGGGGACCTCTTCCTCTCCAGTTGGAGAATGGGTCCCTGCTGCTACAGGGGCTGTGCTGGGCTCCTCAGTAACGGGATGTGGCTGCTGCACAGGCTGTTCTGTCCTCCCCTCAACAGTGATCCAAATTTGAACTAGTTTTCCCAAGGACAACAAAAGCACAGAGACAACTGCTGCCCAGATTTTGTATCCTGCTGTCACAGAGCCAGTTAAGGAAAGGGTTGCCATATTTTATTACTTTTTTTTGTTAATGCACGGGTGGAGCAGCATAGCTCTTCTAAGGCCTCATTCTTGGAAGGGGCTGAGCAATCTTGGCTGGAGCTTTTGGGGAGGAGGAGAAGGAAAAAAAAAAAAAAAGAGGGAGGGGAACAAACGAGGAGGGAGGGGGAAATAAATAATCATACTTGGTATGGAAAATAGCAACCTGCAGAATTAGCAGTGGTCTGAGCAGGTCCAGATATCCTGACGTCAGGCTCTGAAGCCTGGCCGAGCTCTGCCTGGGGTTGGTGCTGGGGAAGACCAGAGGGAATTTTGGGTGGACTTGAAAAACATGGGTAAAAATGGGGGTTGGATGGTGCTGGAGGGAAAAGCGTGAATTTTGGGCTGGCTGCCTGTGGCCTCAAGTGATGTACACCAGGATGTCCCCCCCAGGTATGGATGGGGTGATGGGAGCAACATCCCTCCTTCCATGTCTCTCCTTCCTTCTTCCGTTGGTGCCGAACCTCTGCATCACTACCCACGAACCTCTGAGCTCGAGGCAGTGATGAAGTGTGTTTGGCTTTGATCTTGTGAAAATAATAATTTGAGAGAAGCAGTGGGGGAAGCTTTGTATCTGACAACCCTTGGTGTAACTTGCCAAGGTTAACCCATGCACCCCTGGGGCTCACCATGCTCCTGCTGCTCTGGGTTGGCACCTGGGTTTTGGAGTCCATCTGGGCTGGAAGTAAAAGCAACAGTCACTGTGTCCCAGAGGACCTGGCTCTGGCTCTGCACCAGCCCTGCATCGCCCTCAGCTCTGCTCACCCCAGGGTTCACTGCTTTTCCCCATCTCTTCTGTTTTGTTAGTCATTTATTTATTTATTGATATTATTATTTTTATTTTTTTCTCTCTTTTCGCTGGATTTTGGGCAAAGCTCAAAACATCACCAAAAATGTTTGGTTTGATGTCATGTGTCGTTAACCTGCTGCTGCTGCACGTTGTCATCGCAGCCCGGCGTGGCTAGCACCACTGGTCCTTGGACACAAGTGACACAGGGCTGTCTGTAAACAGTGTTAGTATTTTTATAGCTTTTATACTTAGGGAGTTAATGACTCTAAAGAAAGCAAATTTTAATCTAATCAGCTCTTCCTTGTACCATGTCAGTCTGGATATCAAAGAGAACATCAGAGTGAGGGGCATGAAAGGCTCCGATGGCAACACGACTGCTTTGCCAGGTGCAGCACCTTGGAGCAGGGCTCCAGTGCCTCCTCCCAGGGGGCTCCTGCACATCCAATGGGGCTTCTGCACTTCCATCAGGGTTCCTGTACCTGCTCCTGTATCGCCTCTGAGCAGGCTCCTGTACCTCCTCCCGCCCCTCCAAGGGGGCTCCTGCACCTGCTCCTGTCCCAGCCTGGGGTCTGTGACTCGTCTGGGATATGTCACAGGTAAACGCTGTTGTCCCAGCAAGGAAAACAAGATTAATGTAAAACATCCCTCAGTAACAAAATCAAGGTTGTTTAAGCTTTTAACATGGTTTTCCCTCAGATGGCAGTGGAGCTGAATGTGAAGCTGGATGTTGGATGTGGGAGCTTGTGTGAGACGTTGCTCCGTGGGACGGGTGGCTCTGGCAAGGTGTTGGGGAGCCCCTCACACAAGGCCTTTTTCCAGTCGTGGTCAGGCTCTGTTCTTGTCCTTTCTCTTTTTTTCCTTTGTGTTTGCTAACCAGAGAGAATCCATGGATGACGTGGGGAGGCGAGAGGGGCTGTGCTCCCCCAGCTGGGGTCGTGTGTGCAGTGGGATGTTGGGCTCTTAGGGCAAGGCAGCCTCTGTATCTGAAGCATCTGGCACAGCGAGGGACCAGCATGGGAGTTTTCCAGCTCGAGTGCCCAAGGGCAGTGCCGCGAGGTGCGTGGAGCACTGGCGATGGGGGTGTCAGGGTCATTCACTGGGACCCCTCGTGCTGCCGGGGTGCGGGGGAGCCCCGTGGATCCGGGGACAGGCTGGGCAGAGTGTGAGCCAGGCAAGAGGACTGGGAGCATTTCCTCCCCACAGCTTTCTCGTGGCTGCAGCAGCTGCAAGGCTTGAGAAACGCTCCAGGGGCCGAGGAGAGGAAGCTGCTGGGAACCCTTGTGCTCCTCTGCTTGTTTGGACACAGCTATTTTTCCACTGTTTCCCTTGGGGAAAAGAAAAGTAATTTTAAAGAAAGTGTGCGTGTGTTTGTGTGTGTGCGTGCACGCGGCTGTGTTTGGGCAGCAAGAGCTGCTGCAGCATGAAGGTATCAAAATATCCAATGGATTTATTTTATAAGCCCCTCGAGCTGGTGTAGGGAAGAGCTCAAGGTCTCCTCCAGGCACTTGCAAATCCCATTTCAAGCAATTGGGAAGAGATGTTGGGATGGGGCGGGTGTGATGGCACTGATGGGTAGGATGGGATGGAGGTGGGCAGGTCCTACCCACCAAGACACCTGTGCAATTTGCTGTTTGCAGGTGATGGCAGAAGCCTGGGGCTTCCAGCAGTCCGACCCTCTCCTGCTGCTGTGTCATCGCCCTGCACTTTGGTTACAGCCCTTTTTCATAGAATTCCAGACTGGTTTGGGTTGGAAGGACCTTAAAGCTCATCCAGTTCCACCCCCTGCCATGGGCANAAGCCTGGGGCTTCCAGCAGTCCGACCCTCTCCTGCTGCTGTGTCATCGCCCTGCACTTTGGTTACAGCCCTTTTTCATAGAATTCCAGACTGGTTTGGGTTGGAAGGACCTTAAAGCTCATCCAGTTCCACCCCCTGCCATGGGCAGGGACACCTTCCACCGGACCAGGTTGCACCAAGCCCCGTCCAACGTGGCCTGGAACACTTCCAGACATGGGGCAGCCACAGCTTCTCTGGGAACCTGTGCCAGGGCCTCACCTCCCTCACAGGCAAGGGTTTTCCCTCTTCTCCCCAAGCAGAGCCCATGCACCTCACCAGGGTGTTCCTGGGATGGAAGCGGGGCTGGGCTGGGCACTGCATTGCTTCTCACAGGGTCAGTCCCTGCAGCTGTGCCAGGGTGAGGGATCCCTGTGGCTGTGGCTGAACGAGGCTTTGCCCACATCCACGATGAGGGACATGGCAGTGGGCATTGCTCGGAGCCTGCCTCCCTGTGGTCCAGGAGACTAGGGGGCACCACGAGTGCTCTGGGTGGTGGGTGAGAAGGAAGGGGCTGGATCCGTTTCCATGTCACTGCGTGTTTTTGGGAACATGCTGGGATGCCGGCAGAGGCTGGGCAGCAAGCGGGGTGCAGCTCCTGGGGCTCTGCAAACCGGAGTTGGGAGCAGCGGATTGAGTCGCCTACTGGGAGCTCTTTTCCAGCCTCATGCAAGGCAAGGGAGCTAAAAATACAGCTTGTTTGCCTCCAGCTGGAGTTGATTTAGGCAACCCTGGCTGTTGTGGAGTGCAGCAGAGGACAGCCAGTGATGGAAGTTTGCCGACTATAATTTTGCTGCTCTGCCCTCTTCTCCCTGCTACAAAAAGCCATGGCTGGGAAAAGCAGGGGGCAGGATGGGGTGTTAAGAGCTGCAGATGTTAACCTGCTCTGCTCAGGGTTTTCACAATGATTCACGTTTTCCCCTTCACCAGAAGCAGACAGGCCTGGAGCTGCTGGAGGGGTTGTTCAGAGGTTTGTCTCTGCCATGCAGCACAACCCTTCTGCGTGGAATGAACGGCCCCGCCCCTGTCCTGGCAGCTCTCACCAACATAAACATGAAGTCATGTGGTTTTCTCCTGGTTTTGTTTCCAGCCTTGCGGCCCAGGTCCTGCCCTGGCTGGGCTGGAAGGTGTCAGAGGAGTTGCTGCTGCTCCTCCTCTCCCATTCCCTCCATACGGCCCCTGTCCCAACGCAGCTCTGGGCTCTGCCCCACGTGGGGTGAGACACCTCAGTGAGGAGCTTCAGCCTGCGCTCACAGGGGCCTGGCTGAGCTGGAGCGATGGCGTCGGGATGCAAAGAGTGTTGGGGTGTTGGGGAGGTGCCATGTCTGACCCCCCAGGCACCTGCTGTGAGGAGAGGAACTGCCTGGGGGAGCAACTCTAGCTGCTGTCTCACATCTGTGCTCTCCTTCCTCCCAGGTTCCTGACCACCTTCCCTGGTTTTTGATGCTGAATCAGGATTGTGTCAACTAAAGATGGAAACACTGGAGTCAGAATTGACCTGCCCAATCTGTCTGGAGTTATTCGAGGACCCCCTCCTGCTGCCCTGTGCCCACAGCCTCTGCTTTAGTTGTGCCCACCGCATCCTGGTGTCCAGCTGCTCCTCCAGCGAGTCCATCGAGCCCATCACCGCCTTCCAGTGCCCCACGTGCCGCTATGTCATCTCCCTCAACCACCGGGGCCTGGAGGGCCTCAAGAGAAATGTGACCCTGCAGAACATCATCGACCGCTTCCAGAAGGCGTCCCTGAGCGGCCCCAACTCCCCCAGCGAGAGCCGCCGCGAGAGGACCTATCGCAACAGCCCTACCATGTCCGTGGCCAGCGAGAGGATTGCCTGCCAGTTCTGCGAGCAGGATCCACCCCGGGACGCCGTCAAGACCTGCATCACCTGTGAGGTGTCCTACTGCGACCGCTGCCTGCGGGCCACCCACCCCAACAAGAAGCCCTTCACCAGCCACCGGCTGGTGGAGCCGGTGCCCGACGCGCACTTCCGTGGACTGACGTGCCTGGAGCACGAAAACGAGAAGGTGAACATGTACTGTGTTGCTGATGACCAGCTCATCTGTGCCTTATGTAAACTGGTGGGCCGCCACCGGGACCACCAAGTGGCGTCGCTCAGCGATCGCTTCGAGAAGCTGAAGGTAAGGCCCGGCGGGGTGGTGGCAGAGCAGTCACTGCAGGGGTGCTCAGAGCAGGGGCTGGTTCCAGGTGCCCCAAGCAGCACCTCGTATTTAAGGCAAACAGCTCCTGAAGGATCTGTGGGATGCAGCTGGCAGGCTCCTCTGGGACCCTGGTACCAGGAGGCTGAACTAGGTCTTGGTTATGCCATTAGAGCAAAGTCTTCTCTGTTTTATTTTCTCCTGTTGGCATGTCTGCGCCTAGCCTGGGCCTTAGACCTCTCTAAATGCCATCGGGGTCCAAGGTGCCAGTGTTGCTCTCCCCAGGCTGTGCGAGAGCTGGGATGGCAGAGTGTCCTGGGGGACCTGCAGCATCACCCCCCAGGGCCATAGCCCTGAGGCTGTGCCTGCTCAGCCCTCTCAGAGGATGGGAGCAGGACAGGTGGGGCATTTTCTTTTGGAAAACTCTCAGCCTGTGGAGATTTGGGAATGCTGGTGGGTGAAAAACTGGACGTTGAGCCGGCAATGTGTGCTTGCAGCCTGGAAAACCAACCATGTCTTGGGTTCATCCCCAGCAGCATGGAGGGAGGGGGTTCTCCCTTTCTGCTCTAGAGAGACCCCCTGGAGCACTGAGTCCAGCTTGGGGCCCCCAGCACATGGAACTATTGGAGCAGGTCTCTAGGGGGCCATGGAGCTGCTCCGAGGGCTGGAGCCCCTCTGCTCTGGGGCCAGGCTGGGAGAGCTGGAAGTGTTCAGCCTGGAGAAGGGAAGGCTCTGAGGAGAACTTAGAGTGCCTTCCAGTGCCTAAACAGGCTCCAGGAGAGCTGGAGAGGGGCTTGGGACAAGGGCCTGGAGTGACAGGACAAGGGGGAATGGCTTCACACTGACAGAGGGCAGGGTTAGAACAGAGATTAGAGAGAAATTCATCGCTGTGAGGGTGATGAGGCCCTGGCACAGGTTACCCAGAGAAGCTGTGGCTGCCCCATCCCTGAAAGTCTTCCAGGCTAGGTTGCACAGGGCTTGGAGCAACCTGGGATAGTGGGAGGTGTCCCTGCCCATGGCAGGGGGTTGGAGTGGATGTTTTCTGAATGTCATTCCCAACCCAAATCCTTCTGTGATCCTATAAAGCAGTGACAGAGATCCCCAAGAGCCTCAAACTCCCCTTCTGCCCTTCGTGTTCCCATGGGATATCAGCACTTGGCTCCTTACAGATGCCATCCCAGTGCCCAAGCACTTCTGTGTCTCCCAGAAGGACCTTGCCCAGGGAGGAGAAGGTGGCTGGAGGCTCACCAGGATTTGGAGGCTTCTGAAGATCCCCTATGACCCCATTATCTGGGGTCTTGCTTCCACTGAAGTCTTTCCAGCAGCAGGAGCTCCTGTGGCGGGGAGCCTTTTCCCTAGGACAGCCTACCTTTTCCATCCTAATCCCCCCCAGGCTGCAGCAGCAGAAGTGGATGATGCATTTCCAGCCCCTTCTCTCGTGGCACAGATCGTTTTGAACTGAGTTACTGTTCTGGTCTTCAGGTGGTAGCTAACAAACTTCCCGAGAGCCCTCCAGAGAACTTTGAAGCTCGATCTTTATGTGGGAGCTGAGACTGCAGTGAATGTGATGTGAACCTGCATGGATGATGTTTGACCTATATAAAGTTTGAAATCCCTCTTCGCCCCCTCTGCATTCCAGATGAGCCTGCAAAACACTTTTAATTCCTTTTTTTTAAATGAAAAAACCTACAGCAGGTCCCATCCGAGGTCATGCTGGTGAGGGTGTGGCTGTGGCAGCAGTCATGCTCCCATTAGAACCCTGCTCACAAACCCTTTCCCAACTGCTGCTTCCTCTGGCCTTTCTCCCTTCATGTTCCAGGCTCATTCTGCCCCAAAAGTGATTTTCTTGCCTCTTTGACCTATTCGTGTTCAGAACAAAACCACTCTCTCTGCTCTAGTGTATTTTGAGGGCAGAAGAAATACTTTGTTGCTCCAGCAAAAAACGGCAGAGGACTTGGGGTTTTTTGTGCAGAGCAGATTATTTTTTCCTCCTTGTTTTTAAACTGATGCCTGGAAAGAAATCTTCTAGATGTTCACTTTCCTGGGCTGGTTTCCCACCTGTCCTTCTCCAGACTCTCCTAAACCCACTGTGAGGTGCCCAGTGCTGTGACTAAACACCCATGACAGCACGAGGAACTGGGGCTGGGATTTCCTGGATATTGTTTCTTTCTTCCCTGTGTTCCAGCCACCAGGTTTGGCTTTGCATTAGTGCTGCCAAATGGGGCCTGGGGAGGCTGGGCTTCGCCTGCCCATCTCCCATCTCATCATGCCTCACCTAAGCTTCCCTGGTGCGCAGAGCTGCACCAGCAGCCCCGTCTGTAGTCCAGGACATTCTTTTTCCATGAGAAAATGTCTCAATTAGCAAATTGGAAGCCTTTGAAAGCAATGACCATGTATGTTTGCACGCAATAAAACCTGGGCAGAGAAATTAAAACCTTGGAATATTCCTCCCTGAGCTGGCCTGTGCCAGCCAGGCGAATCCATCTGAGGAAGTTTTGCATGTTGCCAGAACACTATTTTTTTCCTTTTAAATAAGAGTCTGAAGTGATTTTTGGCCATGGAGGGAAGCTCTACTCTGCTGGAAACATTCTTCCTGTGCTGTTCATCCTGCCCAGCTTCCCAGTCTCTGCAGGAATGGAGCTGGATGGGGAGCAGGCCTGAGGGTGGCCACAGCTGCCTGGAGGGGACCTCAATGTGTGCCCTTCCTCTGGCTCATCCCTCTAACACATCCCTGCCTCTGGCTGTTCATTGGTTGGGCTGGTTTTGGCTGTCTCTTTTCCTAACACTTTGCCTCTGCTGCAGGAATTGTTCGGGATTGATGTGGGGCTTCACCAGCAGAGCCAATATTTGCTTTAGCGTCTTGTGCCACCTCCTCACACGGCCTCGGTCCACAGCTCCAACCACCACGTGCTCCCTGGCAGGGCTCAGAATCCATGCAAGCACCTGAAATAGTTGAAATCCTTAAAAATGTGCTGGTAGAATGCTGCTGCCCAGGAATACGTGGCCAGCGGAGTGGCCACTGCCTCCACCGGGCCTGGCCTGTGCCCCATGCCCACGGCAGGGCTCTGCCTCTCTGCCCCCTCCTCAGGATGTTATCAGTGAGCTCTGCCCCCTCCTCAGGATGTTATCAGTGAGCTCTGCCCCCTCCTCAGGACGTTATCAGTGAGCTCCGTGCCTGCTCCCGGAGCTCCGCAGCGCTCTCGGGCAGCCAGCAGTGAGCAGATGCACTTAATCCCTGGCTTTGATCCCACAGCTCGAGCAAACTGGGAACGCCTTTCAAGTTGGATTTTTTTGATGGAAAATTGCGTTTTTGAAGTGAGTAACTTCCTGTTGTCAGAAGGGCTGTGCTTTCCACAGAAATCTTTGGTGGGGAATTTTTTTTGTCTCTTTAGAAGAGCTGAGTGCCTGAAACTGGACTGGTGTGTGTAAATGAGAAACCTCCTCCCAGTGCTTCCCTTTCCTTCAAGCTGGTTTTACATCTAAAGTCTCCAGCGTGTGCCAGCAGTCTGACTTCCCTGTGGATGCTCTTCAATAATCCATCCATACTGTATTATACACCTCCAGATGTTTTAGGAACCATCTTTAATCCGTTTAATGCATGTGATGGTTTTATTTTGTGCATCTTCAACTCCACTTGTTTATGTTGTAAGGATTCCAGCCAGTGTGAGCATTTTTTCTGGATTTAAGCAGGGATCACATGGATGCCAGGCAGGATGGGACAGAGGTTGGAGTGCTGGATCATGTCCAGGAGCTTTCTGAAGCTGGGATGCCTGAGATGGATGCAGTGACATTCTGTTTCCCTGAGAAGGTTCATGTCAGGGGTTATCAGCTGCAGAGACTGAGGGAAGGGAAAAACAACTCCTGGGGCAGGAAAGTGCAGTGGAGCATCTGTTTCCCAGTGTCTGTAATGGAGTGTGTGGTTCCCAGTGCTGTGCTGGCACGCTTGGAGAGCTGTGGAGAGAATGGGAGATGAAATACTGGTGGCATTTCCCACAGGTGCGTGAAGGCATGGGGTGATGTGAGGGTGGGGTGAGGGGTGCCCTCACAAAGTGCATCTGAGTTAACATGGCACCTTAAAGTCATTGTTGTATCTCTTACCCTCCTGCAGCCCACCCTCACTGCCTTCCCTGAACCCTCCGGCGTGAGCTCTCGGAGGCGCTGGGCTGCCACCTGAGTGTGTCTCTTGGGGTGTGCTCTGTTCTGTGTGTTCTTGCTCAGCCTTGCTCTGCCCATCCTGCTGTCCCCTGCAGCTCCTCGTGTGGTGGGTGAAGCATCTCCCAGCAGTGTGGACCACGCTGGCTCCTTGGTGGGGATGACCTCTGCTTCCCCAAAGTCTTCTGTGCTGAGGGTGGTAAAACACTGGCACAGGTTGGCCAGGGAAGCTGTGGCTGCCCCATCCCTGGAATGGTCAAGGCCAGGTTGGACGGAGCTTGGAGCAACCTGGGATAGTAGAAGGTGTCCCTGCCCATGGCAAGGGGGTGGACTAGATGGGCTTGGAGGTCCCTTCCAACCCAAACCATTCCATGGTTCCCTGATTCCCCACTCTGACTGGCAGTGCTAGCACTCCGGCTTGGCTGGGAGTAGTCTGAGTACATTGGGATGTTGGTGCTTATTTTCCCTCTCTGTAGGTTCAGAAGGAGTTGAGATGTTGAGTGCAATCAGTGACAAAGTTGTCTGCTGACTCAGCTCACTGGCTGGAAGTCGACATTAAAGATGAAATTAAGACTGTGTGTAGATTAAGAGCAAAACTAATGGCCTGACCTAGATACAGCGAGTGCCCAGGACGGCAGTGCATTATCTGCCGAGTGATATCTCAGCCAATTATTAATTCAGATTGCTTGAAACTTAAAATTACCATCCTGTCTGCAGTGCCTGCCTGAGTCCTGCCCGTGCCATGGTGCCGCTGCCATGCCGGGGCAGGGTTGCACTGAGGGATACAGCAAGAAGGGCTCTGTGTGCAGAGCTCTGGCTGGCTGCTCCGTCCATGATTCGTGGTGGAAGGAGTGTTCAGAGAAAGGATTTTGCCTTAATTATTGGCCACTGTCTGTGGTTTCTCTGTGAGCTCTGCTCCCTTTGAGGAGCCAAAGAAGGGCCAGCTCTGAGGAAGCTTTTCCTTTGCTGTTGCTGAGGCTTCTGTAGATTGACAGGCTGGAAATATGCAAAAGAAAGAGAAAAGCTGTGTTTTGTAACACATCCACTCTTTGCTGGAGAAAGAGCTATGAGCCAGGTGTGAAATCCGTCCTTTGTTACCTGTCAGAGCGGCGCTGCCTCCCATGGGGCTGTGGGAGTGGGACCAGGATTCACAAAGCCTCCCTGTGCTGACAAATTATGCAGAGGGCTGGTAGTGACTCCAAGGCTTTTAGGAGAGTGGTAGGGTAGAAAATTGAGAAAAACCCTCTGTCACGCTTCCACATGGGACTTGTTCACCTGGGAGCTGCGAGTGCGTTCCCACTAGTGCTGGGTGAGTCACGGATTGCTGCTTGATTTATAATTTACTGCACTGCCATGGGGCTCAGAGGAATTTTGGTGTGTTTATCTCTATTCCTCCACACCAAGAAAAGTCAGTCGAGGACAAGGGCTGCAGTTGTGACTGCTGAGACTCCCACACAGCAGATGGGGGCTGTTCCCGGCAGGAACAGAGTTCTGGTGGTGCTGGAGCTGTCGTCCCCTGAGCCCTGAACCAGAGATGCGTTTGCTGCTTCATTTCCCTGGAGACGGGGACCCAGCCCCAGCTCCAGGTCAGTGGTGGTGGAGGGTGGAACCCCCTGCTGCTGTGGGGACGCTGGGAGGGGACACGTGGTCCTCCTGGGTGCTACAGCTCCAGCCATCTGGGCAGAGGGTCTTGGGGCCCCCCGGCTCAGCCATGAGCTTCTCCACAACTCGAGGTGCTTCCAGTGTTTTCTCAGGGTGAGTTTGTTGTCTAGTGAGCTACGTGAGCAGGGGCACCTGTGCCACACCCCAGGGTCCCCACTGCAGGATTCTCGTCCCCATTGCTTCCCTCAGTGGCAGAGCAGCGAGTGCTCAGCTGACACTGAACACCCAGGAGGTCATCCTCGTCCCTGCTTAAATATTGATCGTTTGGAGGTCATGGGGGCCAGGAGTCAGCATTGAGGGCTGGGATCTTTGATAATTTGCTTTTCTTCCCAGAAGTCTGCTTTTTGGGGAGGGTTTGCATTTTTTTTCTTATTAATAACTAAGCTATTATGGATGTTGAGATAGCAGAGCTGCAAAACTGCGTTGGTTAGATTAATCTCTCGCTTTTCCCAAACCTACATTCACATCCAAGATGATTTCAATGTTGCTATCTCAAGAGCAGCTTGAGCTGGAAAATGAAAGCATAAAACTGTGTGAAAATCACTCTGTGATGCCATGTTTGGGATGATGGCAGGCCAGAACTGGAGTCCAAGGTCCCTGGAGAGAGAAAGATGGTTGGCAGATGAGGGGTTCTTTCTGAATAACAGGTGTCACCTTCTTTGATCTGTCTCCCCCTAAAAATGCCCTGATTTTGGAAAGTGACTGATATCGATCTGTTCATCAGTTGCATCAGCCTCAAGCAGTAGGAAGTGATGAAGGGGATGTTTAAGGATGTGAATGAATTCCACCCTTGTTAGGCTTGATAAACCAAAATCTGTGCTTATTGCCAGCTCTGTGAGGTGCAAGAACTGAGGGGCAGGTGAGGCTGCTGGGGGCTGGCGGGCTTGGAGGGTTGACTTGTTCTGGGAAGATGAAGGCACCAAGGAAGGTGTCAGTGACCCTCTGTCCTCTGTGCAAGTGGTGCTGGGTCCGGACCCCTTGAGGACAGGGTGGGGAGAAAGTGAGTGGCCGAGCCCATGAGAGCAATGTCAGCAGAGGTCGGGAAGGGCAGGTGGGGGATGTCAGCCATGGCCCTTCAGCCCCTCACTTTGGGAGACCTCTTGCTTGGGAAGTTGCCATAATTTGATTGGAGAGCATTGGGGAGTGCCTTCCACGTGCTGGCCCTCGAAATAGGTTTTGGAGGACGCAGCTGATTGGAATGCTGCATCCCTGCAGTCATGCTGCTGGCTGATGACAGTGCCTGCAACTGTCTCCCAGCTTTCCCCAGCGTGAGGGCTTCTCCAGGCCTTCAGTGAACAGCAGTGGAATATCAGATGTGCCTTCAAAAGCATAAAGAGGAGGTATGGAAGTGCCGGAACCTTGTGCCATCACCATCGGTAGCATGCCTGTGATGATCCTACTGCTCTGCTCAGCCCTGGTGAAGCCACACCTGAAGGGCTGTGTGCAGTTCTGGACTCCACAGTGCAGGAGACACATGGAGCTCCTGGAGAAGCTGGGGGCATTGCGAGGGAGGGAGATTTCTCACTGCAAGCCACAATCTGGGCTTTGTGGCCCTTTGTGGGGGCTTGAAAACTGCCAGGAAAATTAATGAGGGACAGAAAAAAATCTCCAGTCCTTGCTTCTGTGGAGAGGGATCTGTCCATGGGCTGTGGAAGGAGGGAGACATGGAAGCGACAGGAAGCTGTTGGGCAGCAACCTGGGTCCTGCTCAGGAGCCAGGCCCTGTGCTGGGACATGCTCTGCCCTTCCTTGGCCAGGCCTTGCCGAGGCCACGGGCAGGGCCAGGGTCTGGCACCCTCGGCTTGGCACTGGGTGTGAGAGGTCCTGCCCTGCTGCTGTTCCGATGGTTAATTCCCTGCACCTCTGGACACTCCTGGTGCATCCCAATGCTGCAACAGCCGGGGCTGGACACACCTGCACAGTCCAGCTGTGGCTCGGCGCAGCTCGTGCGGTGCTGGTCCCACGGGCTTGGGCGAGGTGGCAGATTCAGCACTGAGGTTTCAGAGCTGCTTCTGCAGAACTGGAACGATCTGACGCCTAACAGAGTTAACACTGTTAAGCTCTAACACTTAACTCCACTTTCCAGCACAAACAAATCCATGCCAGTTCTTCAGCCACGGCCCTGGAGTTTTTCAAACCAATCTGTGTTCCCATCTCCCTTAATCTACTCATCCCCTGGCACATGATTTTGCCAATTATTATGTTTTCTCTTCTCTGTTAATAGACTTGTGAAAAATACAGACACTTGTATGTTAGTTTTCTTTGTAATATCTGTCTGGATGCATCAAATCTGTGTTATCTCTTGCAGTGTCTAAATTTCCATTCAATCCTGATTCTTCTCTCCATGATTTTTCTGCAGTACAAACTCTTGGAGGGAGAAGATACCCCCATGCATGTTATTTCCTTCCCGAAATGGGAACTTCTGCTTCCTGAAACCACTAAGAGCTGTGTTCTTTTCAAGGCTTCTTGTCTGTGATGTTTGGAGGGTGTGAGCTGAGCTTCAGTTCTTTCACTTCTGCATTTTTAAATGAATTTTTAAAAAGCGTTAGTGGGACTCTAGGTCCCATGGGAAGTCACAGCAGTGGTGGCTTCCCTGTGTGGGAGGTGATGCTCTACCAGCTCAGCTGTAGCTGGTGGTCCATCCCTGGGGAGCTGCTTTTTGAGGTCCTTAGGTACATTTTCTGCTTCTGGGGTTCCTGCAAGCTGGGTTTACTCCTTGCAGATCTGCCCTTTGCTCAAGGTCAGGACGCTGTTTAAGTGTTCATCTTCAGCTTCTCTGCAGTGTTCCTGCTTTCAGCAAGCTTGTGCTACCTGTGCCCTTTTTTCCCTATTTTTTTCTTACTTTTCAGAGTTTTTACTCTGAATTTTCCATTTCTGAACTTGTAGGTGTGTTTCCTTTTCAACACCCCTATGCCAAAATGTGTCCTTGTGTTTCTGCAGCAGGGTCTGGTTACCTGGCTTCTCCCTTCTGTAGCTGCAGGTTGTTGAACCATTCAGAAAGGCCTCCCTTGCATTGAGGGGCTGCAGAGTCTCCATCCTTCTCCATCCAGTGGCTCCATTTCTGGAGAGCTAACGGCTGCTGCATTTTCTGCTTTATTTGGATTTTTCCCCTCTTTCTGCTCATGACACTTCAGCCATGTCAGTGACAAGCCCTGCCTGAAGCCAGACCATGGTGGGCTGGGTGAGGGGTGAGGGGTCTTGGGCTGCTTGTGTTGGAAGGTGCCACCCTGTGAACACCCTCGTTTGAGGGGAACAAAGTCTATTTTCTCTTTAAAAAGGTGCTTAGACAGCAGTTTTGGAGAGCATAACCCTACTTGGAGGCTGGGAGCAGCACTGAGATGTGGAGATGAGTGGAGGGGGTCGTGCTGCCCACTGTGCTCCTGCCTGCGTGGCGTGAGGCTGTGGTTGCCCCAGCATGGTGCTGTGTGCCCTTGCAGCTCCTGGGGTGCAGGGTGGCTGCTGTGAGGCCACCAGCCCCACTCACACTGCACCACCTCCCTCAGAGATGGAGAAGGAGCAGTGCTGCCCCTCTCCCCGCACCTGGCAACTTTCCACTCCTGAAACAAGTGGCAGCTTTGCCGAAGGATTGATATTCCTGCACTGAGTAGGTGTTGTTTAATATTCAGGATATATTGCATTTGGGCACGATGAATATTCAGGAGTAGGAATGAGCAGAGCTCAGCTGATGCTGCTGGCTGAGTGCTCTGGGTGACGCTGGCTCTCCTCGGGCTCTGCTCAGCAATTCCCGGCGCGTGCATCTGTGGAAAATGGGTCCCAGCAACATTGAGTAGCTTTGAGTAATTTGGGAAGGCGTCTGCGTGCGGTTGAGCATCAGATGAATTTCTCAGCAGGCTCGAAGCCTTGCTCTGCGATACTGAATATTGCTATTATTATCACATTAGCCCCTGAAACACCTGACAGGTGTAATTAAATGATTTTACCTTGACAGCTGATGAGCTTTTTTGAAAAACCTAACTTTGAATATCCAATCGGAGTAGTTTGTGCCCTTTGGTTTGTGCCCTTTTGTAGAAATCAATATGCAATAGCAGCATATTTGCTGATAAATCCTCCTGTGGCGGGAGTAGAGGTGGATCCCCCAAGGAGTGGGGGGTTGCCTTGCTGGGGGTTGCCTTGCCAGCTGTAGGCTGGTCCTGGGGACTGTGCCAGCTCCTGGCTGGTCCATGGGGTGTTCCAGCTCCTGCTTTGTGCTTTCAAGATCTCCAGGCAAGTCATCCCCTTGCTGAAAGTTGCTTGTTGGCCACTGCAGAGTTGGACTCTGTGGGCTCCATGGAGTTAGGCTCCATGGGAGCTGTGACCCTTCACTCGACCTCAGAGGTCTTTTCCATCCCAAAGGATTCTGCGAGCAGTGGCAGATCAGCCCACTTGGGTTTGATCTTAATCAAGAAACAGGTAGGTCTGTGATGAGGAAAGCAGAGGTGTGTCCCCAAAATCTCCTGAGCTGGCTTCCGGATGAACAAGTTCTTGCACCTCTGATATTGTTTTTGAGCTCCTGGCTGGGTGGTCTGTAGGAGGGCACATCTGGAGCAGCTGGAGAGCCCTGTCCTTGCAGGATGTCATGACACTGTGGTGCTGTACGATGTGCAGCACGAGCATAAAATGTCTGTAAGTGTGATGTAGAGCATCACATCAGGAGGTGGAAGCTGGGGCCGTGCTGCCAGGCTGGATGGCAGTGCTGGAATGGCACCAGGTGTGAATTCCTGCTGACTCCTTACACTAACAAGGCGCTCAGTGCCCCTGGCCTGCCTGTCCCCTGCGACGGGCTCTGGCTGCGTGCAGCAGGATTAGGGCTGCCCTCGTGTGTTCACAGTGTCCGTGGGAGCCAGGCACCCCTTCTGGGGTGTAGATCAACGTACTTGGCTCTACTGCTCAGAGCAAACAGAATCTCAGATGTGAGGAGCAGGGATATTTCCAATCATCTTCCTCTCTGTGGTGTGGATTAGGCATTTCCATGTCCTGCCTGTTACCTTCCTTTTATTTGGTTGGTTTAGGGGCATATTTTGCTTTGATAGGAACATGCCCAGCAGTGCTCTTGGGAGAGATTTCAAGCACTGCCACTGGCGTGAACTCCTCATGGCTCTGACCCCGTCAGCCCTGTGTTTGTGGTGCTTCACCACATGCACTCCAGGACGGAGAGACCTGGGCAGTCGAGGGCAGGATGGGCTCCTGCCCAATGGTCACAGGTGTGAGTGGCCATAGTGGCCAAGGGACAGGGTGGGATGCTCCCAGCAGGAATCACATTTTCCTGCTGAGAAAGCTATTGGATAAATCTGCATCCTGCTATCCCCCACACACTGCTGTCTCCTATGGGTATGGCCCTTCTTGAGCCCATTCTGAGCACTTCAACTTTTCCAAGCACATCTGCTTGTGAGGGTCTGGGATTTAGGCATTTTAGTGCAGCCAAATCCTTGTGAGCTGGCTGGACCCCTTTGCGCTCTTGCGGGCATCTCTGATTTATGGGATAAGCTCAGCAAATAATGTGCAAAAAGGTGTGTGTCCTGCAGGATGTGCCAAAACAATAAATCCAGATTCCTCTCTTGTTTCTCCAAAGGGCTTTTGGGAACCAGACATCCGGTATCCAAAAGAAAACATGCATGGGTTGTCTTTCAGCATGAGTTCTTTGGCTTTGTTTGTTTATTTTTATGATGATGGTGATTGGAAACTAAAGGTCGAGAGACGAGAGAGCCTCATGGATGTGCTCACTGCAACTCCGTGTCCTGGCTGAAGTCTGATGCTTGTGGTAGAGTGATCCGTAAAAATCTAGCCTATAATGGAAAACATCAAAAAAACAAGCCCCCTCTTTGACCTCCCCAGGAAGGAGCTGTGTCCTGCCTGAAGCACTCCCAGTACTATGGAGAAGGAGCGGTTTCCAAGTGGTTCAGGAGCTGCAGCAGGATGCCTGACTAAACTCAAACATCTCTCTGAAGTGTGTTTGCAAAGTTTCATCTCAAAATAACTCACTCTGAGTACTTCCATACAGCTCAAAATGGTGTTTTTCCTGGATAACTGTTGCATGGAACCATTTTTTATTAACGCTGGATGGAGGTTTGTGGGTTTATTTGGTGCAGAAGTTGAAAGCTGGATATTTCCTGATAGCATCTGCAGGTGTAAAGCTGGACAAGGGTCTCGGGAAGCTCTGAGCCTGTGGTGGAGTCAGGAACACTGACATTTTAGGAGACTAATCACTAGGTTAAAGACAGGAGAGTCCGAATTTCTCTCCAGCCACATCTGGCTTCCAACAGCAATGCCTTTGTTAGCAAAGACTCCTGACAGATCCAGCAGGAAGCCACGCAGGCTGGAAAATGGAAGGATGCTTAGAGAGGGTGTTGTGGAGAAAGGAGCTGGGAGCAAGGGGGAGTTTAGGAATGTGTTTTAGGAATCCTGTTTGCAACGTGAACTTACTGGTTTTGTTTGGAATGTGCCAAGTGAGGACAGAGCGGGTTATTTATGCATTGCAGGGTGGAGGTGGGACACGTGGCGGCTTCCAGTGCATTCTCCTCCCAGATGCTCTCAGGCACCGGCATGGGGACTGTGAGGTGTTATCCTCCAGTGGCAGGGCTGGAGAGGGGGTAGCAGCAGGTGGTTATTGCTGAGATGTGCACCCGCTCTGCTTCCAGGGAAGAGATTAATTTCTCCTGATTCCGTAGCACCGCTGGCTTGGCCACTGAAACTTGCACCTTGGGCCAAAGCCCTTCCTCTTAGACTTTGCTGGTGCTGTTGGGTCATCCCTCAGTGAGACCAAGACCTGCTGCGAAAGTTGCAAGAGATTCAATAGATGCTTTCTTTCCTGGGAGTCCTGTCTCTGTCGTCTCTGGAGGCCATGAGATCATCCCAGCCCTTTCCATATGAAGGGAAGACTCACAAGTCTCAGCTGAAGCTCTGTCATGGAAAAAATCCTAACGACCGCTTGTTGCATGTGCTGACCATGAGACTGGTGTTGGCAGAGGACAAGAAGAGGCGGTGTTGGGAGTGCTGGTTTGTGTTAATGCCACCTGGGTGAGAGGGAATCTCTTCCAGACCATCCCTGTCCACAGGAAAAGAGGAAATGCCCTCAAGCAGCACCAGGGGAGGTTTAGGTTGGATATCAGGAAAAATTTCATCATGGGAAAAGTTGTAAAGTGTTGGAACAGTTTGCTCAGGGCAGCGGTGGAGTCGCTGGCCCTGCAGGGATTTCAGAGCCATGTGGATGTGGCACTTGGGGACCTGGGTTAGTGATGGGCTTGGCAGTGCTGGGGGAGTGATTGGACTTGAGGGCTTTTCCAACTTAAACAATTCTAGGATTCCAGGCTCTCCACAACCCTCCTGAGCAGCTGCCGTTCAGGGATGTTGGCCAGAGCTGCTCAAGCAGCTTCAGTTGGTTCTCTCAAAGCTGCGTGGGCTCAGCGCTTTGCTGCCCTGTGGTTTGACCAGTGTCCACCTGGGACATGAGCTCTGAGGTCTTTGTTGCTGTGGTGCCCAGGAGCTTGGAGCATGAAGCATGAGCTGTGAGGACCTGCTGTCCCCAGGCCCACGATGGGGAGGGGTCTGCAGCCCCTCTGGTGTGGCTCCCCATGCACTGTCCTGGACCCTTCTCAGCTGGGACTGTGATTCCTGCTCAGTGAGCAGATCTGCTGGGGAGCAGGGATAGGTGCTGGGGTCTTGTCTGGGCTCCTGGAGACCACTTTCTGCAATGGCAGCTTGAAGAAATTCTCCATCCCCTTTTTTCTCCTGGGCCTTGAAGAGCCTTTTCAGAAAAATAATTTAATCTTTGCCAAGATTGATTAAATTGATTTCTTATGATAATAGGTGTGGATGCTGTCCTCGTCCCTGCCACGAGCCCTCTCTCGGGGCGTGTGGTCCCTGCCATACTGGCTGGACAAGCTGTCCTCCTCCAGCTCTGCTTTGGGCTGCAGTCCCCCAAACAGCTCCTGAGAGTTCACCTCCTGCTCCCTGCTCACCTACAGCAGATTCTTAGTCACTCTGCCTCAGTTTCCCATTGTTAAACCAGTGCTCTATGCACTTGACCATGGAGAGGCAGAGGATGGCTGAGAGGAGCTCCAGCCACAGAGCATGGCCAGCTCCAGGACTTAGAGCTCAGCTGGTGGAGAGAAGAGCTATGGATTTTTCTCTGCCTTGTTTTTGAGTGGAGTTGTCAGTTTTTCAAGCAAATGTTATGTGCTGTTAATGATTTGCTGTGAACACTACGTTTTAAGGTTTTTTTGTTCACCTTTCTGGAGGTGAATGTGGGAGATGGCACCCTGGAGGCAGGATGGGAAGCAAGATCCTTTCCACTTCTTTGGGTCATTTGTTGTCAGATCAAAGAGAGCACAATACTGTGCAGGGAGGCAAAGAGGGGTTTCATTTGCTCATGGGGCACAGAGACCTTCGGGGTCGCATTTTGCCTCACTGTCTCTGGAGAGGACTGCCGGTACTGGAGGTGCTACACCTGCCCCAGAGCACTGGTGTGTCCCCACATGGATGGGGATGGATGTGTCCCTATCCTTGGCCATCTACTCTTCCAGGGCAGTTAACTGAGGTCAGTTCATTCATTGTTCATTAAGCAGAAGGAGATTCTTGCCTTCTCCTCTTGGTGCATCTTTTAATCTGTCACCTGTATCTCAAGTCCAACCTATAAATTGAGGCTGAATCAGATGTGTCTGGAGCCAGAGGCAGGACAGTGTGAGTTGGGTGGGTGGGTACCCAGCCACCCCCCAGCAGCTCAGACAAAGCCAGCGCACATTTGGCAGGCGTTCCAAGGGCCCTTTGGCCGTTCCGTGGGGTTTTACGTGCCTGGAGAAGCCATGACTTTTCCTCTGCTGTCTTCAGAAGAGCTCATGCCCCTGCTGGGAACAGTGGCCTGTTCCCTCCCCTGCAGGTGAGGATGCTGCTGGCACTGGGTGGAGCTTTGCTTCTGCTGGATTCAGTCTCTGTCATGGCTGGGCTCTTCCGCAGCCCCTCAGGAAGTGTTGATCTGCTAACAAAAGCCAAGGGGTTGCAACACCAGCTGTCCTCAGGCACCCTTCCACTTCAGGAGGCCCTGGAAGTGGCCGGACACAGGCAAACTGGGAAGCCCAGGGCCTCAGCCACTCTCCAGGGGCCGTGGAGCAGAGCATGGGGTGCAGTGTCCTCTTGCCAGGCAAGGTCAGGCCCTGCCCATTTCCGCAGCTTGTGTGCATCCGCAGCATGGCTCCCACGTGGCGTCACACTGCTGTGGGCCGTGGCAAGTCCCAGCTTTGATGCCATCCCAGTGACAAATAGCTCCTGGGATGCTCATGGGCTTCCTGCACCTTTGGAATGCCAACTCTGAGCAGGGCATCAGAGGCAGGGGAGATCCACAGCTGCTACAGGTCCCTTTGCAGTGCTCTCAGGGGGCTGGTGCTGTTCTGTCAGTGCTGGAAGAGTGCTGGGGTTTTGCTTTAATCTTACAAGTTGTGAGAAGAAGGGGTGAATTTTCAGGATTTTGCCAGCAGTGCTGGGCTGCAGGTGATGTGTGCAAGGCTGAAGGCTCCCACTGCACAGCAGTTTGCCCTGCCCCAGCCTGAGGTGCCATGTGCCAGCTTGTCCACCCAAGGGGTCAGAGCTTTTCCCGTAGGAATGCTCTCTCCCATAAGAACGTGCTCACGGGCAGTGCTGTGCTTGCTAATGCCAGCGAGTGCCAGTTGCTGGGGACCAGAGCAGTGCTCGGAGAGGAATCTGCTGTTGGTCCAAGGGCTGATGCTTCCGCCGGGGACAAAGTGCTGGTTATTTATTGCTTGGCCTTCACCGTGTGTTGGCTTTCCTTGGGCACATCTCCTACACAACCCTCGGGGGAAGCTCACCCTGCTGCAGTGTTCCCAGCAGCACATCCCCACGGCTCTGCTGGGCTGGGCCCATGGTTTTGGGGGTGGCAAGCACTGCCAGGACCTGCAGTTTGGATGTCTTTGTTCCTCCTTCACCTCATCACCATCTCGGAGCCCACAACCTACCTCAGCTGTAGCGTGGTTGTTGCTCCCTGGGAGAACAGAAATTACTGTCATGAGCTCATTTTTATCTGTTTTTCCTGATGAAATGGGAGGGAAATGCCTTGTTTCCCTTCTGTCCAGCCCACACAGAGATAGTGTGGCCACTGGAAAAAAATCCATATTAAGGTTTAGGACTGGGAGGAAGATAAAGGAGGGTGACACAGCCCAGGGGCAGGTCCCAGGGGAACCGAGGGCTCCATCCTCAGCATCCTCCATCCCCTTTGCCCCATGCAATGCCCCTGCCTTGAGAAGGCCAGGCCTCCACCCAGGGCAATATTTGCTCAATCCCTTCTGCATCATCCCTTGTTCAAACCCAGCATTTCCATTTCATCCAGTGCCACTTGGTTCTTAAAGCTGTGATTCTGAATTTCACAGTGTTCCTTGTCAGTCCCAGCAGGAAATATGTTTGGGACCAGTTGGAAAACAGAAGGGAAAAAAATTTACCAGAAGGGGTTTTTTTTCACTTCTTTGATCTCTATTTATTTATTTATTTATTAGCAGAAAGCGCAGCAAGAGCACAACTCGTCTCCTGCAATCTGTTTGCTGCTTGCTGGGTATTAAAGGATGACACCAGCTGGGCTGGTAAAAACATCTTAAAAAAGAATAATCCCAAAGCCACATTAGCAATTAAACATGGCACTGAACTCTGGAGTTTAATCCATTTTCTTCCCTCTTTTTCTCTTCCTTTTTTTTTTGATTCTTTCTTGTTTTGTTTCTGGGTTCTGGTTGGAGGCTGTGCCAGGTAGGGGTTGTGCCTCAGACTGATGCTGAGTTATTTTATATTCCACTCAGGATTAATTAATGCTGTGCGTGAGCAACGCCTGGGTGATGGCACCGCTTTGAGGGGGCACGAGGTGGGCGATGCCTTGGGGTCAAATCTCTGAGTGCGGGGTTTGATACATGGAACCATGGACTTGGTAAGGTTGGAAAAGACCTTTAAGATCAAGTCCAATCATTAACCAGCACCATCACCTTGTTCACCACTGTCTCCCGTCCTCAAGTACCACATCTGTATGTTCTTTGAACACTTCCAGGGATGGTGACTCCATTTCTTCCCTGAGCAGCCTGTTCCTGGGCTTGACTGTGAAGAAATTTTCCCTAATACCCAGTCTAAACTTCCCATGGTGCAACTTGAGGCCATTTCCTCTTGTCCTGTCCCTTGTTACCTGGGAGAAGAGGTCCCACCTGAGCCTTCTTTCCTAAACAACCCCAGCTATTTGTACTTCTTGCTCAGAGGGATTTCAGTTGGAGTATCTGGGAGGGATTTGATGGAGGACATGGATGCCTGGATTGGTGGGTTCTCGTATGGAACCCAAAATTTCCCCTGATGTCACTGAGGGCCAGTCTTCCCAATGAGCCATTGGAATGGACGGAGGGGTGTCGCAAGGGGTCCGGTGCTGTTCAGCACCCGCACACCGCCACTTTCCTGGAGGGAGAGCATCCCGCAGGGAACAGCTCTTCCAGGGGTGCTGGCAGATCTCCCTGGGCAACAGGCGATTCCAGCAGGTGTAGCACAAGTGATTTCAGCTCTTGCGAATTCAGCTCCTTGTGAAATCGCCCAAGGCAAACACGGGGACAGAGAGACAGGAGCCTCGCCTGGCAGTTCCACAGAGGGAGCCTTTATTGTCCGAGCGCCCTGCGAAGGGGAGGCCAGAGGCCAGACTCCCTGCCTTTCAGCAGAAGCCGGGCTTTTTATGGGGAAAAAGGGGTGGGGGTGGGGTAGAAACCAGTGGGCCAACAGGGAACAGGCTATTACCATGACGAAACAAGGCACGTTGGGATCTCACCCTGACCCAGAGGAAGGCAGCTTATCTCTGGCTTCTCCAGGGGAGTGCAACAGGCTCCTGCTTTGAGGGCTCCCAGCCCTCCACAGAAGGGCTCAGCCTGGTGAAAAAGAGGCTCAGGGGGGACCTTCTGGCTCTCCACAACTCCCAGACAGGAGGGGGCAGCCAGATGGGGGTCAGGCTCTTCTACCAGGTAACCAGTGACAGAACGAGAGGAAACAGCCTCAGGTTGCGTCAGTGGAGGTTTAGCTTGGATATTAGGGAAAAATTTTTTCATGGAAAGCATTGTAAAGCATTGGACCATGCTGCCCAGGGCAGTGGTGGAGTCACCATCCCTGGTAGTGTTCAGGAAATGTGTGGATGTGGCACCTGGGGGCATGATTTAGTGGTGAACATGGTGGTGGTGCTGATTGGCAGCTAGACTTGATGATCTTAAAGGTCTTTTCCAAACTTAAGGATTCCACAGTTCTATAAAATGTTCCATTTTTGGCAGGAGCCTGCTCCTGTTGCCTTCCTCCTATCTCCTGCTGCTTTGCAGCCCTTATTTCCATGTTTTAGTCCTTGAATGAGTCCTGGAGCTCCTCCAGCCTGGCAAGGTGCTGCACTCAAGCTCCTTGTTGGAATAAATTGACGTGTAAATTATCAGTGGAACCAGCTCCACTGCTGCAGCCGTGCTCATGGTGTTTCCATAAAGGAACTGAGCAGTTCCCTGGAATTGTCCGAGGCCAGGTTGGATGGGGCTTGGAGCAACCTGGTCTAACGGAAGGTGTCCCTGCCCACGGCAGGGGGGTGGAACTGGATGGTCTTTATGGTCACTTCCAACCCAAACCGTTCCATGATTCTAATACAGCAGCTTGAACAAAGCCCCTTTTATATGGGTCCAGAGCCTTGGGAAAGAGACCTGGGAATCTGATGTGGGAACCATGCCCTTCCCCCATTCCATGGCAGCAGGAAGGTAGGAGGGGGTGTTCTCGAGCCTCACCTGCCCCCAGGCTGGGCAGCACAGGCTGGGCTGGGGGGTTTCCCATCCTTTCATCCAAACTTGGTGTGAGCAGAGCGGGACAGTGGGAACGCTGGGTGCTTGGGGGCTCCTACCAAAGAGGCAGCCTTGGCACTGTGCTCCATTCACTGCTGGGCTGAGGCACAGGGAGAGCGGGGAAAATTAAGGAGAATGGAGAGTAATAAACGTGACGGCTTTGGAATAATTTAAATCCGAGTCATGCGCAGCCAGGGAGTTTATCGTTCAAGTTGCCCACGGCTGAGCTTTGTATACCCTTGGGTAAGTGAAGGGATCTTGCACACCTCTAGTACTATCTGTGGTGAGTTATGTAGTGCTCAAAATCTGCTTTTTAACTGTTATAAAACACTGCGATCGAAAAATAGAAATTAAATTGTAATGGGGCTGTTCCAGAACCCAGGTCGAGGCCTCTCATGGAAGCTGTGTGCTCACAGCAGCCCTGCCAGCACATAAATCCGTGGCGTCAGAGGGAACAAAAAGTTCCCGTTGGCAAAGATCGGCTCTAAAGAAAGATGAGGGGACTGATGGGGGGAATAAAGGGAAGAAAAGCAAATTAGATCAAGGTTCAGTGAGTGACCCTCAGGGTGGGGGTCTGCCAGGAGGATCAGTGTGGGAGGGTTATTCTTGTGCCTTGACACTGTTCAGTGTTGAAAGAGTCTTTTGACCCGTTGGTGGATGTGCAGGAAAGGGACTGCTGGAGCAGGATGGAGCCAGGAGCAGGCAGGGGGAGCGGGCAGGAAGGGGCCAGGAACAAGCAGGAGGGAAGGGGCTGAGAGTGGGCAGGGGGAACAGACAGGGAAGGGGCCAGGAGTGGGCAGGGAGCAGGAAGGGAGGGGGGTGGGAGTGAACAGGAGGGCAGTGAACAGGAACAGGGCAGAGGGAAGGGGTCGGGAGTGGGCAGGGAGCAGGATTCCTCTGTCAGTCTTTCATTATAGTAACTCAGGATCTGCTGCAGGAAACGTCCCAGGTGTCTTGGCTGATGCAGACGAGCTCCTGTTGCGATGGGAAAGGATGCAAAGAGGCGAGGCTGTGATTTTCCTGGATGTGGGAACTCCCTTCGTTCCTTCTGTGTGCAGAGTCCTCCTGAGGTGTTGCTCCGCTGCTGAACTTCTTTGGGAACTGCTGCAGGGACCTTTGGGCTTCCCAGGTGCTCTCTCCCTGCCCATTGGGCTTGGGAGTCAGCCCAGGACGCCAGGAGCTGGGATGCTGTGTGGCAGCTCCCTGTGCTGGTGATGCCCATCCGCTGCCCACAGAGTCAGGTCCCAGTGGGACTGCAGCTGGGCTGACGAGTGCCACTGGTTCAAGTGCCATCCCAGTTATCGGAGGTTTGGGAAGCCCCTCCTTTGGGAGGAGAGGGCATGTGAGAGCCTCAGCTTTCACGTCAAATCAAGCATCCCAGGGCTGGTATGTGTGCTATGGTGAGACTTTGGAGAGCGGCTCAAATGCTGACTCAAATCCACTCCAAAGGCTTGGAAAAAAAGCCAAAATGAACCCATGAGGTGTTTGTTTATTTTCTGGAACTCTTGGGGTTTTCCAGCCAGCCTCATGACTCCCCCAGTCTCTGACTCACTGGGATGGAATGGAAGGCCTGCACTGGGCAGCCAGGGAATGGTCGGCAGGGGGGCTGGCAGGGGGCTGTGGGGCAGGGGCAGGGTCTGTCTGGGGGCTGCTGCTCACCTCTCCAGTGCCCTTGTCTTGCTGCTGCACTCCAGTGATGGGGCTCTAGCTGGGCCCCCGGGGTCTCTCAGGAAAGCAGCAGGATGCTCTTGTCCATGCTGGGAAATGTGCTTGTGGAGATGTCTGCACGTGTGAGGAGGGAGTGGTGCTGCTGCTGCCCCCTTGGTAGCTGTCCCCGAGGGTCTGTGGGTGGCCCTGGGGTCCTGTCCATGATGCTCCGCTTTACCAGCTGTATCATAGAGCAGATGCGTTTCCTTTCAGCTTCCAAGTCGTAACTTGGACTTCCAAGAGTAACTGTAACTTCCAANCATAGAGCAGATGCGTTTCCTTTCGGCTTCCAAGTCGTTTGGGAGTAACCAGCTGGATTTGGGGTATGAACTCAAAGGGAAGCAGTGCAGGACTGCAGCGAGCAACGAGCAGGCAGCTGCCTGGAGGGGCTGTGGTAGGGCTGGTGCATGTGTGCAGGTGAGGGCTCAGAGGCCATTTTTCAAATAACACTTTGTCAAGGTGAGTCTGGACTGAAGGGGAACCCTCTGGAGCAGGTGCTGGAGGGCGGCATGCCTGGCTGAGAGGCAAGGCAGGGAAGGTGTACAGTGTGGGAGGTGACTGGTGTTGGATCAGGGATAGAGGTGAGTGGAAGAGCAGGGCTGTTGGCCATATTGCCTTATCTAGAGGCCTTTCCCACCGATGGCAATGCCCAGAGCCTGCTCCCTGCAGAGCCGGAACTCTTCCCATCCTCAGTGGCTGCTGGCAGCTGGACCTGGGCAGATCTGGGGCTCCCTGGGTGCTCGGGGGAAGCTGTGCCTGAAATGCTGCTCTGGTTGGCATCAGTGTGGGATTTTGAACATGGAGCAGAGCTTGTCTTGGCAGTGTCCAGGCTCAACTGGGCTTTTTTTGGTGGGCACTGTGCCCATAGTGCCAGAACAAGGATGCCAGGAATCATGAAACCTACCTGTGCTACCCAAACCAGCAAAGTTGGGTGTAGTCTGTATGTGGTGGGGGCTCCTCCCTAGCAGGACATGTGCTGGATCATGTTCTACTCCCCACATTTCAGGGCAGCTGTTTTCCTTAATTCTGCAGGCATAGGAATCCCAGGGCTGTAGGAGTTCAGTCAGGCCTTTAAATACCAGCTTTGTGCCCTTTAGTGACTCAGAAGGCCGGAAGCAGAGAACACCAGCACTGGTTTTCTGTAAATGTCATGGTTCTCTGTAAACTTGGTGATCTGGGGGACACTCGTCTGCAGGTGATCGAGTGCAGAGGCTGGGGAGGGAGGTGGGTGGGAGAGTGCAACACTTAACCTAATTTCGGTGCCTCAGACCCGGGGCTGTGAGGGGTGGTGGGCAGAGAGGGGTCTTTATGCAAGGGAGTCACTGTTCATATCCTGGGGGTTCACATCTGCTGCTTTTTCTCCCAGAGCCATCTTGGCCATGGGAAACTGCAGGGTTTTTCCTGCTGAATCCAACAAGGTTTTGTGCTTCCCAAAGCTGCATGTAGCCATGGAATGCTTCCATGGACTTTCACTGAGGAATTTAAGGTCTGTATGTTTCATTAACATGTTCTGTCAGCCCAGCTGAGGGTCCGAGCCCAGGATTCGATCCCTGGTTGTTCTGGATGCTCACCTGCCCCTCAGTGAACACTTCCCTGTGTTGTGGAACTTCGGCAGTGTTATGGGAAGCTCTGGATCTCTGCAGCTCTGCTCCATCAGCACACTGGGCAGGAGGCACTTGCCCCCAGTACAGAGGTGTTTGTCTTCACCGTGTGCCCCCAGACCCGTTGCTGCCACGTCACTTTAGTAACATCACCAAATCCCCTCTCTTCAGGGTGACATTTCCCAGTGTAAAAGGGCTTTGCCCAGGGCAGTGGTGGACTCCCCGTCCCTGGGGGTATTTGACAGATATATGGATGTGGCACTTGGGGACATGGGTTAGTGGTGGCCTTGGCAGTGCTGGGGGAATGGTTGGATTCAATGGTCTTAGAGGGCTCTTCCAACCTAAACAGTTCTGTGATTCTCTGTGGGCTTTTGGATTCCTGCAGTTGTTTGGGGTTTTTGGAAAGAAGAAGAGGGTGAACTGAGAATGGCTGGGGAGGACAATGGTGGTGCTGGGGTGGCACAGAGTGGGGCTCTTGTATGTGGGATGAGGTCTCTGGGGTGGCCCTGGGAATGTTCCATGAGGTCTCACCTCAGCTCATCACGTGGGTACATTTGGGTTTTTTACCAGAACAACTCACTCTTCCCCCAAACTTCAAGCCTGACTGAGCCCACTGAGTTTTCTGGGGAAATAACTGGAGCTTTAGGACTTTCCCTCCTAGTGCAGAGGAGAGAAGAGAATTTTACCTTATATCAGAAACGGTTGTGTTTTTTCTAGAGGAGCAAACAAGGCCTGATGGGAGCTTTGCACTTCACTGGGTGCAGCTTTAGCCAAGTTTGAAGCAGCTGCAGCAGGTTTTGGCATGAGCACTTACCCTACGCTCAGCGTGAAGGCTCCAGTGGTCCCTCCCCTCCACACTTCCCAGATGTTGTAACTTTTGGAAAAGTCTGCCTTGGGTTGGTTCCTGGCCTCAAGGTGGTCTGCAGAGAGGCTTGGGCAGCTCCCATTTGTTGGCGTGGCGTGGAATAGGGAGCTCCTGGGGTGCTCGGCACCGCCAGCTGGCAAGGGGCTGTGGCTTTGTGGGGACGAGGAGGGCAGTGGGGCTGCCTGAAGGCAGGGCTGGGCACATGGGCTCCCTCTGCACTGCCCAAAGCCGCTGCCTTCGGGCGCTTTGGGGCACCTGCCAGCAGCGCGCCGTGTCCCCAGCCCCGGGGCAGCCACGGTGGGCAGGGCTGTTTGCTCCGGGAGGGAAAACCTGTTCAGGCATTTTCTCTCGTGCCCGTTGCCGTAAGACATTGCAGCTTGAGTAATCCATGGGGCCGGTGCCCAAGATCTGCTGGATAAGCTGGCTCTGGCATGTTTGGGGGGCAGCTTGGGAGTGTGGTGGGATGTGCTGGAGGAGGCTGCGGGCTCGGACCCCTGCACTGGTGTGGGGCTTGACCCATCAGAGTCAGCAGTGGTGCCCTGGATGTGGCGGGGGAGCAGCACAGGCTTTGCTTCCCTGGGATTTCTGTGGCAGCCATGGTGTCGGTTGTTCTGGTGGGACTCTGGTACACAATGGCTTTGGAAGTGCAGTGTCCCCTCCACATCTTTGCAAAGTCCCCTGTAGCACCCCATGCATTGCAGGGGCAAAGGGGGTCCCCAAGCAGCGCCAATGCTCTGGCCACAGAAGAAACTCCAAAAATGTCTTTGTGCCATTGCTTGGTGATGGTTTTGTGACTTTTTGGTGGGTTTTGGCATTTTGTTTGCTTTTCTAGGAGTGAAACAGCAAAGGGAAAAAGGCAGAAGGAACGGGACCCTGCTCGTGTGTGCACAAGGAGTTAAGGCCTTCTTCAGCGTTGGCGCGTTCACCCCGAGGCTGAGTTTGTACTGTGTGTGTCTATCTCAGCATCTCCAGCGCTGGTTTGAACAGTCTCACCGTAGCTTTACATAAGCAACAACTCAGCCAAAATAAGCCCCATCCCAGGCAGTTGTTGGCATGTTGTTTCTCCTTCCAAGAGAAACCCGACGGTTTGCGTCCTCCTTGGTGCGCTGGCAGCGCCGGCGCTGTGACCTGCCAGCACGGGCATGGCTGGGCCGGCCAGGGGGAGCACGCCCGGCTTTTGGCGTTCCCAGGATCTTGCCTGCTGCCCCCGCAGCCAGGTGCTGGGGCAGGGAGCCTGGAGCACCCTCAGAGCTCACCCAGCCAAGCGGCTCCCACTCCCCTTGGCGTGGCTCAGAGCCAGACAGGGAGAAACTCAGGGCAGGTTCCCCAAGATGTGTGGGATGGCCTGGCTGGATGTGGGGGTGAACACGCCCCCGGCAACTCTCACACGCTGGTGCTGGGAAGGTGGAAAAGTTGGTTCAGTGCAGGCACGTCCCGCAGGAAGCAGGAATTTGTGAGGAGGTTGTTTAGGCAGCAGCAGCCTCTATGTGCTTTATGCTTCATAGGATCACAGAATATCCTGAGTTGGATGGGACCCATCCCTTCTGGCCAGCTCCTCCTGATTTTTTCATCCAAATTTGTTCTTCTGCCAGGAGAGGTGAGGAGGGGAGACGCTGGTTGTGGTGTCACCCTCCAGCCCATCCCTGGTGCTGCTCTGTTCCAGTCCCTTGCTGAGAACAGCAGCCCCATGGCAGGAGACAACTGTGGATGAGAGGGGAGGTCTCCCAAGGGGCACATTTGGCTTAATTGTCCCCATTTATTCCTGTCCTGCCTTTCCCAGCACTGGGATGTGGGTTTCTAAACCAGCCTTGGGAGCTCTGCCTGCTCCCGTGGGCAGGAACATAGCAAAGCCCCAATGGAAGGTTTTCCTCAATGGCTCCCAACGCTGCTCTCAGCTGTCTTCAGGGTATTAAGGGAAAGTAGCAGGTTGTTTCCTTCAGACAGGCTGTTCATTGCCAACCCAGAGCAAATAAGGTTGCCAGGGCTATGTGGGGACACACTCAAACATCATCCCAGCTGTCCCTGGGGTGTTCAGGCACCTTCTGGATAGGGAGCACTTCGTATTGCTCAGTGCTGGGCTGTGCCTTCCTGCTGCTGCTGCCTGCCCCATGCTGACCCCTCCATGGGGCTCGGGTGCTGTCAGGTGCCCACAAGTGCAGCCAGGAGCCGCTGGGTGCTGCCAGGTGCCTCCAGATGCAGTCAGGATCCACTGACTGCCAGGATGCCATCGGTGCCAGCTGCTCTCTCTGACTGCCCCGGTGCCCAAGTGCTGACAAAAAGTGCAAGGTTTGGGGCTGTCTTTCAAACCTTGACACTGATGTTTTGTGACAATTAATCTTGCTATTTATATCAGTCTAATTAGCAGCGTTATTAATATTATCGAGGTGCCACAGTGGTAATTATGTGTCTGCTTAACATGTGCTATCAGTGCTGTTCCAATGCAGTGTGATTCTGCCTGACATTATCCCACCATTAGCATTGTTTGTTGTGTGCTGTGGAAGATAATTTGGTGCTCCTAATCGCTGCGATCCTCATTAGCAAACTGTCCCCACGTGCCCAAGCTTTTGAGAGTGATGCCACCAAGTGGTGCAGCTTTCCTGTGGATGTTTCTCTGGTAAATTTTCCCCATTTTGAGAGTTTCCTGGCCAACAGACTCTCTCTCAGAAGGTAAGGAAGCCTTGGAAGATCCTGCCCCCAAAATAAAGCTTTTTTTTTAAAGATCTTTGCTCTGGCACCTGCAGCAGCTTCTCTGGTCTTTCGACTCTCCTTCTTCCCTTGCCAAGATCTTAAATATTTAAAATTTGAGGAAAATTATAGCTGAGGTGTAGGGAACTTGGCTTTAAGGGAGCTTTTTCATCTTTTATTCTACAGTGTTGTTCACTAACAGGGCCATCCTGATTTCCCACAGGCAGCTGGCCCTGGAGCTAGTGACTGTGATGGCCAGGCTGTGGGAAGCAGAGACCATCCTCCCACTGCCCATTGTGTCCTTGGGAGGACAGGGAAGGTGGACACAGGGGGTTTACGTTGGTGAGAGTCCTTGCTTCCTCCCATGTACCTTCCATCACTACCTGCCGTGTTGGAAGATCCTCTCCCTTTGCTAAAACCCGGGGTTTCCCAGTCTAGATGTGAAACAAGGTGCCTGCACGTCTATTTTGGGACTGAAGCAGTGGTATAAATACCAGAGTAGGTTTCCAGCCTTCCCTGCTGCGGTTCCTCTGGCATTGATGTCCTATGGAGCAATGCCTGTGGTGGGGCACGGACACCTTACAACCTCCCAGTGCTCATTGCAAGACCCTGCAAACCTTCTGATCCTTTTCCTCACCCCGGACATGTCTCCTGTGGCTTTAGCTGTTGGGAAGCCACATGGCAGGAGATGCCCTGGGGAAACCTTGGTGTTTCTGTCTGGTGTAAGTGGACATCCTCCTCTGGGTGACAAGGACCTGAGGGCCAGCTCCCACGAGCATTTCTGCCCCAGGGCCAGCCCATCCATGCTGCCCTCCAATCCAGCTCCTGGAAAAGGTTTTAAACTGTGAGAAATCCTTCAATATGGGACAGGTGAAGAGATGTGTGTGAATCCAGACATTCTCCCACCTGCTGTTCCTGCCTCAGCCAACTGTCCCGCAGGTCCAGCTCCTCTGACTGCTGCTGCAGAGATGGGGGAAGGAATAAAAAAGGCTCCTGAGTGTGTGCAGGAGATGGATCAACAGGGAGTTAAAATCCAGCTGCTGGAGCGTTTGATCAGCCTGTTTGATTGTTGAAGCTGGAAGATGAGCTTTCAGGGCACGCTGGGAGAGGGAAGGCAGCAGAGTGCAGGCTCTGTGTTCTGTTACCAGTCGCTGGCAGCCAGCTCGGTGCCCCCTCTCCAACACAAGCTCCTGATGGAGGGTATGGGGGGACAAGGGTATGAAAAAGGGGGGCTGAGGGATTAATATTTCAGGAGCCTTGACAGTGACTCACCTGCCCTCTGTCCTGCTGGAAGAGGGCTCGGAGGGGGCTCCCTTGGGCAGGTGGTTCTGATGCTTCTGACTGCCATACTCAGAGATGCTGAACCCCAGTTTCTGCTGGTGAGATGGACCACAGAGATGGGATGGGTGTCGCAGCCCTGGAGATGTGTGTTTCAGCCCAGAGATGGGTTTTGCAGCCCCAAGGTGGGTGTTACAGCTCCCAAATGGGTGTCATAGCCCCAGAGATGGGTGTAGGCAGCGTGGTTTCCTTCCCTTTGGGTTTCTAACTGAACTCTTTGCATTGGTCAGTCTCTCCCCATCCTTGGTCATCGTCACCCAGCACAACCTCCTTCTCCTTCTCCTCAGCCTTCATTCCCCATCCGCCTACAGCTGTCATGCCTTCCAGCATGGATTGTCTGATTTCAAGCTCTGCCTGTACCCAGCTCCCGGATGGAGGTGGGTGCCAGTGCCATGGCAGGTAGCAGTGAGGTGGTGATAAAAAAACATGAGGAGGATGACACACCAAACAAACCCCCAGCCTGGGACAAACAGGCTGGCCAGAGCCTGAGCCATTTGCAGATATAATTTATGCACTTATTGCTAATTAATAATCTAGATTAAAACCATGTTCTGCAGTGTTTTGGCTCGGTAAAGCTGAACCCTGCGTCCTGCTCTCAGCACAAGTCAGGCTCTCTTGGCTTGGTGTCGCCCCCATCACTTGTCACCGACCTCTGGTGTCGGCTTTGGCTGATCTCTACAGAATTCCCTGTGTCTCCTGCTATAATTTGAAATGCAGGAGCTTTAGCTTCACTCTCCAGCTAATTTTGTATATGTAATTCAAACAATTTCTGCCTACTGTTTCGGCGTGAGTTGTGCTTTGCAGCCTCTTCACGTATTTCCCCTTCAGTCTGGGAGCAGCCGGATCTCACTCTTGACATGCAGCCCAGGCAGTGAGGAGGGGGAAACATGTACCTTCTTCAGCATTCTTCCTTACTTTTTGCTTGAATTTTGCTAATTTGGTTTGGGAGGTAAGGTAGGAATTGAATGAAGTGATTAGTGAATCTTTGGTAATTCTATTATCAGGTGAAAATCACAAAGAGACTTTTTTGGTGTTGAATGGAACCAGATGTTCTTTGGGAATGTATGAATCTTCCATGAGTTTCTCTCTAGCACTAAACTCCTTGTTCAATGTGTTCCCTTTGAATTCCATCTCTTCATTTCTGCCACCGACACTTGGTTGTGCAAATAGGAATTTGCGTAAATGACTTGCTGAATCCCAGACCTCCTTTAGCAGCCTCAGACGAGCTTTTGTGCTCCTGAGATGATAGTGCTGCTTGAAAGGGCTGTCAGAGCCTGGGGAACCCAGGCCATGCCCGTAGCCAGGTGTCACAGGTGCCCATGGGATGATCCCGTGGCTCCTGGGGACACATCACACATCACAAGGTTTTGTCAAATGAAGCTTTCGTAGGTGTGAATCACATGGAGATCCTCAGAGAGTGAGGTGTGAAGGGTTAGGAAACTTTAAAGGAAAAAGTGTTTGTTGATGCTCTTTCAGGTAGATTGTCCACTTCTGCCTTTAGTAATAGTTGGTGGCACTGAGTGTTCTGCTATTCAGGGGCACCTGTGTCCCTCAGAACAGTATGTGTCAAGCATTCTTTCCTGGAAATTCCTTCTCTGTCTGGATTCTCACGCACCCTAGGAGTATTCCAAAGGGCCCTTCACAGCCAGACAGTTACCTGCAGCAAGAGCAGTTGACATGATTGCAGTGTCTTTGGAGCACCCCTGGAGACTCCTGTTCACTGAAGTTAGTTTCATTCCCTGCCCTGTCCTGCCTTTCCCTGCCCTTCCCTTTCCCTGCCCTGCTCTTCCTTCCCTTTACCTTTCCTCCTCTCTTCTCCACTCTTTTGAGGATAACTTTAACTTTGATAGTGTTCTTTGCCTACCATGTATTCTTTGCCTACCATGTATACATAGAACTCCTTCAAAAGATGCATCTTCCTTCTACCAGTCGGTTCTTCCACGAGGATATACATATTTATGGAATGAAGCATTGTCTATCTTTTATACTTTGAAAGGATTTTGTTCACTTTGACTTCAAAGCCGGCAGGTGCTGCCTTGTGCCTGACAGTCCATCCTCAGCTGGGGCTCTCAGGATGTGTTTCCTCATGGTCTGCTCTCTTTTCAAGCTGTGTTGTTGTTGGTTTGTCCTCTGGTTATCCCTCTGCCTTCCAGCAGCTCCTCCAGGCGCTCGGTGTGTTCTGGTTCCTAACCCTTCCCCGTGCCTGAGATTGTTGCATCTCAGGCTGTGGGTTGTGCCCATCCTTTGGAATCTCTGCCTTCCCAGGGTTGTGGGTGACTCCTGCCTGACCTTGCCCTAGGGTCTGGGCTTCTCCCACATGGTGCTCCTGAGGTGCTGCTGATGGAGCTCTCTGGGGGTGGCACCACGTGAGCCATCCACCCATGGGGGTCTTGCAGATCCCAGATCTGGCAGGGTGTGCAACGGGGATTTGTTCCCCTGGATGTCTTTAGGACACTGAGGATCTTGGGAAGGATCTGCACTGCTGCCAGCACCTGGATCCTCCAGCTCTGACACAGGACCTGCAGCAGGATCCCCAAGAGGTAGAAGGAGCTTGTTCTCTTGCAGAGTCCACAGAGCGATCCTCTTGTGTAGGGAGGGCTTTGGATGACCCTAAAGGGTGATAAACGAGTCCCTTTTGCAGCACGGGAGAGACAGAAACCCGAGAGGATGGAAGGCTGGAGGCTTGAGGCTGAAGGAGCAGGTGGACATCTGCAGTGTGTTCTTTCTTTTTTTGTCTTCTCAATTTTTGTGGTTTCATCACTGTGGCAGAATAAAACAGAATCATTATTAATTGCTTACTTTTCTGACCAAAGGGATTTCTCAGGGAAGCAGGAATTGAAGCGATACTTGGCTCCCACAGGGACAACAGAAATGTTTTTCCTGGGTTTCTCCCAAGATGAGCCCTGAGGATTTCTGGGGCCAGTGTGGGGAGCCCACAGCTGGTGGGGGCCTCTGGGGCTGCTGCCAGCACTGGCTCCTTCCGCTACCCATCCCCTGGTGGGCTCAGAGGTGGGAAGGTGGGGGGCAGGTCCCCAGCCCTTCCAACCCTCGGGCTGTGCAGCCACGGTGGGTCCTACAGCAGTGCATCAGAAAATGACCCCTCTATACCTCCTGGTTTGAAAGGAACTGGGAATTACTCACTAGAGGAAAATTCTTGGGAAAAGGCATTGCTTGGAGCAGTGGAAATCTTTTCCTTGCACTCTGTCTTTTTAAAGGAATAAATAGAAATAGTGGAAAATGCACAAATACGCTCAGGGCTCATCATAGTTTGGAATTTTTTTATACCAAATGTAGCACATTTAATAAGATGACTGAAAACCACATTCTTTTAATCTGAAAAACGCACAGCCTGAACTGAGGAGTAAAATCTCAGTGTTTAACTAGGACAGCTCAGACAAGCAGATCATGCCTAGATGACTTCAGGAATGAAAACTGGCTTGTCACAGTCGGGACGAATTTAATAAAATATTTAAACAATTTTCAACACTTCTGTGATGATACAGAAAATCAGGATAATATCCAAAAGGAGAAGAATTGCTTTGGAGAGATTAAAGGAGGTAAAGACTGACGGACCTGAATCAGCCACACGTGCTTCTGCCAGGATGAATCTCTTTGATGCCCAGAGCAGCTGTGGCTGCCCCATCCCTGGAAGTGTTCAAGGAAGGACGGGGTCTGGAGCAACCTGGGACAGTGGAAGGTGTCCCTGCCCATGGCAGGGGGTGGAACACAGTGAGGTTTAAGGCCCCTCCCAACCCGAACCATTCTGGGATTCACTGATTCTGGTGAGTGTTGGGGGAACTGGGGCACCTGCCCAGATGCAAACAACTGCCTCGGGTGCTGCTGGCACCATCTGCCCATCATACCCACTGAGGCAGCAGACAGTGCAGGGTGCCATTAAAATGTCCTCCTTGGGGTGTTGGGTGTCCTGTGAGACCCCAGCCACATGGCTTTCTCACAGGAGTTACCCACCTGTGGGGTGGGAGGAGGCCATGGTGCTCCCGCAGCCACGTGCCTCGCGTGGGCCTTCTGACTGCCGGAGGGTCGGAGCCCAGGAGTGAGCTGCCACATGTCCTGCCTCTCCCTGGCCTGGAAGTGGGTGTCAATATCTGTGCCAAAATGTCTTGGTTGATGATGAAGGATGCAGGAGAGAGAACACCCAAAATCTGCTGTGCTGTGCCCTGTCACAGGAATGAAGGGAACAAGCCTCTGGTGGAAGTGTATTTGGTGGAAGTGTGGAAGCTGAACTTGTCTTTGGGCAGCTCCTGATTTTCCCCTCCAGCTCCAGGAGCTGCAGAAATGTGCTGTGCTTCACCAGGCTTCCACCTCGTGCTGACTGAATGGAGCGGCACACTTGTGATGGTGTGGGAGAAGGTCTGGTCACCCAGTAACAGAGAGGGTGTCAGCTGCCTCGTTCCCGTCCTTTTTGTCATCTTACCCAGGAAAACAGCTGTTGGGAGGAAAGGGTTAAAACCAGATGATTTTTTTCAAGGTGACCTTGCAGCTGGGAATGCTAAGAACATCAGTGTGGGAAAACTCCATTTATTATGCCCAGTGTTGTTCATCCTCTGCCTGTTTTGAGAAGTAGAATTCCTGTGTGGAGATAACACACTCTCACAGACATGCTGGAGCACAGAGAGAGAGAGATCATAAAAACACAGCCTTGTGATAAACTGCGCCTGCACAAAGCCTTCTGATATATTGGGACAGGCAGCCCTGCCTGCTGGGATGAGCTGGGCCTAACAGAGGCTGTGTCTCTGCCCCCTGGGATGAACTGAGCTTAACAGAGCAGTGTCCATGTGTGTCTCTGCCCCTGGGATGAGCTGAGCCTGTGTCGCCATGTGTCTCTGCCCACTGGGATGAGCTGGGCCTAACGGAGCAGTGTCCCCATGTGTCTCTGCCCACTGGGATGAGCTGGGCCTAAGGGAGCAGCGTCCCTGTGTATCTCTGCAGCCCGGCATTGTTAGCGGGGTACTGAAATTAATCTACTCTTTGCATTTCCGCTGTGGTTTGGTGTCACCCTGGTTACCTGTGTGTGTTGATTCACACAACAGCCCAGCGTGGCTTGCCAGGGAACAGCTCGTTCCATGGCAGACATGCGTGTGTGGCTGAGCTCCAGCAGCATAGGTTCTCCACCACCGCCAGCCATTCCTCTTCTCCCTGCGGTGAGGAGGACAGCCTGTGCCAAGGACTTCCAGGTGTTCGGACTCTTATAGTATTTTGCCTGAAGGGATATTTTTGGAAGCAAAGCCCCTCTTGCTGTTAAGTAGCCCAGGGACAGGAGCAAATGGGGAAAGGGAACGTGCGCCCTTGGATCTGCACCAGGCAGCCAGACACAAACCTTGCCAAAACAATGCTCAGACTAAGTCTGCAACTAATCAACAACTTTGGAGAAACGACAACATTAAACTAGCTCATGAGATTTTTTCCCCCTTGGAACTGTTCAGGACAGCTTGATTTACAGGAGAATTAGCAGCACTCCCCAGTCCTCAGGTTGTCTACAGGAGCAGGAGCATTTGGTCACATTCCTGGGGAAGGGAGGCCAAAGAGGCATTGGGAGGAGGTGAGTGGGACCCTGGGTCGCTCCAGCAACAGGCAATGGAGCAAGTTTTACCTGCAGCCATTTCTGTCCCTCTCGTTTCTTTATTTGAGATGTACCCCAGGAGGGCAGGAGCTCTGTGTGCATGCACGTGTGTGTCAGGAGAAGCTGAGGTCTCCACCATGGCTGAGGATGTGCTTCGATTGTGTCCCTGGGATGCGCAAGGCTGTGCCATGGGAATGGGGTGGTGCTGGGGATGGTCCCAGACCTGGCAGCAGTGTTCCTGTGCAAGGCCTGGCCATGTGCCATGTCCAGAGGGCTGAGCTCCAGGAGTGTGCTGAGCTTCAGAGAGATCATGTCGGTGCAGCTGTGCAGCTGGACCCTCAGGCTGTCCTCCTTAGTGGACAAGAACTACCACAGGCAATGGGTGGAGCAGGACCCTGACAGAGCTGCTGCACCATGGGGGATCTTCCATCGGCCTCCATGGTGATGAACCACCTCTGTGTAACTCCAACATCCTTGCTGTAGCTCCTTGTGAGTGGTGCCAGTACTGTTCCCATCCTCCCTCCCATCCTGCCAAAATCTAGAGCTTGTCTGAAGTGGCAGGAGGAGAGGAATTTCCTAAGGAGGATAAACAAGCTGTTCTCATTGCCGTGAGAGTGGCTTCCCCACTCCCCAACCCAGCAGCACCACTGAGGTGTTGAGGTGGCTGTGAACCAGTGACGGGGCAGCGGGACACCTGGGCAGAGCATGGGGAGAGGCCCTGGCCGCTCCCCTTGCTTCCTCTGGTCCCTTGGTGTATCCAAGGGGAGGACTGGCTGCTGCCATCATCTCTTCATTATTAACTCCGTGACTCTGGCGTCAAATCTCTTGCCCTGACAAAGCAATTTGCTGCTGGTGCTCCGCAGCTGTGCTGTGGCTTGGGTGTTCACGTGCACACACACTGCAGACCTGTCACGTCACGTCCCATCAATGGCTCGTGCTAACAAGGCACCCACAGGGTGTGTTGGCTTGTGGCGAAGGTACGAGGTGGGGCCTGGGACATGTGGACTGCAGTGGGATCTGCCCTTGACACTGCAGGCAGGGGATGGGGACAACAGGCTGGGAAGCAGGAGCAGAGTCTGCGGCAGCGACGTTTTGGGATCACATCCCGAGGTCCTGCAGCCCTGCACCTGCTGCAGGGACACAGCAGCTCTGGTACAGGCTCAGCAGATTTCTGCCCAGTTTCCTCTGCTCATTAGGCTGGTTTTGGGATCATCAGTAATTAAGTACTGGAGCTACTGGGAACGTGTGGAGGCAGTAATGGTGTCTCGTGGGAGTAGGGGTGCGGGTGACACCCGGCCAGCATGAGGGGGCTGCGTGACAGAGCCAGGGTGTGCTTTTAGTGGTGTGACAGACAAGGGGTTTGCTCCCCAAAACTGGGCAGGTTCAGGCCATGCTGGTCAGCTCAGCCCCAGAGAAGATGCTCCAGAAGAGCCGACAAGACGCAAATCCACTATGTGCTGATTATGCAGCAGCACATGCAGTGGCTGCAAATCCCACACTCAACTCACCCTGTTTGCTCGTGTTTTTCTGCTTTTATTTTTCTCTCCTCAATTTAAATTCCCAAGGAGACACTAGACACAGTAAGTGCTGATGCAGCCTGCACTGGAATGCTGCGTGGAGGAGCACGGATCCCACCCACCCTCCTTTGCCCCCCAGTCCCTGCTCAGCCCAGCACAGCTGCTCCTACAGGCTCTTAATGGTTTCTTCATTTCTTTCATCCCACTACAAATTGGAGCATGGCCACTGAAATGGTGGATTTACCCCACTGCGAGCAGGATTCAGCTCTAGCTCCTTCCAGGCTGGGATAACCCTGTGCTTTCTTGTTTGTGGGGTGGAAGGAGTGGGCTGGGGCCACCCCGGGACTGGGCACTAGGGGCATTGCTGGAGCACTGTGTGCCTGGGTAGCACAGGTGGCTCCCACCATAGGGCTGGTGATGGATGTGGCGGGGAGTCCTGGCTGTGACATACTCACCCCCATGTCACCTCCCCATGGGCAGCTTCCCTCCAGAGCTGCTTCCCAAGCAAAGGTGAGCGTAGAAAGAGCCAGTCAGGGTTTAAACCTAATAAATCATGAGGGAATAAACCTTATGAATGCATTTGGAGCCACTCTTTTATTGCTCTGACTGATCAGGGGACATGGGGCATGTCAGTGCACTCTCAGGTGTGTGTTGGTCGAGCGCATCCCCTCGGTCCCCATCCCCTCTGTGCCGGGGAGTCACTGCCAGCGCCCCTTTGCCTGGCTCATGGTACAGCTCTTGACTCTTCAGCACCATCAGAGCCCCCCCAGCCCTGGGCCGTGCTGAGCCGCTTGGTTTCTAGGTCAGCTCTGCCAGTGGGGCAGCAGCAGCCCTGAACACTGGCAGAGGTTTCAGCTCTTCCTCAGTCTGTTTTGCTCCAAAGTGACTTAAAATGTATTAGTGTCACACGTGGCAGCTCAGTTCTGTCTCTTTGTCGCTTGTCCCATTGTCTGGGGACATTCTCCGAGTGAGGCCCAGCAGCTGACTGGCTTTGCATATTTTTCCCTGAAGTTTTATTTTTCTTGGTGCTGGGAATTGATTCTAAACATAGAATTGTGGGATCGCAGAATGGTTTGAGTTAAAAAGGACCTTAAAGCTCATCTTGTTCTACCCCACTGCCTGGGCAAGGACGCCTTCCACTAGACCTGTGCCAGGGCCTAACCACCCTCACAGCCAAGAATTTCTTCCATATATCTAATGTAAATTTCTCCTCTTTCAATTTGAATAACCTCAGAGGGATGTGCTGCTGCCAGGACTGGTGGTAGGTAGTGCCATGTTCAGCCCTCTGTGCAGCCTGTGAGAAGGGGAGGTTGGAGTGGGAGCATCCTCTGGCACAGGAACAGTGCTGGGCTCTGGAGCTGCTGTGGCCACTGAGAGGAGCCTGATCTATGCAGTCCTGTCAACGCCCTGGAAGTGTTTCAGGCCAGGTTGGACAGGTCTTGGAGCAACCTGGTCTAGTGGAAGATGTCTCTGCCCATGGCAGGGGGCTGGATGAGATGAGCTTTAAGGTTCCTTCCAACCAAACTAGTCTGGGATTTTGGTTTGGCATCATGGAGGTGGCTGCCAGTGGAGTGGAAGGATGCTGTACCAACCCCACCGTCATCATCCTGCTCCAAAATCCCCTCAGAGCAGATGGGGCTGGACTGACCCTGGTGGAAGGTACCTGCAGGTCACCCTGTCCAGCTGCTTCTTCCAGGAATTCCTGAGACAAACCACGTGGGTGCCATCATCCCCACAGAGCCAGTGGGTGCCTGGGGCAGGAGCTCAGTGCAGAGCAGTGTTTTTGCCAGGAACAGGGACCTGGGTGGAGGTTCCCAGGGGTCCAGTGCAATTGCAGCTGCTGGATGCAATCAGCAACTTTGTGATTTTAAAATACAAGCTGCTCCCTCGGGAGCTCTGTGGCAGACTCCAGATGCCCTGGGCAATGTCCTAGTGACATCTGGCTTCCCTGTGCTGCTCCAAGCAGGTCAGAGGACACCCAGCACCAATCCTGTCCTGCGCTGGGACCTGGCAGCACATCCTCAGCCCCAAGGGCTTGGCAGTGATCCCAGCCAGCTGCTGCAGGTGCCGGTCCCCTGCCCCGTCCAGGTGAGGCTGGCGAGTGGTGATGGCATCTGAGGACTGTTTTTCCTGCTGCTTTGGCATGCAGGGACCCCTTTGGCATGCAACCACCCTTTGGGGTGGGTTTGGCTTGGTGCATTTGTGCCTGCACGTGGGTTTGTGGATGCACACATGGTTTGTGTTTGTGCACACATGGTTTGTGCGCAGGAGGATCAGGGCAGGGATCTGCCTCCATTATTAGAAGTGATTATAGATGAACAGGGGCAATGAGAAAAGCCCTGAGTAAATCACTGGAAGTATCTCTCTCCAGTTTTGGCTGCCTTCCCGTGAAGATACAGAGGGAAACCTGTCTGTGACAAGGCAGAGCCAAAGGACGCCCTCCGTGCTTCTGTGTCAGGCTGAGTCCCTCACTGCTCAGAGCAGTGCCGAGGGATGGCAGCACCAACCAGCAGTCACCTACAACCCCTGCTCTCCTGTCCCTAAGGCTTTCCCAGCTCCAGGGTGCTCCAAGTCCTCCCATCCTGCACCCACAGGTTCATGCTGCTGGTGGAGACCGGAGGCTCACGTGGCCCAAGCTCCTGGGGAACTTGGACCCCCTCAGCCTCAGGTCTGTGTGACATGTGGGGACCCTGTCCTCTGGCCACCTGCTTGGGGCTCAGAACCTGCTCTGCTCCATATCCCAGCTGGTTAAAGCCACAAGGCTGACACTGTTTCCCAGTGCAAATCAGCTTCCAGACTGGTGGATGGGCTGGGGACTGGCCATGGGGAGCAAGTCTGGCCAGGTGCAGACAAGGTTGTGTTTGACAAAGCACAGGGACCCAGGAGGACACTGGGTATTTATAGTTCCTGAAGTTGTCTTGAGCCTGCAACCTTGATGCCTTCTTCAAACAGAGAAATCCATGTTTAGTCCAACTGCTTGTTTGGTGTTTGGAGCAAAAGGAAAATCGAGTTGTTGCCCCTCGTGCCCCTAACTGAACAAACACGAGCATTGGTGCTCACAGGTCCGTGCTGTGGGATCTCCAGCTGGCTGGGAATGGGTTTATTGTGCCTCTGGTCACCGGCAGGTAAAGGGATGCAGGGGCTGAGCTGCTCTGTCGGAGCTGTGGGAGGATTTGGATTTGATCCTGCGGGTCAACAACACTCGGGATGGGAGAGGTTCAGCCCCTGTCCCATGTCCCCTGTGCCCATATCCGGGCACTTCCCTCCCCCGTCCCACCATCCCTGGGTGACCCAGCCCCTTCACCCCATGAAGCACCAGTGACTCCTGCTCAAGACCCTTTTAATCACTTTTTCTCACCTCTCTCCCCAGTTGTACAGAAATCACCTATTTGTATTTCAGGACAGAAGGTTGAGGTTTGGGGAAATGAGGAGTGTTTTATAAAGCAATTAAAACCCAGCCCCTGTAATTGCTGTAATTTATATACACCTACAAAATAACCAGCTGGTGTGATCCAGCTTCAAGCCCATTTTATTTGTTTCAGCACATCAAACAGATGGAAACATTCCATCTGTGTTTTCCTGGGATGCAGAGGGGTTGGCAGTGAGGGTCTGTGGGGGCAGTGAGGGGCTGGGGGAGCAGCAAAGGGCTGTGGAACCCTCGCTGACACCAGTGAAGCACCACTGATTGCCTCAGCATCACTGCAGGGACACGTGACAAAGGCATGGATGCTCAGAGGCAGGATTTGTGTGTATTCATGGATGGGAGGAGTGATGCCATCCCCCAGAAAACTTGGGGTGCTGCAAATGGGGTTTGGGCTCACGTACTTCAAAGCTGTACCCCCAGCTCCCCGCCCTGCCCTCCATCACACTCTGGAACATTAAAGCAGATCGGTGCGAGTTCAAAGCTGCGTCCTTAGCGCAGCCAAGCTGGTGACAAGGGAGGTAATTAGCAAGTGAAATGTTTGATGCTGTAGTGAAATGATGTTTATAATATTGGGCTATGAGGAGAGGGGGGCGGGAGCAGCTGGCTTTTCCATTATCCATACAGCCCCATTCTGTAAACCCTTCCAGGCATAACGAAGGCTCCCTGGGTTTTATTCCATCTCTCCAGCCTGCTCCTGTGCTCTGCCTTACTCGCCCTTGGCCAGCAATTTGCAGGGTTGCAAACGAGCTCGGAGTATTTCGGGAGTCAGTGGTTTTTCAGGAATGAGTGCTCTGCCTGTACTCCATGCCTGTGACTCAAGTTCTCCTGGCTCAATAGCCCCCAATTACCCAGGTGTGCAGAGGGGGGCTGTGTTTATGGGTCTGCTGGAGTCGTATGAAAGCCTCAGGCTGCAGTTCCTACCCAAGGATGAATGAAGCATCTCAGGGGTCCTCTTCCAGCTCTGGAGTTTAAAATATTAATAGGATATCATTTCCCGACAAGCGCTGCAACAGGTAGGGAGTGCTTTGTTATAAAACATTCCCGTTAGCAGAGCACATGGAACTGCCAGTGCTGTGTCCCGAATCTGCTAACCCCCCCAAGCCGTGCGTTTTCCCATGGCCACGGATATCGGTATCCCCTCAGAGGGGCTCTTACTCCATGCTCCACTGGACCCCTTCTGCTCCCAGAGTATTGGAGCCTGTGGGCACTAAAGCAGGCCCTGAGGATCCCTGTCCTGCTCAGGTTGTGATCTGCTGGCCATGATCCACGGGTCATGATCAGGTCAGGAGCTACTGGCTGTGATCCACTGCCTATAATCTGCTGGCCCAGATCCACTGGATGAGATCCGTGGATGTGATCCTCTGACTGAGATCAGCTGACCAAGATCTGCTGGCTGCAACCCACTGGCCGTCATCCACTGGCCATGATGTGCTGGCTGAGATCTGCTCTGGCGAGCAAAGGGCAGCGTGGCTGGGGCCTGAAGGCCAGCACAGGGCAGCCTGGCTCTCCCTGCCACTGTTGCTCTGACCAAGGTGATTAGCAGAGGAGATGTCCCTCTCCCATGAGGAGTGGCAAAGGGCAGGAACTCACCCTGTCCTCTCCAGCTGGTGACACCCCCGGGTGTCAGTGCTGGACTCAGCGGCTTCCCCACAGCACAGCCCACGGGCATGGCAGGAGCTGCCAAGGAACCCCAGAACCTTTTCCCAGAGTTATTCCAGTGTAGCTCCCTCAGGCAGTGTGCTGGGTGGCTGAGGGTCTCAGTCGCTGGCAGGGGACTGGGGACACTCCAGCTTTGCTGATCTCTGTATTTTTCCTCTTTCTACCATTTCTGGACCCACAGCAAACCCTGGAGACAAATCTCACCAACCTGGTTAAACGCAACAGCGAACTGGAAAACCAGATGGCCAAGCTGATACAGATCTGCCAGCAGGTGGAGGTGGGTGAGGGCCAGGAGGGGGCTGGGGGAGGTGGCCGGGGCAGCTCCCGGCTCGAGGGGTGGAATGCATGCATGGATCACCCCAGAGTCCTTTCCTGGGGGCTACCCTGGGAGCAGAGATGAGCGTGGGGGGCTGAATTATTTTGAAGAGTTTAGTCCCAAGCGATGGAGGATGCGGGGATGGTTCCCAGGGGTCTGTAGGGTCTGAAGGAGTATGGCATGATTGAGAGCCACTGGGAAGAGACATGGGCTGCTGGCCTGCCTCCAGGCAGGAGGACCTGCCGACTGCTCTGTGCTGGGGACAGCAGGTGCTTTTGGTGGAAGACTGGGTGCAGCTGAGCATGGAAACAAGGCTCATCAACTGGGTGACACTGAGCTTTCAAACAGGGCTCAGCTGAGTGACAGCAAGCATGCAGCGGTTTCTTGAACCACCACCTTCCTGTAGAATAAAACCCCAGGCTTCTGGATTCAGTGCCTGAGTTTGTCAGTGCCTGAGAGAACACAACAGTTGTTTACTTCACCCTCGGGCACCCCAGACCTTGTGGGTGGTGCAAATCCTGTGCCTCCCCTGCACCTCCCCCAAGCCACCCCATGGGCCCAGCAGCCAGCAGTATGCAGGAATGCTGCGGTGAGATGTGGGATGTTGCATCAGGATGCTGCAGTAGGATGCTGCGAGATGGAGGGATGCTGTGGTGGAATGCTGCAGTGGGATGCAGGGATGTTGCAGTGGGATGCAGGGATGCTGCAGTGGGATGCAGGGATGCCGTACTGGGATGTGGGGATGCTGCAGTGGGAAGCTACGACAGGATGCAAGGATGCTGTGGCAGGGTGCAGGGATGCTGTGGCAGGTGCAGGGATGCTGTGGCAGGATGCAGGGATGCTGCAGCAGGATGTGGGGATGCTGCACTGGGATGTGGAGATGCTACAGCAGGATGAGGGATGCTGCATGTGCTGGCTGGAGCCATTTGCCTGCAGCAAAGCACCTGGGATGCATTTGCCCAGGGAGCTGCGGTTTGTCCTCGACCACCTGGATCTCAGAGCAGCCGGGGCTGTGGGGCCGGGAAGGTGCTTCCAAACCCCCGTGGTTTCTGCAGGCAGCATCAGTGCTTTGTTCTTCACTCCTTCAATAATGTCCTGATGATCTGGCAAGAGGAAGTGAGTGCAGAAGCCCTTTCTGTAAGTGCCAGCAGGGCCAAGTGTGCTGCCAGCAGCTGGCAGCCGCTGTCACAGTGTTCAAAGAGAAGGAGGAGGGGGCTGAGATGCTCTGAACTTCCAGCCAAAATAAGGAGCAGAAAAGTCCCAGTTGGCTCTGCAGCACTGCTGGCCTTTGGCGCCGATGCTCCCTGTCACTGGCGTTGTCCTGCTTCTCTCTGCCTGTGCATCACTCTGCAGTACGAATGGCTTTGTCAGAGCTGTCTCTCCTGGGCTTCCTCTTCCCCAGGGCTCAGCGGGCTTGGAGTGAGTCTGGGAAAACAGACAGCAAATGGATGTTTGGCAGAGAGAGATGGAGCCAGGACGTCCTTGCAGAGCTCTAGTGACAGTCACCAGCCCTTGCTGCTCTGGTGGGCCATGCTTTGGCTCTGAGAACCCACCAGGGATGGAGCAGGGATGAGGCTGGATGTCCTTCCAAACCTCCTCCTTTGAATCCAGCTCCAGTGTCTTAATGATCTGACCTAGGATGAATTGAAAGTTATTTGGTATTTCTGTCTGATCCTGGGAGTCTCAGACCTCTAAGCTGTCATTTTTGACAGAGTTTGAGTCTTCAGCTTTGTCAGACACTCTGCTTAAAATAACAGTTCCAATAACATTTCTCAGCCGTGCTGAATGTGCAGCTGGGCCCACGGAGGCATCTTCATAGAGAGCACAGTAAAGTGTGAGGCAGAAAATATCTGTGTTCCCCATCAGTCTGATTCCAGGGAATTCTGCTTTCCAGCTGTTTGTAGACATGGCACATAGGCAGCCACATGCGATCCCAACGTACTCTGCCCCTCAGCCACGTTCAGTATAAATCCCACGGTATGTCCAGGGAATGGTGCCACCAACACCTTGAGGGACAGGGGTTCACCCCAGAGAAGGGTACTGCAACATCCTCAAGCCATGGAGCCTGTGCTGCTCCTCAAGGTGACTCTGGTGCATGGGGGCTGCAATGAGAGAGGTCAAAAGGGCCAAGTCCTGTGGCAGTGATGGAAATGTGGACCAAGGAGGGCAGATAACAACACTGTGGAGAAGCTGAGTTTGTAAACTAGAGATGGTGCCACCCCAGTGTCCCCACTGTGGGAGCAGCAGGAGATGCTGCACGGGCACTGTGGGACTGTGGCCTCTGTGCCACAGCGGTGTGAGCTCGTGGTGTCCCCAGGGCTCAGCTGCTACATGGCCAAAAACCTACTGGGGGTTGTGGAGCTGTGATGGGGTCCTCTGCTCCATTCCTGAGCTGCCTGTGTGTGTCATGCTGTGGGCTGAGATGCTGTTCCTCATCCCCACGAGCTGCAGGATGAGCTTTTCCCAGAGCTGAGTTTATTCCAGGACTGTGTTGTCCCTAGCACATTCCACGCCCCAGCACTGAGAAGGGTGAAGTGTTTTTCTCTCCCTTCTTACAACTACAAGCTGCCCAGCTTTCCTGCAGCCGTAGCAACTGCTGAGTCTTCACTCCCAATCCAGCACTTACCTGGAAACTGGTCCATCCCTACAGGGTGGTTTGGCCAGTATCCAGGCGTGCTTGAGCCAGGGATTTGCCAGTGGAGCGGTGCTGGTCTGCAGTACCCCTTCCCTGTTCTGCTGGCCCTTTGAGGGGACTCCAACCTTGAAAATGCTCCTTTTTGGTCAGAAGGCAACTGGGAAAAAGGGACTGTGGTGGTGTCTGTGACTTCACCTGCCATCAGCCCCCCAGGACATGAATGTGGCTGAAGGCAGATTTCTTGCCCTGAGCAGGTTTTCTGATTTAGGCTAGGGATGGCTACAGATTTACATTGTCCTGTAGCCATCCTGGAAGGGGGGCACTTCAGGCCTGAGCACTACGACCACCTTTGGGTGACAGCTGGTTGGAGCTGGACCCAGGGCCTCAGGGCCAATCTGAGGTGTGCCAACCTCCCCTCCTGTCCCTTGGCCCAGCATCTCCTGCCCACCCTTTGCTGTGCACAGGCTTCAGCCTCATCTTCCCTCACCTTCATGGGACCCAGAAGCTGAATGAGTGTGGGAGTACAGAGTTGGGGTGACAGCCATCCCTGTGGACACACAGCCTCGTGGGTCTGGAGTGCTGCCAGCTCACCACAGCCGGGCAGCATGGCAGCACTGTCACAGCAGCAGTGCCACAGCAGCAGTGTCACAGCAGCACTGTCACAGCAGCACTGTCACAGCAGCACTGCCACAGCAGCACTGCCACAGCAGCTTTCTGCAGGCTCCAAACCCTGGGGCCAAACCCCGCCCCCTGCTATGTGCAGCAGATTGGGAAGATTTTCTGCTGTTTTTCCTTGGTGGAGCTCTCTTTGCAGACCATCAGCTGTCTCCCACTCCAGTGTTGCATAATCTGCTGGCCAAATTTAAAAAAAGATCCTGTAGCAAAAATGTGGTTTACTCAAGGCTGCCTTTGGACTGCTCTGTGTTTCACAGGGATTTGGGAGTATGAAATGAGGAAAACTGATTTCTGTCCTCTAGTGTTCTTTAATTAAGTGATAGGGCTCAATTCGTCTTCCATTAAGTGCATCCCGCCATCCTGTCCTGTCCATCCTCCCATGGATACTGGTCTTCCCTGGAGGCAGAGGACAGGAACCTCTGCCTGTGCCCCCACTGCACTCTGTGTGTGCACCACTGTGAGCACAGCCATGAGAGTGTGTTGTGTGTCCCTCCCCAACACCTGTGAGTTGTGTGTCCCTCCCAACACGTGTGTTGCTGTTCCTGGCCAGGTGAACACGGCCATGCACGAGGCCAAGCTGATGGAGGAATGTGATGAGCTGATGGAGATCATCCGCCAGCGCAAGCAGGTCATCGCTGTCAAGATCAAGGAGACAAAGGTGAGGGGGCCTGGCTGGTGTGTCCCTGGTCTCAGGTTCCCTCCTGTGCCCCTTCTCTGGGCACAGCACCCCCACAGCCAGTGAGGCTGGGATGTGCCAGCCCTGGGCACAGGAGCTGCAGCAGCATTGCCTTGCCGTGAAGGGTTTGCTTTGGACAGCTACCGGTGCGCACGGGTTCATCTCCTTGTCCAAAATCCGGGTGTCCCTTGCTGCTGCTGACCTTCCTGCTACCCCAAATCCAGGTGTCCATCACTGCTGCTGCCCCAGGGCTCCTCTGCCAAGAACAAAGCAAGTGCTGGCTGAGGCTGGAGGAGGAACAGTGCGTTGGTTAGTGTGACAAGTTGGTGCAGAGGCTTGGATCACTCCAGACAGCTTCCTCGGGGCTTTTCACCACTACGGTTCTAATAGAATAATGTGGAATTAATATTGAAGGACCAGAGTCCAGTACTGCAGAGAGAGCAGAGGCTGCATTGCAGCACAGCTGGAGGGGAGCTGCTTCTGACCCTTATCTTTGTGGGAATGTTTGGACCCTTCCTCCAGTGGTTCCTGGTGTTTCCCAGTGGTTTCTGTGTGTGGCATCGCACCCCAAAGGGGAAGGGAGAACCCAAGATTCATAGGTGCTTGTGGTTGAAAGGAATGACAAAAGTCTGAGGGTCAGCAAAAACTTACAGTCTTATTAGTAAATTGCAAATAACTTACTTGGCATGGAAATTGGTATAAACTAGTCCCTGATCTCCCAGTATAAGCCGACAGTGGTGGATTTTGTATAAAGGGGTAGGGTGAAAAGGAAGAGGGAGATGGAGATAGATTAAAGTGGGAGAGAGGGGAAGAAAGGGAGATCACCAGTCCTGGTTCCAGCATCGATCCACCTGACAGGTACTGGGGGCACTGCCTGGGAATTCTCACTTCCTGTGCAAGTAAGTTCTTATTTGCAGTCCATTCTTCCAGACCTTTTTGGAAATGAGTCAGGGGCTTCGGGGGTCATTGGTGGTCTTGATCCCCCCTATAGTCCATGCCACTTGTCCATCCCACTCCTGCACCTACACTGTGCTGTGCTGTGCTTATCTCCAAGGACGTTTGTCCCAGAAAAGTGCTGCCCTAGTTCCCTATGGGCCTTTCTCCAGCCCCAACAACCCTGGGCTGGCTCCACAGCTTTCCAGCTGTTGGTATTTGACACACACACATCAGCCCTCACCTTCTGGGCTCTCCATGTGTGCCAGTGAGCAGCTGGAGGGCTGGGCTGTAGCTCTGAGAGTGTGCACTGGGGTCCCACCGCAGCACCTGTGGCCAAGCCCCAAATACAGATGTTTTCCAAGCAAAGTTTGGGAGTGGGTTCCACTGCGTGCATATGCAGAAGAGCCACCGGCACAGCTCCAGGACACCCTGGCAGCAGTGGGAGCTTTGAAACCCTGCTTCTACCCCAAGCACTCCAGGGAACATATTTTATGTAACGGTGCCGTCTGCTGGTCCATCTGTCTGTCTGCTTGCTCTTGCCACCCTCTTCCCTGATGGTTCCAGGCTGTGCTGTCCAGTTCCAGCCATGCTTGGGAGGACCTGAAAGCTCCAAAATATTGTTTTCTTACAATTGGCAGCTGGGCAGAGGCGAGGGGCACGCATTAGTGCCCAAACCCTCTGCAGAAGCAGCGTAGAAAGGAGTAAGCTCTGAAAGCTGTGGCTGGTTTTAAGCACTCTGGCTGCAGATCGAGGAATTCTGCTTTCCTGCTGGATTGCCATTTGGTTTTCCATTTGCTCTGCCCTGCTTTTCCTGACAAATGGCCCAACGGATGTATGGAGCTGCCTGATCACAGCGGCACAAGGTGCTGGGAAGAGCGGGAGCCTTTGGCCTGAGAAGGGAAGTCTGTGGAGTCAGCAATGCCAGAGCATGATCCCAGGAGGAACTGACTGTTCCGTTCCAGGGCTGCCGTGGGAGATGGAATTCCTCCATCTGCTCCATGCAGCGAGAGGTGCAAGGACCAGAGTGGGAGTTTGTGCATATTCCTGGGTGGGAGCAAGGGGCACCAGGCAGGGGCACCCAGAGGATGATACCTGCCATGCTCCCAAATGTGAGGAAATCATGCCCAGCCTTTAGGAATATTTTATTCCAGTAATCCTAGAAACAGAGCTCTTCCTGGATTTGTGTCTTTGGAAACCCACTGGAGATGAGATGCTGAGGAGCCACACACTGGATTTGCAGAGGCTCAGGTACCCCCGCCACGAGCCTGGACAGCACCCTGTGGTGACACAGCACCGAGGTGGTGGGGACACAGGGGAGGGACCCAGGAGGCATCAGGGATTGCTGGGGAGGATGCAAGAGGAGGAGCAGGAGGGGAGGAGGCAGCTGTGCTGCCCTGGAGAGCCCTCTGCCCAGCGTGGCTCCAGCCAGCAGGTGCCAGCACCTGTATCACCTGCTCGGGGCACTGCAGGTGCCGCTGCCACAGCTCGGCTCAGCTGGCCTCGGGCCAGGACGTCTGCACCAGGGAGGCTTGGCTGGGGATCAGGGCTGGGATCAGGGCTGGGATGGCTGTGGATCGGTGCGGGGATCAGGGCTGGGATCAGGGCTGGGATCGCTCCTGGGATCAGGGCTGAGATCAGGGCTGGGATCGGGGCTGGGATTGGGCTGGGATCGGGGCTGGGATCAGTGCTGGGATTGGGGCTGGGATTGGTGCTGCCAGCTGCGGGTGGCATGGGGCCATGTGCATGGAGAGCTGGCTCAGACATGCCAGCAGTTCTGGCAGTGAGGGCAGGGCACTCTGGCCTCTCCCTGCCTGCACTGACAGCTGTCCCAGAGCATCCCAAGTCCCAAATCGTGTTATTTCTCTTCCTTATTCTCCTTTTGGTAGTTTTGTTTTGTGACAAGTCCAGGTATAAAATGGACCATCCCTGAGCCCCTTGAGCCCCAGCAGGAGCATCGCTCCCTCTGCAAACAGCCACAGGAGCTGTGCCTGCCAGCTGCTCATGGACCAGGGGGGTTTTGGGTGTTCCTCCCAGCCCAAACCCTGCTGGGGTCCAGTGTGTGCCCCCAGCCTCGCCCTGAGGGAGCTGGGGGGCACTGCTGGGCCCGTGGGAGAGAGGTCAGGTTCCTCAGGAACACGCTGCGTCCATGGCAGCCCAGGCCAGGAGGCCCTGGCTGGGTGTTTTGCATGTGAGCATTGAAGCAGCAGCAAGTTGGAGTCCATGACTTCTTGCTGCATGTAGCAGCAGTGGCAGCAACCCCAGGTGTCATGTGTGACAAGCATCACCTGGTCCTGCTCCTGGCACGCCAGCCCTCCAGGTGTAGGTGGCTGTGTGCCAGGAGCCAGCAAGCCTCCCCAGGGCGGGCAGGATGGTCAAACTGCTGCCTCTGCCCTCTGTCCACTCTGCTGCCTGCCCCACTGTCCAGATGCTTCTGGGCTGGCGGCTCCACACTGAGACGTGTGGTGTGGGCACCTCAGTGAGGTCTGAGCGGGCACCCAGAGGTGCTGCAGCCCAGCATCGCACTCTGGGGACACAGGGCTGGGGCTGATGTCTTCCCAAAGCCCAGGAGAAGGGAGGGGGAGAACATACAGATTCCCTCATACCTTGGTCACCCAGCAGTTCAGTTCAGCAGCTGCGAATGTGATGTTTTCCAGCAGCTCTGAAAACAGCTCCCTTGTTCCTGAGGTTCCCTTTCCCTGTGCTGAGTGACTTGCAGGGCTCTCCTCAGGCTGGCATGAGGGGTGACATTGTATTTGCACAGGAGGAGCAGAGAGAGGATGCATCCATCACTTACGGGACCCTCAGAGCACATGCAGGCTGTTTCCCGGGGCTTTCCCACTCCCAGCAAAATCTAACGTGGAAAGTGCATTGCTGTACTCCCTGCCCAGGGCCCTTGGGACATTCCTGTGCCATTTCACTGCTCCTTGCTCCCCGTGATCAGCTCCTGGGTCAGCACGGGGCTCCCTCTGTGCCCCTCAAGCTCCTGAGCACCCCTGTCTGCCTGTGCTCCTCCGGCAGGTGATGAAGCTGCGGAAGCTGGCCCAGCAGGTTGCCAACTGTCGGCAGTGCCTCGAGCGCTCCACGGTCCTCATCAACCAGGCCGAGCACATCCTGAAGGAGAACGACCACGCACGGTTCCTGCAGACTGCCAGGAACGTGGCCGAGAGGTAGGCTGGGCTCGGGACACTGGAGTTGTCCCCTGGTTGCAGGTTCCTGCCCAGAGATGACCCCCTGGGTCCCTTCCCCAGAGATCCTCAGCCACTCCTGCAGCTTCCCACTGTGCTATCTTCAAATAAACCCCGGGGTCAGGTTCCCACCCCTCACAGGGTGTTGCATGGCAGGTCCTAACAATGCTGTGGAAGCAAGCTCCCTTCCCTGGGATAGGAAAGTGGTGGAAATGCCAATCCAAGGGGAGCTCAGGGGCCAGTCAAAGCTGGGAGCCCCAGGGATGGAGTCCCCCACTCTCAGGGGACCTGTCCCCAGGCTAGGCCACCCTCCTGGGTGGGGGCAGTGGTCTGTAGGTGCAAGCTGGTTTCCTGACAGCAGGTAAGTCACGGCAAGGCTGCCCCCACCCCTGCACCCCCCTCGCCGTGGCGTTGGGAGCCACGTGCGCCCTGGTGCGTACTCATGATCCCTTCTTTCCTTGCAGGGTCGCCATGGCAACTGCATCCTCGCAAGTCCTGATACCAGATATCAATTTTAATGATGCCTTTGAAAACTTTGCTTTAGATTTTTCCAGAGAGAAGAAGCTGCTGGAGGGGCTGGATTATCTAACGGGTGAGTGCACAGGTGTGCTCCCCTCTGCATCTTCCCCTCAGCCCCCCACCCTCTGCCCCACCAAGGGCTGGCAGAACTATTTTAAGGCTTAACCAGTAACAAGCACCAGGCCAGCTGTGGCAGAGCAGAGGCCGTGATGTCCCCAGGACAGTGACATGTCTCCATCCTCCTGTTTCACTCTGTCGCTCCTGGAGGACCCATGGAAAAGTCCAGAAAGCTTAAAAATTATGGTCTTCATGACCTGGGGAGAAGGCCGATGCCCATAAAGATGCAAGAGGGATAAGGATTACATAAGGATCCATAAGGATTACAGAGCGGGAACATTGAATTAACCAATTATTATACTTCTAATGCACTCTGTGCTTTAACGTTTCCCTTTTCCTGCCCTTTTTGTGGATCACTTGGCCCTAAATTATGAGTCCCTGTGGGCAGGACCTCATGGGGCCCCTCAGTGCTGCCCTGATGCCACAGCACAGACTGATTGCTGCCCTCGGAGGTGCAGGAGCAGCAATGGCTGCTGGACCAGCCTGTGCTGGAGCACTGGAGGGATGAAAGCTCTGGGGAGGCGAGGACATCCTCACTCACCCAAATCCGATTTTATCATCATGAAGCAGCTTAGCTTTCAGTGAAAGATTAACACAAGCATGTCCGGATCAGTTATGGGATAAAATACTTATTTCACCAGTGCGGGGAAATAGGTGGATTTGGAAGTGGGCTGAGAGCCTGTTTCAGACCTGATGGAGCAGCAGCAAAAGCCCTGCACTCCGACCTCTAGATGCCTTCCTAGACTAAAAGTTTAGTTCAGTGGGAAACACAATGACAGATAAAATGAGGGAGTTGTTGGTATCAAGAGACTCTGCTCCTGCTGTGAGCTCTTCTCAGTCCTTACAGGAGTAGAAAAGCCCTGGATTTTCAAGGAGGAAAAGCCCAACCTGACTGAAATCCTGTCTGTGCCATCCTGCAGCACCAAACCCACCATCGGTCCGTGAGGAGCTCTGCACGGCCTCCCACGACACCATCACTGTGCACTGGATCTCGGAGGACGAGTTCAGCGTCAGCTCCTACGAGCTGCAGTACACCATCTTCACTGGCCAGGCCAACTTCATCAGTAAGTCACTGCACCTCACTTTGGGAAGGAGTCCCAGGCTGCCCAGAGAAGCTGTGGCTGCCCCATCCCTGGAAGTGTCCAAGGCTAGAGTGAATGGGGCTTGGAGCAACCTGGGATAATGGAAGGTGTCCCTGCCCATGGCAGGGGGTTAGAACAAGGTGATCTTTAAGATCCTTCCCAACCCAAACTATTCTGAGATTCTATAAGGAAAAGGTTCTCAAGTTCATCAGTGGTTTTAAAGGCTGGGTATTCGTGGAGGAAACGGCAGCAAAGGATCCACCAAGGGCTGCCATCAGATCAATGGAGGCCTCCCCATGCTGGGAAGCCACCCCTGAGCTTTTCTGCCCTGCACTTGGTGTCATCAGCCCCGACACAGTGAAGCTTGGGGAATATCAGAGGGTCTCATCCATCTCACAGCTCCCAGATGGGTACATCTGGGATCATACAGGCGGGGCAGCACTGTCTGCTCCGTGGATGATAATGAACATGGTTTCCAGGCCCTCTGTGACAGCACCGAGGCATATCTCCAGGTCATTTTTCATGAAAATCACTGCCATACCTAATTGTTTTTCCACACTATCAAAAGTTTGTCTAACAGGAGTAGGATTTGAGGACTGAAGAGGGATCTCATTGATGGTCTGTGGCTTGTGAGAAAGTTTAATTGTGGTTTTCCCTAGCAGCACTTGCCATTGTGGGCAGTGCTGACAATGTGCCTCTGGGTGGGTGTTCTGGGCTGCCATCAGTCTGTCCTGCTGGCCGGGAGGGTTCTGGTGCCAGCAGCGCCATGGCTCCGGAAGGCTGCTCAGTGCACTCTGAAAGGTGCAGGAAGCTACCAGGGAAAGTTCCCTGTGACTTTCCAAGCTGGATCTCACCTCCCCAGCCCCAGCCCAGCCTTTGCCCTTGTTTTGGAAAACAGGATGATGTGTTTCCTCTCGGTCAGAGGCTGTTGGGTACCAGTGCTGCCACAACCAGACCTGCCCTGCTCAGCTCTTCTCTCCTTCCCAGCTCCAGCATGTTGTCTCCAGCTTTGTCCTTCCCTGGAAGCCTGGAGAGCTCAGCCAACTCTCTGGCTCTGCTCTTGGATGGCCATCAGGTCCATGTTCCCTGCACTTCCAGCTGCAGACAAGATGGGGACTGTGCTGGTGTCACCAAGTAGTTTTGATGGGGAGGGTCACCTGAAGGTCCCTGCACCAGCTCTGTGCAAGCTGAGCTGACAGGTTGCTCAGGGCTTGCTCCTTGAGGAGTAAGGGCTGTCCAGGGATGGAGCATCCAGTGCTTCCTCACCCTCAGCTAGAAGGATTTTGCCCTTTCCCAACCAGGATTTCCCCTGCTGCAGCTCGTGTCCTTGCCCTGTGTCCATGCCAGGGAAAGATCTGGCTCTCACCTCTCTGCACATGGCACTTTGGACACGTAGCTTGGACTCCCATCTATCGAGGGACTTAGGAGTCAGTCACCTGCCCACCTCTGGGGCTCTGATGCAGGTGTTGGGAAAGGAGGAGCTACAGAGGCTGCTGGGGTAGGAACAGCGAGGGCAGTGCTGGAAGAGAGCCCTGAGGGTCACATGTCAGAAGTGTCCTCCTTGGCCAGCTTGGGTTGCTCTTCTTAGGAGGAGTGAAGAATACATCACTTAAATCCCTGAGGATAAAATGAATAACATATTGTCCCTTGGAAGAGCACAGCCAGGTTTGGGTGATGGGAGCATGTGAATGCTGAACTCATGCATGAAGAGACACTGGAACACCGAGCAGGAGCTGGGAGGCTGACCAGGAGAGGAAATACCTTTCCAAGGTGCACAGAGTTGGCCTGTGGAACCCTTCTCCTTCACACTTCCATCAAAGCCAAGAGTGTGGCCAGACATTTTTATGAATAACGAATGCTGCAATAAAAAGGAATTTTTTAAGCTTTGGCGAGGGTAGGAGCCCTCAATCTTCAAGGCCAAGGTCTTCGAGGTTGTTTTGGGAAAGAAACCTGCTTGAGAGGTCACATCCTTCTCAGGGTCATCTCTCAGCCACCTTGTTCTTCCTGCTGGAGCATCCCCAGCTGGTCCTTCCTGCAGGAAGGTGACACCAACCAGTGCCAGGTTGGAAGTTGTGTGCTCTGTCGAGAGCAGCTCTGCATGCAGGCTGCAATCAGGATCACATCTGTTTTATTTTCTACTTCACATCACATTGCTCTATGCCCCTCAGCCATTGCCACATGTATCCCAAACCAAATCCAGGCTGACAGGGACTGCAACCTGCCCTTGTCCTGCAGCTGAGCCAGCCAGTGGAGATAAACGAAGCGGAAGCCACTGCAGAGGAGGTGTGGAGCATTCCCAGCTCCTGCCTCCCAACCCTGCACACGTTGGAAACCCGCCTCCAGTCCCCCCAAGTTAACAACTCCTTCCTCACCTCTCACCAGATCCAGGAAGCCTCCAGCTACTGCTTCCAAGCCTCCTTATTCCTCTTTTGGCTCAAAGCCCTGGCCCTGTGCTGTGATAGCTGCCCCAGTTCCCCCCAAGCCCCACAGCATCCCTGTCCCCCTGTGGCAGCTGCTCAGGTGCTCATGCTGGCTGCAGGTGATCCTCATCCCAGCCATGCCGGTGGCAGGAACAGCCTCAGTGGCACGTGCAGGGCTTCTCCCCTTTCCTGAAGAGCTGTGTCACCCCACTTGAGGTACAACACTACATTTCCACACATGCGAGGCCCTGTAGCTCCAGTACTGCAAACCACTGCAATAGCTGGGCTTGACACTTCCATGGTCTTGGAGTCTTCATCCCTTCCCATCTCCAGAAAGAGTTCAGGCTTCTGAATGATTTCCACGTGTCTGGATTGCTTCACTGGGAGCTCATTTTCTTTGAACCACTCTGCAGACCAGTCTGCCCAGGGAGCCAAGCATCAGCATCCCTTGGCTGTGGATTATTACTTCCCACCCTGAAGCACTGAGTGCTGGGCAGGAGCAAGGTTTGGCTGCAACACATTGATCCGAGTGCAAATATGTCCCTTTCTCCTGCTGGAATGGTATATTGTGGAGGGAGGCTGTCCAACGGGAGGAGAAACACAAGAGACGGTGATAGTGGGCTGATGGTGGGGTGATAGGATGATGGTGGGATGATGATGGCCATCACCCCCTCCTGGGCACCAGCAGCTGCCTCTGCCCTGGCTGGAAGGTGCTGCTGGTTGAATTCCCCTTTCTCTGCACCCTTTCCCCATCACTTCCCATGGCAGCATCCCAAGATCTCACTGCAGCCCTGGCTCTGCCCTGCCAGCATTGCCTTTGTCTGATAATAAAAAAGATTCTGAGTTGCTGGGATTTACCATCTCTGGAAATGTCCCTGTGGGCACTCTGAACTCCCAGGCAGGCAGTAAATCCTCCCAAGGGACACGCGGTCATGGGCTCTGCACTGGCAGCATGGGGGCTTTGTATTCTGTCCTTCCCTGGGAATAAATCTCTCCCCCTGTTTTGCACTGCAGGTCTCTACAACTCCATGGACAGCTGGATGATCGTCCCCAACATCAAGCAGAACCACTACACGGTGCACGGGCTCCAGAGCGGCACCCGCTACATCTTCCTGGTGAAGGCCATCAACCAGGCAGGCAGCCGGAACAGCGAGCCCGCCCGCCTCAAGACCAACAGTAGGTGCCCGGGCACTCACCTGGCTGTGGCAGGTGGGGGGCAGAGTTTTGTGGGCCCTGGGGTGTCCCAGTGAGCCCAGGGTGGCCGGCAGCAGGACGGAGACCTCAGATTGTTTAAATCATTGGAGTGTCCGTCTCCCTTGGTGCCTCCGCTCCTTCCCTACCTCAGGGGTGGTCTCCTGCTACCCCACATGGTGCCAGGGGCTCCCATCAGCCCTCTGCTCCTGCCCATCCCTGGGGTCTTAGAAGGTCATAAAGTTACATCCTTCTGGTTTCTTTACATCCCTGGGCTTTTTGGGGCCAATGCAAGGAGTCACAGAGCAATTGTGTTCTTGTGTGTGGCTTAGCTCGCAGAGGGTTGTCATTTTGGGGAGCCATAAGGAGGTTGAAAACTGTCTCCATGGTGGTGGATGGGGCTTTGCAGCCACACACAAAGCAGGAGTTGCGCTTTCCAATGCCCTGGGGACACTGAGGAAGGTTGAATATGTTTAGGGAAAGCCAGTTCAGAGGGTAGTGGAGCCAGACCAGACAGAACTGACACAGACAGAACTCCTGGGTTTGTGGTGGGAAACCTTTTCCTGTTGAAGGACGACAAAGATGGCAGAAGCACTGGCACCCATGCCCTGAGGGGATGCCACCAAAGGGACAGTGTGAGATGTTGGGGGAGGAATAAGTTGGCTCTCCAGGCTCCTGCCTGCTCCGTGCCTGCACTTTTCCAGTGCTCCCATGTCTCTGCGTGGTGCCAGTGAGCACAGCCCTCCCATCTGTCCCCTTTCCCAACTGTGCTTCTGCCTGGACAAGGCTTTCATGATGATTTATCACCTCTACCTCCTCCTTTCCTCTGTGCGACGTTAAACTGAATTAAACAACATTGAGGTGGTGGGGCTGAGAGAGCTGTTGAGGAGCAAACTCCAACCCAATCTGCCAGTTTATTAAAAATTTATCCCTCCTGCAGCTGCTTTTTTTCAGTGCTTCCCCGATTGTGAAAGGCACTCGCTCTGGGAATGGGAACTGGGCAATTTGGGAAGCCAGGAGCAAGGGCGGTTGGGCATGGCAGCAGCTCCCCTTGGACAGGGTTTTCTCTCTGGGATTTTCGCTGAGTGTCAGTCACCAGAGCTGCCAGCACAGCTCCAAGGGCTCCTGCATGGAGATGGATTCGGTTCAATCAGAGCCCAGCAGGTTTTGAGTCCCCCTTGCTGCAGGGATGTGTCTGCAGCAGCTTTCTGTGTGTTCAAAACCTCAAGCAGCCCCACCTGAGACACTGCACAGGTTATGTGTGATTGTGGTTTTGCGTGTGCCAAAGCCCCTTCCACAGGGACCCATCCCTCCCATCCCACTCAGGTGTTGGTCAGGAGAGACATGTGGCACCAATGGGCACACATCCCTTTCTGCCACCGGCCTGGCATTCCTCTACCATCCATGTTTGTGGTAACCTCTGAATTCCTGAAGGTTTGATTCAGCCGTATACATATATATATGGATATAATATATATTGATGTATGTTGTTCAGTGGCTGGCCTCAGGGGACAAGGGCTCCTTTGGGTGTCCAGTGGTGCCACTGCCCTGCACTGCACCCCCAGCATGTCCCCACTGGCCGTTCCTCCTGCTGGTATTTGGGACCAAGGTTTTTCCTTTTCCAGTGGACAATATCGAGAGTATCACACCCCCACTTTCCCACTGCTGTAACCTTGGTGGAAATGTCAGCAGCTCAGCACAGACATGGCCCATTAGCATACTTCACAGCCTCTTCTGTTCCTGAAGTGATGTCTGGAGAGATCCCTCCATTGCCAGAAGGTCAGTGTCAGGACACATCGATTTCCGCTGCGTCGGCGCTGTCAGTACTGGCACTAAATCTGTGTTCCTGAACAGAAGAGCTTGGGAGAACAGGTTTGGTGTAGTGATAGGGAGACCTTCCTCTGCTGAGGCTGGGCCTAAGCAGGACTTATTTAGGGGCAAGTGTCCAAAAGTTGCTGAAAGTGCCAGAATGCAGGGAGTGGGCCCTGCTCTGGCAATAAATAAAGTGCAGGGAAGATGAGTTTTACAGTCCTTGCCTTGACCAGTGCAGCCTGGTCTTATCCTCCCTCGCACTTCTGTCTCTTCCTGATTTCTGCATCTCTTGGCAAGACCTCAGTGTGCTACGGGATGACTCCATCCACATCCCATCTGAGATGTTAGGAGTGGATTTGATGCCTGAGAAATGGGCTGAAGGGTCACTGTTAGAGACTGGATCATGTTAGTGCAGGTGTTTTTAAGGAGCAGAATGATCCCTACAGAAGCTTCCCAGCAGGGAATCTATGGGAAGATTCATAGATTTGGATGTCTTGATGACTCAGCATTACAGTGCTGCAGCTTTGTTTGCTGAAGGTGATGTCTGCAGGGAGGACAGGATGGTTCTGACAGGCTTGCTCTGTGGCTGTCCTGTGCCCCACAGGTGGCAACTGGGATGGCTGGTGGGAGCAGGGACACTGCCACTGCAGGCAGAGAGGAGGGGCAGAACACAGAAAGGGCTGGATGTGTCCGTGTGTCCCTGCAGCTCTGTTCCCTCTTTGGGCAGAATGTGGTGGACACCTGCAGCCAGGACAGGGATGGTTCCTTGGGAGCAAATCCATCCCTCCTTTCTCTCCACTCAGCCAAACACAGTCACCAGCTGTCTACCCTCTCTGCTCTGTCCTGTCCCTGACCCCTGCAGCCTGAGGAGTGGGGCACACAGGAGCTGCTGTGCTGCAGGGCACCAGTGGCACCAGTGGCACCCGTGGCACCCCTGCACTGACCCCCCAGTGGGGCAGGCTGCTGCTCCCCAGATTTGGCTCTGTGTCAGTCATCGTCTCCAGTTCCTGAGGATCTCATTCCAGTTATTTCCATAGCTCTTAAGCAAAGCAGCAGGCAGCCTGTCCTGGCTGTCCCTCTGGGTGGGTGACAGGAGCGTCCCGAGCCGGTGAGCCCCTGCTGAAGGGTGCAGGAGCCCTGTGGGGTTCAGGGGAGCAGGGTGGGTGTCTGGGGTCCTGCAGGGTGGGGATGCAGGTCCAGCACACACCTCCCTCTGCCTGGCTCCATCCCTGCACACCACTGACCTTGACCGTGTTCCTGGCTGCCTCCTCTTTGCTCCCACGCACTCAGTGCCAGACAGGATTTCCTCTGCTCCACTCACTCCAACCCTGCAGGGAAGGGAGGGATAATCTGGCTGATAAAGGCCCCGGGGCTGCAGCAGGCTGTGTCCAGGCCTGAAGCCAGCTGCTTCCCCACAGCTCCTGAGCCCCATGCAGGGATGACCAGTAAAAGGCTATCGGGAATATCCCAGCAAGCTGTTTGTGAGATAAAGGTTATCTCAGTGACCAGCCCAGGTCGTACATGCTAACAATGAGAGGAATTGTTAATCATGAGAGGCCACCCCTGGCCCCCTGCTGGGCTGGGGGGCTGGAGAGCAGTGATGGAGGGGCACAGGGAGTGGTGATGGTGGCTTGGGGCAGGGAGCAGGGAGTGAAGGCTGCTCTGCCCTCTCATGCAGTTGGAACCCCTCCTCCTGCTGGCAGCTTCCACAACGGGGAGTTGAGGTTGGGTCCATCACAACTCTGTGAAGCCTATGTTGTTTCCCAGTGCCAGAGTGATATTTTGGGAAGGGGGCTGATGGGAGCAGGCACCTGGCTGTGTTCTCTGAAATACCCTCTGACCCAGCCCAGCCCACGTGCTGTTGCCTCCCAGCCTACCCGTTGCAAACACTGCCTGTGAATGTGGCTCGAGCACTCACTCCAGGATGTGCCAGCACAAACCAGTGGCAGGGGCTGGGCTCCAGTTCTTCACACTGACCTTAGCAAGGGGTCGCCTTAGGAAACAGGGCTGTGAGTGTCTCTCTCCTGATGGAGCCAAGTATTTTCATACCTCACTTCCTTAGAGCTTGTCTCTTTGCATTACTGCCAGGAAAAGATACGGCAGAAAGATCAGAGCAGCCAGAGGAAGGAGGCGGCAGGTCACTCCCAATTTGCAGCTTCACTTTCAGGCTTCTGAACTCAGTTATCCTGCAAATTGGGCTCTGAGGAAAACCAGCACGAGCTTCCATCAGGTATCAGAGCACAGCACGTATGAGCTCCTTTCTGCACTTGCACTTGTCGCTGATGTTGCAGCTCTTTGCAGAGGTTCGTGGCTGTGCTGGGGTTCTCCTTGCCCAGCTGTTTGCAAGGGTTCCTGGCTGTTCTGGGGGTCCCCAGCCTTGTCCAGCTGTTTGCAGGGGTTCCCAGCCCTAGCCCAGGACCCCCTTGCCGTGGTGGTGCCGATGTTTCTCCTTGCTGGGACTCAGTGTCTGTAGCCAAAAATGGGAGCATGCAGGAGTCCACAGCTCATCATGCCCTGAGCCAGGTCAGGGATCCCCCTAGTTACCAAAACGTGGGGTGAAGGTTTTTGCAGGATTTGGGGTGTTTTCTGCAGCTGTCGTTTGCTTTGTCCTGAAGCAGGTGAATCCCTATGACATGCTCTGCTGTGCCTGCGTACTCTTCACTGAATCTCACATGGAAGCACAGCGGCAAAACCCGCCAGAACACAGTTTGGTTCTTTGCAGCATCTTGGGGGTTGTTTTGCAAATCCAGGAATAGTCTGATGACTTCCAGAGGAAAATCATTGACAAACAAGGAGATTGGTTGAAGTTCTGGGGCACCACCCAGATCTGGTCTGGCTTTGGGGAAAAAAGCCCCAAGCAAACCACCATTAAATGTGCAGAACCGAGAGCATGGGATGTAAAAGCACTGGAATTTGGTTGCATGTGGAATTTAATATCCTGCCTGCTGCTCCTACAGGAGGTGCAGAGGTCTGGGATGCCCCTGGCTCCCTGCAGATGCCAGCGGCGAGGGGCTGTAGTGGGACCCACTCCACACTGTCCCCACCAGGCTCGGTGGCTCCTGCCCCAGCCACCCACAGTCACAGCAGTTACCAACAGTGTCACTCACACAGACTGTCACAGAAAGGCTGGTGTGGCATTTCCAGCCCTGCTGAGACCCCCTCTTGGCAAACCCACTGCTGTTGTGGGACCCTACACTCAGTCCCTTACAGGGGATGTGCCATGCATGGAGCAGCTGTTTCCCAGAGTGGCTTTTCTTCTACAGCAGCAGCCAGGAAGGGTCACCACCAGCCCTCAGCACCTCCAGGTGCTCCAGTGTTGTACAGACAGATAAACCGAGGCACAGACTGTGCCTGAAACCTGCGACTGTGCAGGGATGAACCAGGAGATCCTCAAGGCTGGACTGACTCCTTGAACCTTGCCAAAATCATGGTGCTGTACAGGAAAGCCAAAGTTTGTCCTGATCCAAAAGCAAAGAGAGAGGTGGGAGAACACTGGAGTAGGGAGCAGTGAGGCTCCACAGGTGCCCTGTCTCTCTCCCCTCACCACCCCAAAATGGAGGGCTTTAGTTTGGCCTTCTCAAAGCACGACCTGCTGGCTTCTTTCCACATCTGGTCTTAAAATGACCCTAAATTGTGAAAGGAGAGGGGATAAAAGGCATCGAAGCAAAAGGGATTGTGAACTCCGGTTTTCCCCACCCAAAAAAGGCTCAGCCTGGCTGAGCAGAGCAGCTCTGTCAGAGCAGAGCAGGGGGCAGGGGCGGGGTAGTGCCCAGGGGTAGTGATGCACCAACCCTCCGACCCTCTGTGCTGAGGACGTCTGTGTGTGCAGGTGTTTTCCTGACCCCACACCTGCTGGTGCCCCGGCAAGGCTGCACTAAAATCTAGAGCCTTTGGAGAAACCCTGATGGTGGAATGTGTGGGGGAGGGGGTGCCCAGAGGGATGGCACTTACTGACATGAGGGAGGGCAGGTGCTTGCGGGGCTGCGAGAGGGTTATCCGTGCAAGCAGGACAGCCAGCACGGGTCCATTGGGAAGCACTTCGGCTTTGTGTGCTGGCAGTGTTACAGAGGAATTGCAGTTGAGTCTCAGGCCAGCATCAAGGATCTGCAGAATCCATCAACCTCGGTTCTGTTAATTGCGGAGGAAGCCTGGGGTGTGCGCTCGCTGCCAGCCCCATGCTCTCACCTCCCTTCCAGCTCCGCTGGACACAGACTGGACTCATTGCCTTGGATGTGCTTCCACACCCTGGACTGTCCTCTCTGAGCAGTGAGGCTGTGTTTGGCAGCAGAGAAGCATGGACAGACCCCGGGTATGTGTCCTGTAACACGTAACCACGGCCTGAGTGCTGCAAGGAGGAGTCTGTGTCAGCAGCTCATGGGATTCAGGGGTGGGCTCAGTGCCACAGGGCTGCTCCAGGGGTGTTATCCCAGCACTTACTGGTCTCTCCCACCCCTGCACGTATGTCACCCTTACTACTGCTAATAGCCACAGCTCCGTTCAGGAATTCAGGCTGCACGCCCTGCCCAGGTTTGGCTCGCAGTGCATCTATCCCAGTGGTGTCCTCAGTGCTGTTCCCATTACTGGGAAACAACCCCTTGTTTCCATTACATTTTACATCATTAGCAGAGGACAAAAAGGAACTGCTTGAATGGGGAATAAGGCCTTGGAAGTGAGTAATGCCCAATAAGGAGTCCCTGGACATTCCCAACCCCTCACTTGGGGATCACTGCCAGGACAATGCAGCCCTTCCCAATGATGCTGCCCATCTCCAGTCTGGATCCTGCCCTAGTAGCAGAAATCTCACTCTCTGCAGCTCTCTTCTTCTTGCATTTTCAAATTTCACCTCCTTTCCCTCTGTTTGGCCTGGGAAGGTGAGTGAAGGTACTGCCTTTGTCCCTGCTGGGTATCTGTAATACAGAGTTCTCGGCTGGTGGGGGAATCTGTGGCTCCAAACAGCCCATGACAGTCCTTTCCTGCACAATGCTGCTAACAGCACACATCCTAATCCACGTGTCTCCTCCCCACAGGTCAGCCATTCAAGCTGGACCCCAAGATGGCTCACAAGAAGCTGAAGATCTCCAACGACGGGCTGCAGATGGAGAAGGATGAGAGCTCCTTGAAGAAGAGCCACACGCCGGAGAGGTTCAGCGGGACAGGCTGCTATGGCGCGGCCGGCAACGTCTTCATCGACAGCGGCTGCCACTACTGGGAGGTGGTGGTGGGATCCTCCACCTGGTAAGGACCACCTGTGTGAGGGGGGATGCTTTCCCGGTCCAGCCTCTGCCAGATGCTTTTTGGGCATATGAAACTTGCTGTGCCCCTTCCACAGGCAGGTGGGCTCCAAAAGCACGGGGTGCCCCTTCCACAGGCAGGTGGGCTCCAAAAGCATGGGATGCCCCTTCCACAGGCAGGTGGGCTCTGGAAGCACAGGGTGCCGCAGCCATCAGGGCTGAACTCGGTCCTGCACCGGGCTGGAGGGTCCTGAGCAAAGCTTCTCCTCTCCTGCAGGTATGCCATCGGCGTGGCTTACAAGTCAGCCCCCAAAAATGAGTGGATCGGGAAGAACTCCTCTTCTTGGGTCTTCTCCCGCTGCAACAACAACTTTGTGGTGCGGCACAACAACAAGGAGATGCTGGTGGAGGTGCACCCACAGATGAAGCGCCTCGGCGTCCTCCTGGACTATGACAACAATGCACTCTCCTTCTACGACCCGGCCAACTCCCTGCACCTCCACACCTTCGAAGTCTCCTTTATCCTGCCAGTGTGTCCCACCTTCACCATCTGGAACAAATCCCTGATGATCCTCTCGGGGCTGCCTGCCCCAGATTTCATCGATTACCCCGAGCAGCAGGAGTGTAACTGCCGGCCCCAGGAGTCCCCATACGTGTCAGGAATGAAAGCCTGTCACTAGGCTGCCCAGGCCTGCCCGTGCCCCGTGGCAGTGCTGGCCGTGCCGGTGGTGCCAGTGGTCGGAGCTGCCTGCTGGGAGCCCGCTGGCAGCCATGCCGGAGAGCTGCGGTGACACCCCAGCAGTCGAGCGCCGTCCACACCCAGCTCCATCTTATTTTAATGGGAAAGTGGAAGAACCTCGAACCGCAGCTGGAAATAAACTGCTGTTGGGGAGCTCCAGCATGCGTGAGAGTGGCTGGAGCAGCTCCTTGGCAGTGGCTCCCATCCCTCCCCAAGCAGATTGTCACTTGGATGGTTCTGTCTTCCCTTGGGGGCTGGAAAGGCCAGGGCAGGTTTTGGGGTGACCTGAGATGCCGTGGTGGTCAGGGGATGGCTCATGCATCCCATGAGGCACATGTTGGGACAGGAGAGATGGGCTCTGGAGCCTGCTGACAGCTGGTGTGAGAACCAGAGCACTGAGCAGCACTTCCCAGGGAGGGCTTTCCGTGTTGGCTGAGGCTTGGTAGCTTCGCTGGTGGGGTAGATAAGGCATGGAGCCCTCAGGCCTGGAGAGCACTGGCGGTGGTTTTGTGACGGATGGTGGTTACGTGGTGGGTGGTGGTCCTGTGGTGGGAGGGTGGTGGTCTGTGAAAGCAAAGGTGGCACTGAGGATATTCCCACTGCCCATCTGTGCTGCAGCTGGCATGCTGGTCCCGATGCATTTTTGGGGTCCCACAGTGAAGAGCCACGGCCCCCATCCCACCGTGTCTCCTCCTTTGAGAGCTTCCCAGTAACCAGGGAGACCTGCATCCTTGAGGAGCTTTGGCCCCTGCAGAGAGGTTTGGCAGCTGCTCCTTCCTGACGTGGGGTTTGGCTGGCAATGCCCTGCTCCACGTAGGCCTCCATTAATGTCCTGCCTGGAGTCCCACAGAGAAAATCTCATCTTCCTCCTCTGAACCCCCAGTAGAGTCTTGCCCAAAGAGCATCTCTATGCTTTATGACCCAAAATCTCAATTTATGACCCCAAATCTTTACTCCTGGTTTGCTCTCCACCATACCAGGGGATTGGACTGGGTGAATTTTAAAGATCCCTTCCAGCCAAGACTATTCCATGATTCTGTGTAGGTGTAAGTGCGGAGCCATCCTGTTTACTCTGGCAAGGGACTGAGTCTATCCCAGGGCTCCAGACCCTGGTTACTGGGAGCTCTTCAGCTATCACCAGTATTCCCAGTAACCTTTTTGGACTTAAGTAAAGCTTTTGGTAGTCTCTCACAGGATCCTTCTGGATGAACTGTCCAGCACACAGCTGGATAAACACATCATGTGATGGGTGAGCAGCTGGCTCACAGGTCAGGCACAAAGGGTGACGGTGCTGGGGTGACATCAGGGTGGCACCGGTCACTCGTGGTGAGCTCCATCCTCGGCCCAGTGCTCTTCAACATCTTCAGTAACGACCTGGATGCAGGACTGAAAGGAATACTAAATCAGTTTGCCAACAGCACTGAACTGGCAGGAGCTGTCAACTCCCTTGAGGGCAGAGAGGCCCTGCAGAGAGACCTTGACAGATCAGAGAGATGGGAAATCACTGTGTGAAGTGTAACAAGGGCAGGTGCCGGGTTCTGCCCCAGGGATGGGGCACCCCTGGCTGTGTGGATGGACTGGGGAATGAGAGGCTGGAGAGCAGCTGCAGGAAGGGACTTGGGTGTCCTGGTCCATGGCCAGTTGGATCTGTCAGCAGTGCCCTGACAGCCAAGAGGGACAACCGTGTCCTGAGGGGCACCAGGCCCAGCCAGGCCAGGGAGGGGATTGTCCTGCTCTGCTCTGCACTGGGGCAGCCTCACCTTGACTCCTGGGGGCAGCTATGAACACTGCAATATAAAAAAGACACAAAGCTGTTAGAGAGTGAACAAAGGAGGGCCACGAGGATGGGGGAGAGTCTGGAGGGGCCTTATGAGGAGTGGCTGAAGTCACCTGATTTGTTCAGCTGGAGAAAAGGAGAGGGGAGACCACACTGTGGTCATGAACATCCTACCGAAGGCGAGTGAAGGACAGGCACTGATCTCTTCACTCTCATGAGCAGTGACAGGACTGAAGGAAATGACTGGAGCTGAGTCAGGGCAGGTTTAGGCTGGATATCAGGAAAAGGGTTTTCCCGCAGAGGGTGGTGGGGCACTGAACAGGCTCCCCACAGAATGGCCATCATCCCAAGGCTGCCAGAGCTGCAGGAGTGTTTGGACAATGCTCTAAGGCACAGGGTGGGATTGCTGAGGTGTCCTGTGCAGGCCAGGAGTTGGACTGGATGACCCTGATGGGTTCCCTTCCAACTCAGCATAATCTATGCTTCTAAAGCCCAGGCTCTGGCAGTGAGTGGCCAGACTGGGCAGGGTGAGAGCCCCTCGGGGCTCATCCTAAGAGGGCTGCGGGAGAGACTGGTTAAATTCATCTGGAGCCAGTTCAGAATTCATCTGGTGACCCCCAGCAGTGACCTGGCCCAGGGGACATACGTCACTGAGTCTGGTGGTGACAGCTTTGCTCAGGAAGAGTGTGTCCAAAAGAGCCTGTTTTCCCAGCATGCCATCCCTCCAAGTGTCTGGGCTGCAGTTTTTGAGGAAGGGAGGTAGGCAGTACCTTGGGAAAAGATCTGCACTGGCCCTGCTGAGCCGAGAGGGGTTTCCCTCTGCTCCAGGCTGCTTTCCCTTGTGCCTGACAGGGCCAGCACAGGGGATACATCCCTCCCTCCTGAGCAGGCAGAGCAGCTCCGTTTGCTTCTCCCAGCCCCAGGCTGTAGGAGCGCAGAAGGGGGCACGTCTGCCATCCCCACAGCCTGGCACGTGGCCCCCTTGGGAGGTTAAGTCACCCTTTTAATTTGGATGTTTTTCATGGGAAAGTCTCATGGCAGTCCCTTCCCTGGGTGCCGTCCCATGCGGGGCTGCTCCTCCCGTGTCACCCGGAGCCAGACGGACGCTGGCACTGGCAGTGCAGGGCCGAGCTGCCTGGCGGCGCCGGCACTGCTGGGATGGGCTCATGGAGGACTCAGCACATCCTCAGCTCAAAGACCACGAGCCCTTAACGTGATGTTTGCACCTGATGAAATTGCACTAATTACAGGACCCCCAGCCCCTGGCCAGGCCGGGGCTGAGGGAGCCCCTCAGCCTGAGCAGGCGGCTCCGGGGCTGGGGGCCTTTCCCAGTCACCCACATTGTCCTCTCCTGGTGCTGGGAGCAGAGCCCACTCGAGTGTCACCATGATTTGGGGAGCAGCAGCCCCATCCCTGGGCCCTGCTCAGGATGTGGTTAGGGGCAGGACGTGGAGGGGGCCAGGGTGCTGCTGCTGGTTCCTCTGCTCCTGGTGACAGTGGTGTACAGATTCAGGATGTGTGAACTCCTGGCTCCCCTTTCCTCGTGTAACATTCCTGCTTCAGTTTTGTTTGGGGGGAGGGCTGTTCTTCCTGTTGGGTTTTTTTTTCCCTTTTTGTTGGTTTTTTTTTGAAACTTCTTTGTTAATGTGTATATATATATATAT
>WBMZ01007839.1:0-26327 GCA_013400975.1 Atrichornis clamosus | reverse complement strand
GGCCGTGCGGGGCCGCGGGCGGGGCCCGGCGCTGTGGGGCCATGGCGGCCGCGGGCTCCGGTCTAGGGGCACGTCCCGAAGGGCAGGAGCCTCTCCTGGGGGCCGGAGAGGCGGCGGAGGAGGAGGAGGAGGAGAGCAGGTAGGGGCCTGTTCCGCTCTGAGGAGGCGCCAGGGGTTGGGGCGCCACCCCCGCGAGTGACCCAAGGAGCCGCCGGGGGGTGCCGAGCCCCTTCCCCGCCCCGCACGGAGAGCCCGAGCCCGGGGGTGCTGCCCGTGCGGGGGTGCTGCCCGTGCGGGGGTCCCCGAGCGAGCCGCCGTCCCCAGGCGCTCCCGAGGTCTCGGAGCGTTCCGGGCCCGGCAGCTGGAGCGGGCCGGGGGCTGCCTCCATCTGTAGAAAAACACAAACCCACTCGCTCGGCAAGTTCCTGAAAGACACCAAACCGGACTATTGTGGTGCAGAAGTCTGGGTGTTTAATAGCAGCCTTCATGTGGGCAGCAGTTTGTCGCTTGGGTTCTTTTTTTCATTCTGACGGCAAAACAAGTGTCTTGAACTTCAAATCTCAGATGTGCCTAAGTCTAGGTATGATTTATATAAACAGTATTTATGAACTGTGTTCAGGCATCCATAAAGTGAGTCTGCATCNCTAAGTCTAGGTATGATTTATATAAACAGTATTTATGAACTGTGTTCAGGCATCCATAAAGTGAGTCTGCATCTTTTGAATAGAGGTTAAGTTTGTAACTTCTATTTTAATTTTTTTTCTAGCCCTTGCAATCCACATCGATATCTTTTACACACAGCTTTTACATGGTATAGTTATTTTCTCATCATAAGAGTAGACTGGTTACAGCTTTTAGTTAAATCAATAGTTGTTCAGGTTTGTGGTTCTTTTAAGGTCACAGTTGTGAGAAAATGTTTGGAGGTTTATGGTTTAAAACACACTTCTTAAAGCCTTTAAATGATGCGTGATGCTCAAAAATGTCTATACAAAGAGTTGGCAGGACTGAAGACCTCTCTGGATGAAGATCGCTTTGTGTAACATTTGTGATGTGATAGCATTTCTGTTATTTTGTTTGATTTGTGAATCTAGTATTTTTCAGTGGAAAATAAATTCTTTATAGTCTTTGCTGAGTGGAAATCCACTCCTGCATAACGAGTTACACAATTGTATTGAGACCTTTGTGAAAAATGTTTTCAGTGTCACGTGGGAACAAGTAGAAAAGGATCTGATAATGATTTCTTTCTCTCTTGATTTTTGGCTTAAAAGCAGGGATGTTGCAGAAACACAGGAACATTATAAGAGCAGGTGGCGATCCATCTGGATTATGTACCTGACAATGTTTCTCAGTAGTGTAGGTGAGTAAACACATGCGGAATTCAACGCTACTTGTTTAATGAATGTACTTTGATTTGAAAATTACAGGGTTTTCTAGGTTTCAACTACATAGGTTCTTCAATGCTACTGTTCTTTTATAACTTCAAAAAAGTTTGATTCTTCAAAAGAGAATATATGACTAGTAAATCAAACAAAGTTACATTTAGTGAGATAAGTAATAAAACTGGTTTTAGACTAAATGACATATTAGGTAAATCTGTGTTTTATGACTTCATAATTGTTTGGGGCAAAAGGTAGTGGCAAGGTAAGGTTATTGCTCAGAACAGAACGAAACAAAGGTCACACTTTTATCATGTAAAGTGAAACTTCTAGGGAATGAAAACAGAAATAATGTGGAGTTCTTAAGAGATGAGATCTTCATCGGAATGTATATTACCTGTTTCAAAATATGTGTCAAAACTTGTTTTTGCCTACTGGACTTCGCATCTCCATTGCAGAACAACTTGAAGTTTTATTCCTAACTCCCCCTGGAAACAAGTATTCTGTTGATCTTTGACATGTGACAATTTTCTGTGGGCCTAGAAATTACCTTGAATTCATAGGATACTTCAGTAACTTTTTTATTTGATGAATTAAAATTTCTTTGGCTATTGAACACAGATGTGTCAGGATATCAAGAAATTCTTTTTACTTTGGGGACTTTGTTGTCCTTCCATTGGGAGCACAACATAGGAGTTGTTTTGTTTAGTGTGTATGCACCTATGAAATGTTCTTTTAAAAATAGTTCCTCCTGTTAGGAGGAATTACCACTCTTTAAAAAAAGCACAAAATGCGTAGTTTTTTCAGGTGACAGACTGATGCACAGGTTTAGACTATAACACACTTAGAGGCAGAAGAATGAAGCTGTTATAACTGTTTCAGGAAAGCAAATTACTGATTCAAATGGCAAATAAAATAACATCAGTTCTGTTTTTACTGTGTTGCAGGTTTCTCGATTGTAATTATGTCTGTGTGGCCGTATCTCCAAAAGGTTTGTAAATATTTTTTTTTGTAATTAGTAAGAACAGAAAACTCCTGCTCAGAAAGTAGGTAATACAAAATTTGGCACTTTATTTAGGCAAAGAAAAAATAAAGGGAAGTGTGTGGTTATAAGAGACTTTTATTCTGCCATCCACTTAGACAGCTTTTATTATTTCTTACAAAATCTGTCAGTTTCTTTGCTGAATTGATAAAGGCACATCATAATCCAGAAACGTTTGGTTTTCTTGTACAGTGAATCAATAGAAATCTCATTATTAAAATATAATATACTAGACTTGTCTGCAAAAGAAAAAGGAAGCTGGATGTAGAAGTTGCTCTGTAAATGTCACATTGTTGCACGTAAATCTTGATGTTCCTAACAGGGGATTGCCACTGTTCCTGTATACTGGTTTTAGTTTGTTTGGGGGTTTTTCACCTCTTTGTTGCATTCTTAAAAGTAGCATAAAAGTCTCTAAAACCTTAATTTCATTAGTGCTAGGATTTTACTGCCCCTGGAACTGTAGAAGGCAGATTCAAATGCAAGTTTGGAAGAACATAACTTGGGCAGGAACCTAGTGGTATCATTGAAAGTGAGGCTGGTGCTGAATTCTTGCTGACAAAAGGAAATGCATTAAAGCCTTGTAAATAAGGACAGATTCAGGCATGTGCAGAGAGGATTGTAGTGATTCCTGGCTCCTGGCATGGATACTGTCTTCCATACTGCTTAAGTTTTGTCTGCAGCCTAGAACATCAGCAGTGCTGTATGCAAACTATTGGAGTTTGCTGCAAGTGAGTCATTTCCAATCTCAGAAGCAAAGCACGTTTTATTGGTTTGGTGCATTGCTGGAGAAGAGTTAGCCAAGGTTTATTATCCCAGACAAAGTATTACAGTACAGAATCTTTGGTGTTCCAGGTGCTGATTCTAAAAGGGTGTTACTGATGATATAAAACACTCGAATACTTTACCCACAGAACTGATTAATGTGTTTCTGCAGATTGATCTGACAGCAGATGCGAGTTTCTTGGGCTGGATTATAGCTTCATATAGCATTGGCCAAATGGTTGCCTCTCCCCTGTTTGGCTTGTGGTCCAATTACAGGCCCAGGAGAGAACCTCTGGTGGTTTCGACTGCTATTTCAGTAGCTGCTAATTGTCTCTATGCCTATGTCCACGTGCCCCATTCACACAACAAATACTACATGCTGACTGCCCGTGCTCTCGTGGGATTTGGAGCAGGTAACCACAGCAGAACTTACGTTTCTGAAAATTACTGCATTCTGTGTCTCGTGTAAGATAGTTAACATTCTATTTTAGTAGCAAATTTACCATTATGTGGATGATTACTTACTGTTTATCAAAGCAATGGGTTGGCCAGTAGTAGTTTGCAACAAAATTGTGTCATTGTGCAGTTGTGTAACAATACTAGAGGCAGTGCTGGGTTTTATTTTCTTGCAAAATAAGAAAAAAACCACCCTAGAATAAATGTCACTCAACAGTTTAACAATATAACTTGATATTTACATGAACACTTCCTTGTTTTGGGGTTTTTTTTTAAGGAAATGTGGCTGTAGTTCGATCGTATATTGCCGGTGCCACTTCTCTTACGGAAAGAACAAGTGCCATGGCCAATACCAGTGCCTGCCAAGCAGTTGGCTTCATATTAGGGCCAGGTAAAGCTTATCTTCTTTCCTCGCTTCTCTAACGCTTATTAGGTTGAAATTGGGCACGGGAAGTGGGAATCCTCAGCAGCTGTATGTAGGGGATTTTAAGGTGTAGTTTGTCAATGATATCAGAGTTGAATAAATGGGATCCACTTATCTCTACTTTTGTAAGCCAACATAAGTGAAACAGTCTAGTCCAATTGCTCTGCACCAATTTAAATTTTAATTTAAAGCCCCCCACCCCCCATCTTTTCTCTCTAGTTTGCCCTTAGCATGAGGGATAGTCCAGTCCTAGGACCAAGGTTTTCCATGTAGAAGCAAGACGCAAAAAGAGTAAACCATCTCTCTCCCAAGAAAATTAACCATTGATACACTCAGATTTCAGTTCTGTGAGTGTCATGATGTTATTTATACACTGCATTTTTATGTAACCAAGTAGTTTTCTGCTTAATTGAGATCCCAGATCCCACTTGTATCCATTTGATTTATTTAGAATAGGATTTTCAAAATATAAAAGGTTTGACAGGTATAATGCTTAAATTTTACTTGGCAATTAGAACAATTTTGCTTTATCCGGTTTTATATATTCTACATGTCTTCTAATATTAATGGTTCTCAAGATTTTCACAGTGCATTGATGGTTTTAAGTTTTTCAGACATGTTTTACACTTATTGGAGAAGAAGGAGTAACATGGAAATTACTTTGTCTTCAGCTGAACATGTACACAGCACCAGTTTTATTTGGAGCTCTCTTAGGAGTTATTAATATTATTCTCATCTTTGCCGTATTCAGGTAATCAAGTTTTAAAAAAAAAGATAAATATCCTATCTTGTTTTTGTGGGTGACTTGTAGCAAATAATATGCTGCTCAGCAGGAGGAGTAATAAACCTGAAATCAAGAGTGCTAAAATGATAAATTGTTAATTTTTTTTTTCAGTATTTCTACCTTCTTTATTACCTGTATTTTTATTATGCTTACAAATTAATCTTGCTGATGTTATGGTTAGAATGTAAACTGATTTAAAAAGTTAAAGATGTTAGACTATTAGGCTTGATACAGTTTCAGTGCTGATGGTTCCTGCCCATGTTTTTTCTGTAAGGAAACACTGTCTGTGTCTTTCCTTTAAGAATCTCAGGGGGGATTTTTATTCATTATCCCATTAGTGCAGATGCATATGGATATGTGATATTCTCCCACTGGAATATTTTCTTTCTTGAATAGGATGGTGTTCACTGCAGTCAGATGTAAGCTTTGTAGATGATATTTAAAGGAGCTGCATGTAATTATCTTATAGATGATGCCATTTGCAATTATTTTAATAGAAACTTGACTCCGTAATAGATCAAATAAATAGGTGTATTAATGAAAAAAGTTCTAAATTTCTAGGGAGCATCGAGTGGATGACATGGGACGGCAGTGCAAAAGTATCAATTCTGATGAGGAAGGTACCAATGTTTCCTTGAAAACTTTTTCTGTGATTATAGTTTTGAAGCACTCTCTTATTACATACAAGCATTTAGAAGTATTCTAAATCTGATGCACTGGGAACTTGAGGTGGAAAACAGGCTACATCTCTCTCTAGCTGGTCCAGAAATTGCGTCATGTCCGTGTTGTGTCCATAGTTCTGTCTGGTAGCCAAAAAGGAAAAAAAAAAAGTTGTATGGATCCTTCCATATTTTCACCCTGAGAATTCTGCTGTGTAGCTTTGACCTTGCAAGAGAACAAGAAGTGTTTTGGTTTCCATTGTTGAGATATTTAAAGGAACTCGCTTATTTTGCTGTCACTCAGGACTCATTGGGAAAACAGATGGTGTACCCAGCTTGGATATAATTTTCTCTAATTGTCAGAGGAATTGAAATTTCAACAATTCCATTTTGATTTAAAAGCTCCATACTTAGATTGTCAAAGTATAACCTCCTAGCTGCCCACCAACTTGTATGCTAAATACTTAAAATCAATCATTACTGTTTGTAGTTTGTGATGGTATAAAAAAAAGCTCAGTATGCAGTTTAGATAATTTTTTTTGTTTTGTTGCAGAAAGTGATGTTCTGGATCAGAACGCAGAAGGAAACATTGACCATGTTGCTGTGGTAGCACTCAATATTCTCTTCTTTGTCATCTTGTTTGTGTTTGCTGTCTTTGAAACGTAAGTTTGTCTGTTTTCTCTCAAAATACACATGTAAAGCAATTAGATTGGGGGTGCATGTAAAGGCTTTTCTGTTCCACTCATTTTCTTAACTCCTTAAGTCCTTTAGACTTAAGTCCAAAACCATATGCAACAAGTTGATGTGTACTGATACAAAGTAATGAATTAAAGGTCAGTAATAACTAAGAATCTGTACGGTTTCTAGTATAGGAAACATTGATGTAAAAGATTTGAATGGAGGCAAACTCATATCCTCAACTTCTTAAGTGTTCAAAAAAAAACTAGCTTAACTTGGGCTACCTAAAATCTTTGGAGAAAACCATGTTTTCAGCTGAGTATCTTGTTCTATATTTTTTATTTTAATTTTGTGTAATTTCTTAGTATGATTCTCATTAACTCCAAAAGCTTCAGTGAATCTCTTATTTCAGTAATGATTGAAACAATTGTTTGATAGAGTTAATGCAATTGTATTCCTAAATACACTATTTTATATGACTGGGGTTTTTTAACCTAATGAGGTATGCTATTCACTCTGAAATGTTCTGTAAGACAATAAGTAAGACATAACAACATTATCTCAGGCTGAAGTGTACTTCATTTTTTTTAAATTAGAAAATATTTTGAGGTTATAAGATTTATTCTGCAAGTTTTTTGAGCTCTAATGTAGCTAAAATTTATTTTACAATATGGCTCAGTCATAAGTGGATTACTTGTAGAAAACTGAGTTCCTAGGGATTGGTTGGTTGCTAAAACTGAAACAGTATTAAAAGTTTACTATTTTTATACTCACAGGGTCTGATTTTTTTTTCCCCTCTCTATTACCCTGGCTTGGCTTTATCTCCATCATCTTTTCATGAATTATCAGAAAGAGGCTTCAGAGTATGGCTGGTGTAATGCAGCTAATGTTTGATATTTGGGACAATACATGTGTGGAAACTGATGTATAGAAGAAGCTTTTTTTGATTACTGTATTTTTATTCTGTCGTTTTAGTATAGCTACTCCATTGACAATGGATATGTATTCCTGGACCAGGAAGGAAGCCGTTTTTTATAATGGAATAATCCTTAGTGTGATTGGCATTGAGTCAGTTGTTGTTTTCATGGTGGTTAAAATACTATCCAAAAAGTAAGTTTTTGGAATTTTGTTACTTACGTTAGCTACGTGCGGAAAGCTTTATGGCAAGGCCAGATCTGTGTTACTCAAATCTCTTACTTGGTATTGAGTCTGAGTTTACTGTGATAATGAAGTACTTCCAATTTTGGCACAACCCTGACATTGTGGTTGTTCTTTACTCTATTGAAATAACCCCCTTATCTGACTGTCTTTTACCCTTGAATGACAAGAAAAGTAGGTTTTAAGTTACTCCGATTTTGTAACTTTTCTTGCAGGTGTTTTGGTCAGATATCATTTCCACAAAGTAATGGGCTATGTCATGAGCAGCTATGCAAATTTTACATTAACACAATTATACATTTAATTGCAATTTCATTGTTTGATAGGACCGGTGAGCGTGCCCTACTCCATGGAGGCTTACTGGTTGTCTTGGTTGGATTCTTTATCTTACTGCCTTGGGGGAAGAAACTACCAAATATCCAGTGGCAAGGTATAGTTCAAGTCATGCTAGACCGCCTTTGTAATGTTCTTTTGAAAGCCTTTTACTGTACTTTCATTGTTAATGATACGAATATCTTCTCTGTACAGAAATAAAGAATAACTCCATTCCCAGAACAGTTCCCATTGAAATGTTAACGCCTTTCTGGAGTTTGCAAGAGATGCAGCTGCAGTCCAACCACACAGCAGAACCTGTGGGCTGCCCTGTCACACAGTCCTGGTGCCTGGATACTCCAATGATCTACCTGGCCCAGTACATCAGCTCTGATGCACTCATAGGATTGGGCTATCCCGTTTGTAATGTCATGTCCTACACTTTATACTCTAAAGTCCTAGGACCGAAGCCTCAGGTAAGCATGATCCCTCAATGGTTTATTTCATTCGCTCTTCAAGACTTCCACTCTCTTTATTAGAAAGAGAGATCTAGTTAAAATTCCTTTTGCCATCAGCCAAATAATAGTGTTGTAACCAGGCCAGAACTTTGCAGGAGCTCTAATCTTTTTTAAAATCCAAGGCAAGTCCCTAGGGGAATTAGAAAGCAACACTTGTGCTGTTTATGCAGATCTTACAATGGGAAAATTTCATGACTGCTCTGGAAGAATCCTTTTTGTATCTACCAATCATAAATCTGGAATATCAGTATGGAATAATGTACCTCTTCCTGATTTTCTTGTATAAGGACTACAAATGCTACTATACCCCTAGTATTCACGTTTTATAGTAGTGAAACACATAGCAAACTTAAATTATTGCTTAACAAACAATCTTATTCCCTTTTTTGCCATTTTTTCCATGTTATATTTCGGTGAAAGAGACTAATGCTATGAGTTAGAATGTATTTTGTCAGAAAGCTGTAGAGTACCTATGAGGGGAACCTTCCAAGTAATGCTTAGACAGGCTGAGCAGTACTCTTGGCAACAAAGTAATCAGTATCTTAATGACCTAAGAAAGATAAGTGGTTGTTTAAATACGTCTAAATTTTCGTTAGGATAATAGGTTGGAATTAATAGCAAGACAATTGCTGTATGACTAACGTAAGCTTTTGATCTGCTGTAGGGTGTCTACATGGGATGGCTAACTGCCTCTGGAAGTGGAGCACGGATACTCGGGCCTGTTTTTGTGAGCCAAATATACACTCACCTGGGACCACGCTGGGCATTTAGCCTAATCTGTGGAGTAGTTGTAGTCTCTCTCTTACTCTTGGAGATAGTATACAAGAGACTGATTGCATTTTCTATCAGATATGGGAGGATGCAGGAAGAGAATTGTTAAATATGTATTTTAAAACAAAGAAGTAAAACCAACCAGAAGTAATAGTTAGCTTATTACTGCTTTTTAACGAGGAGCACCTGACCACTGACCTTGTCGGCTGTGTGCTAACAACTGTACACCTGTACTTATACATTGACAGAATCTAACTTGGTCATATCCTAATAAATGGTGACACCTGCTGCAGCTGAGCTTTTGTATTTTGCTTTTCGAGCAGCAGAGGAAGGAAGGTGACAGGTTAGATCAATAGAATGGCATATTTGAAGTGTGTACAGTTTAAATGATGCATGTGTACTGAATGCAGCTGTGAAGGTCACAGGTTACGTGCATCCTTTCCAGAAAGAAGAATTATCTTGATTCTGTGAATCAGGATTAGTAACTCTTTTGTAACTACAAGATTAGTTGAGCTGCATGCACTTTGTATGGAGACATCACTACTTGAGCAAACCTTCTGATGTTCAGTTTGTTGGCCTGTAAGCACTGGTTAATACAAAGCATCTGATGCTGCAACCTGGTATGTATCAGTGCATCTTCTCCAGGATTTCAAATGACAGGTGACAGAAGTGTAGAGGAAGGTAGGTGCCCTCTGCACAAGTAGTTTGTGTGGGATTTGGGTCTTTAAGTTGGTTAAGAGCCATTGAAAATCAGTCTCAGCAGCTGTTACTTGAACTACAGTGAGCCATATGTGCAATTCTCCCTGTACTATTTTGCTGAATGCCTTGTTGTAGCAAGAAGGATAACCTGCACAGAGCTGAAATGTGCACAGCTTTTCTGAACTACAAGAAAGAAAGCCTAAGCACAGTAGTTTACACTTTTGACATTTGTGAGAATGAATGAATGCACTGTGCTGAGCAGGGGTGGTAATTAACTGAAAGGAGGAAACACGGGTTCCTTGGCATTCGCTATTATCTATACACATTTTTTCTGATATTAGGGTACAAGAAACGGGAATTTACACAGTTTTAATAATTTGGATTTATTTTAAAAAGTGAAATTGTAGTTTTCTTTCATAATGGGGCCTAGGCTTATCAGTATGGGTTTGTTTTAGCTATTTTAATGCTACTGGAAAACAAAAAAACCTCTGGAATAACTCCAGTATAAGAGGTGTGGCTGCTGTTTAATGTCTCTACTATTTGATGCTTATTGAATTTAATAAATGTAATTATGTATTCCTATGTAATCAATTGTTCAAACACTAAGACACTACTGAATTAAAAGATGATTTTTTCAATACTGGCTGAAGGAAATACAGTTTTATTCCCTCTCGGGCTTTCCTGCTGCAGAATCACAAAATCTTATGAGAAAGGACTTCACTTTTATAAACTAATTCATAGTAAATGCTACTTGTGTATCTTTCTTGATGTTGCTATTGCTAAAATCTTTATTTGCAAGCTATTTCCTTGATTTGGACATGGCAAAGTAATTAAAAGTAATCAAAGTTCTGTCTTTTAAAGAGTAGCTTCCCGAGCCCTGAACTTCCAACATACGATTCTATAAGATACCAGTTCAGCTCCTGCCATAAGTTGAGCTTAATACTTTGAGAGCCCATTCCTCTAACCATCACTTGACCATGAAACAAATAAATAGATCCAGACAATTACCACTGCATTTATTTTTTTTTTTGTATAAAATGCTTGTGCAGGGAAGTTAAAGCTGCTGCTACAAAAAATAAAAACAGAGTTATAAAACATATACATATTTACATATATTACTTGTAAGACATAAAAATATAACTTATTTACAAATACAAATACTCCAACAGCACAGAAGCATTTTCCTTGATTGTTGGCACTGAATAAGCAGTGGGGTGAGAAAAAAATGCAACGTTCAGATTATTTCCAAAAACTTAATGCAGTCAAGAACTAAGTTGCTCAAAGTTTTGATTGAGCAAGTTTATCCACTTTAATGAAAACTATGTTTTGTATGATACTTTACACACAATTTGCTACACATAAACAGAGCAACCCTTCCGTTCCTAACTTTTTACCAGATTTTGGACAAAATCTGTGTAAGCTGAGTAAGATCAGTCACTTGACTTGGACCTCAGTGAGTGAGTTTATTAAGCTCCTGTGCCGTGACACCCGTTTCCTTTAATCAGTGAGGACCAGCTGGATTGGTAAACATCACAAGAATAGAAGACAGACAGTGCAGCTTCTCTTTGATGTATTCTGGCAATTTGTCATCTTCTCCATACCTGGAGAGACAAAGCAGTGTAGAAAAATTTAGATGCTTAAATAATTTGTTTTATTTCAGGACAATATAGTCATTTCAAAACATTACTTTTATCACCCTCCCTGTTTTAGATACTATGGATGAATAGTGGCTGTACTCAAGACCATTCCCAGCTTGTTTTATACATTTGTTATCCAGAGTTCAGTCAAAGTTGAACTTCTCTTTATTTATTAAGCTTACATAAACTTATCAACTGTGAAGTGATTGCAAAGCTAAGCTTTAATATTTACAAACCAAAATCAATAGCAGCCATGAAGTTATCTTATGTCTACCAGCTTTGAACTGAGTTACCTGGACTATTTTGACAGCAGGAACAGACTCACCTCGTTGTCTGGCCATCTGGAGACGTGTAAGTGATGGAAGAAACACCTGCTTGGGCCACCAGCTGGGATCCATCATTAAACTGAACCCACACCGCTCCACTGGTCAGCTAACAAGAGAAGTTGCATTATGGTTTGAGGATATGAAATACAAAATTACATACCTAGAATTTTTCTAATAATTGAAGCTGTAAGTTTTTCAAAATTGCTGAAGGGACTTTGGTATTTTGGTCAGTGTTTTAAGGATAAAGATTACATGGATATTACTTTGCAGTAAGTAGTCTCATGCAGACATCCCCAGGTTTCAGATGCTCAGGTTTAGTTATCCTTGTCAATGACAGTTAAATAAAGAATTACCTTTAGTTTAACCCACTCCTAAAGAAATTTTATATAGGATCAAACACTAAATAGAGGCCCATTTGTGAGAGTTCATAGTTATACATAATTTAAAGTTTATATATATATGAAGAGAACTTTTTCTGTTAGGACAGGAAGCTTACTTTATCTGGGTTGCCAAGAACTATTTTTTAAACCTAAAGCTTATCCAACAGAAAAGCAAAGGGAAAATGTCTTTGTAAGGAAACAGCTTTTCCTGTTGTAGAGGCAGATGCATTTCTCATGTACAAATCTGGTACATATCTATTAAAAACTTAATCATGAGATCTTTGCATCTATATTAGTGAACAGAGAAGTTTAACAGTTAATTTTTTTACTAGAGTCAAATTAAATGACAAAAGACATTGAAATAGGCAATAATAGCCACAGGAAAATTGTGGTAACTGAAACACTGAACTATTATTTTAGTTTCTTCTATTTATGAGGTTCACCATGGTATTTATCTAAGACACTTATTTAAAAGTACTTTTCCACATACAAATTTTAGATTTAAACCGTAGGAAAGCACAGCTGAATGATTCCTCACAAATCAACTTTAATGACTTAAAAATACGTATCTCAAATTTAATGGGAAAAAAGAATAGACATGCTTCCTTTATCTCACCTGAGAAGCCCAACCAACATTTTTCACAAAAACAGATTTTACAAGTTGGGCTGAATTTGGACTGCATTCCTTTTGATGAACTGAGGAGCACGTATTTTCAACAAGGTTGGTCATAAATGTAGGCTTTTCATATGACACCACCTAAAACCCAGAGATGCACAGAATTAACAGTCTTGGTATTAATCCTCCTGATTATGTACCAGTTGCAGCGGTCAATTACCACCTGTTCATGTATACAGACAGATTTTGGCTATATGCTTCATTTAACAGCATTACAGTATAAAAACCCCGCAGGATTTCATAGGACTTCTCCCTGCACTCACAAAGGAATCACTTTCCCTAAGTGGGCTTTTACTTAAACCACATTCTGCCTGTCAGAAAACCCTGTCCAGCTTCAGCAGAACATTTTCAGCATGTTAGGTGATAAAGCAGCCCTCCTTCAGATGACCACTCAGCCAATATTTAACAAAGTAGAGACATTGCTATTAATTGGAAACTGGAATACAAAACAGTAATAGAAGAGCACATACAGAATCTGTTACAGATTTAGAGAGACAGAAGTGAAGATTAAAAGATAACAGAGGATCAAACACCAGAGGGCTTTGGGATAACACCACCACTACTACCTAGGAGGAATGTGTCTGCTTCTCTAGAAGTTCTACTACTCAGATACCTCCTCCCACAGTCAGAGTGACAGACATGAGGTGGTGTCCTTAGCAGTGTTTAAGACTCAGGGTTCAGTGAAAAAATGCAAGTCAGGGAGTGCCTCAAATAGGAGAACTTGGTCAGGAAAGAGATCAGGATTCAGATAACTACAGGAACCTCAAAGAAACAACCAGCTGTACCTCAGGATATACAGTTGAGTTCAAGTATCAAGAAACTGACAGATACAGTTCTGTATGGCAAACAGAGAATGAGTTTGGATGCTGAACCCTTAACTTGCAACTCCAGTGATGGGTAACCTTCAGCCAGTGTGAAAATCAACACCAGCACTGAAGCCCTAAAGACTTCATTGACAGGTTCACTTCAGTCAAGTGAAAATTGTTAGATTCTGCACTCGGGACCTGAGCTACACAAGCAAACAACAGACATGCAGATCCAACAAATGTAAGATTGATGTAGATTCAACAAAGTTCAGAGGATACAAACTCAGTATGCCAAGACCCCAATATAGTTCAGTCAGCTGAAGAAATTTTACCAGGAACCGAAGCTTGGTGGGCCTTTTAAACAAACTAGATGGAATTGCTCACAAAGCCTTATTGCCTGCACGTATATTTTCACTTACCATTTTATCGTATACACACTAACACTTGATTATTTCAGAACAACAGCTTCAAGTGCCAATATCCTTTGTGACTACCGTCTGATACACACCACAGAGGGCACAACAGAGCTCTCAAACTGAAGACTGTGCTGTACATGAGTAAGCAATTTTCAAACTCTGTTCCCAGGAGGCATTTGTGGTAATGTTTTGGAGTATTCTGATTACTCAGATGATCTTAAATCCAAATATGAAAAGTTAGTTGAAATCAAAGTTAACATTTCTAGTCAATATGCTCACAAATAGCTAATAGAAGCCTATGTTCATACAAATATAATTCCATTAGTTCAAGTAAAACAGCAATACTTGAATTCCTTTGGGAGAGTAGTCTCCACACTACGCCCTTGTGTACTTACAGGAGTACAGTTTGGAGTCTGAACTGGAGTAGAACTGGCAGCTTTATTTCTATCCAGTGCTGCAACATCTTTTGAACAGTTTGTATTGTCCAACAGTGGAGGTGCTACACACTGTGGTGATTCAGTATTACCAGGTTTTCTGGAAAAATAATGAGAAAAATTGGGAAAGGGTCTGTCCAAAGGGGACTAAAGAAACAAGTGAGGAGACGTAGCTTTTCCTTCATTTTACCATGGACTGTCCAAAGCACCTGAGGCCAGTAGTCTTCTGCAGAATTGTTTTTGCACATGCTAATTGTTAGCCTGGTTTAGTCTGAATCCATAAGTGCACATTTTGCCTAGGTATCAAAGAGGGCTCTGCAGGTCCAAAATAAGGTGTTGACAGATGCTATCAAGTTAGCAGTATCTTGCTAATGGCTGTGAGCCTCCGTTAAGCAACCCTGGTTTCTGCAAATGTTCGCTGCATTAAGGCTGCTTAGTGGGAATATTCAAGCACATAAGCATTTTCAAGTGAGAGGTAATACCTTCCAACGATTATTGGGAAAAATGGAACACTTCCACTCCTTTTTTCTTCTTCCAAAACAGCAGATTCCAGTGCAAGGCATATACGATGCCCCTGAAATTAGAAGGGGTTTATTAAAGTTTTAAATTGAGAACTGCATAACTATTTCATACTTGTTTAGTGTGGGAGATGGGCCCACACAAGGAAATTTCAATGGTACTGAATTTTTCAAATTGTATAAAGCAGCTTCATCTGCTCTGTTTAATCCTTTCACCAGGCAGGCAAACCTACTTACTCACCAGTAAGAACTTCCTCTCAATCTTAGTTGTGAGGCATTGTAACTGTTACCTGTACATTGATATTTACTATTCCAAAAAACACCATCCTCCCTCCTTAACAGTGTAATGAAAAACATGAAAAGCAACACTGGAAGAACATTTGTGAAAGGGAAATGGAATTTTCAGGAAGTTGCTTTGCACTGGAAAAGGTCTCTGTAAGACACCTTACCTCATTTGCATGATCCATATAAGCCTGTATTTCCTTCTTCAACCCTGCTTCACTTTCTCCTTTCAAAGTGAAGGACTTCCCTGATTTTTCAATCACACGAGTTATACCAGCTGTCTTATGTATCTTTGCTCCTGCAAAAAAATGTGAACACTTTTAGTGTGAACTGTATTAAATACCAACATCTATAAAATACAGATTTCTGCCATTACCTTCTACTCTACTGAAGTGTATCTTCGTGACTGAATTCCTGCAAGAGTAAAACCACTCCTGCATGAGCTCTGTTTCCAGCAGAAATAAAAAGCCACTTAAATTGGAAATGTGATGCTAATGGAATGTCCTCTCTGGCCAAAGATCTGTAGTTAGATGGGGAAAGGCAGCCTTTCTCCATGAGTGTTCTTGGTAATACTATTACCTCAGTTAACCATGGAAAGCTTGGAGAATAGACAGGCCTTTCACTACATAGGTCAACTATCAAATGTAGACGTAAAGAAGAGCTCATGAATAAAAACAAAGTATAATTTAAAGGACACTTTTATAATTTAACTCACACTTCTGAAAAATCCTGAAGAAGGTATGAGTAAGGAACTAATGAATAATCAACTAATCTGCAAGAGCTAGAATAAAGGCAGAGTGACTAAACTGTTTATAGTGCACTATTTTTCTTCAAACTGAACTGGTGGGTGTTTAGTGTTTGGCAATATTTTAGTGCAGCTCTAAAATCATGATCTACCTATTTGCATAATTGCAAAAATGAATACATACCATCGTAAAAACAGATTTCAACATCTGCAGTGGGTGAATTTTCCATCAACATGCACTTGGCATATCTTGTATAGAATGTCACTTTGGGGGTTTTTGTTCTTACCAACTGCACAAACTTGGCTGCATACTGGTATTTTTTCCAGTACTTTTCTAGGAACAAAAATTTAAAAATCTTTTTTAGAAGTTAGCAGATTGAACACTGTGCACCAGCTTGAAGACAAGTAATTTAAACTATGTATTTGATAGCTTAAGGTTGTGTGTAATATTTAAGTACTTGACAGAAGTATGTTGAAAGAAACTGTCTTTTCTCCACCAACAGCTCCCAGTATGAATGAGGAAAAGATTATGAGAGCTTTAATTTTAGTACACTACGTTGTAAAGGGCTGACTCCTTAAAACTCCCATATAAAAGGAATTAAAACCTGTGGGTTACACTTTCTTGTGAAGTTCCAAAAGAGTTTCCAGTTTGTAGTTTGAATGTAATTCTGAAAGGAGTTTTACTTCAGAATTATCTGAAAAGTAATGTCTAGAAGCCATAAAGTCACAAGATTCACTTAAAACATCACATTAATCATCATAATTTTAAAATAAATTTCAGGTTACCTGGCAGGTTGTCAAAATTATACATGCAGATGCCTTCAGGAGGAGCAGGAGGTCTGTCATCAAGAAGGAAACCTCTTCCTTCATTTGGGTGATAAACTGCAATCTACAAAAAGGGAACAAAGATTGTGTTTAGTTGCAACTTACTACAGCACTCCGCACTTTCAGCAGGTATGGAAATAAGTCACATTTTAATTAATTACTGCGATTTACCATGAAAGCTCTGTTCCTGTAAGTAATTATTTAACACCTTTTCAGCAACACTTCACCAATTGCAAAAGTCAAGTCCAATTTTTCTCTGAAATAATGGCTTGCTCTCTGTATTTATATGGCTTTATTATGGAGGGCAAAGTTTACAGCTGTGCATATATAAACATTGAATTTCAAAAGAAATAATCAGTAAAAAAACCCAAAACAAACAACTCTGAATGAACTCTAAGCCCTTTATACAACAATGAAGAAACCAAAAACATACTCACCACATTTCCATCACAAGATATTCTGAGAACTTCTTTCACAAGTTCCTGTGAATGGTGTTCTTTCAGAAACTCCATACACACTTCCCCAGTATCTAGAATGCTCACCTAAAATATATTAAATATACAAGTTAAACCAAAAAATGGTATTCATGGCTTTTCATATGCTTTTCTTTTTCGTTAAATGCACTTCAAATTTATAAATGCTTCTTACAGTAACGTTTGTTATTAGGGCTATTAAAACAGAGCACTTCAGCATGACTGAAGGGTATCAGCCTGGTCACTGAGTGTGTGGCTTCTTAAGTGACAACTCAAACACAGACAGGTCTGCTCTATTATGTTTTAGTATTCTCTATACAAAAAGCTAAGATGCATCTTGTTAATATGATTTTAAATTAAATTATTATAGATTAAGTTCCCTAAAAACATATTTCCAGTTTACCAACTGAGTTTTAAGAGACAGTCACACTATGTCAAATACTTCAACTGTTCCCATGTTAAGAACTGATACACACCACTGCATTTTTTGTTTTTTGCCTGATGGGTTTCAGCCTGTGAGCATTGAGAGGTGATACAATACTTCGCAGCGTAGGTTTCTGCTGTGCCGATGGTTCTTGGCCCCATGTCTGGTGTTGTTCTGAAGTTGACCAAAGGCCACACGTAGAAGATGGTTGAATTTTCTCATTTTTGCAGAGAACTCCAGGGATGCATTTCTTTGGATTTCTCTGGTTTAATGAATGTGGACAATCAACAGATGCATCGTGATTCCTTATATCTTTTAAGGTGTTCCATGCGTTTCTTGGTGCATTTTGCTGTACATCCAGATGATACCGAAAACCTCCATGTGCATTGCTCTTGCCAGTTAGGTCTGCAGGTGGTCTCACTGGAACTGAAAGCATCACAAAGGTACATGGTAGATTCAAGGAGTCATAGCCAGAAGGAAAAAATTCTATTATCATTTTTAAAGCTTTTCAAAAGATGGTCTTAGAAGGCTTATTTAAGGGAAGAATGGGATTTCCTTAATCCTCAATCCAACTCATCAGGCTATGATTTCAGTACCATCTATGCCAGGTGCTAACAAAATTCCAGTGCTACTTAAAATAAGCTGTTCCTATATTTCAGTTATTATGGTCTTCAGTCTTTATATATCAAATAATTTTTAAAAAACCATTTATAAACAAAGTACTAAGATTTCAAATAGATTCTTAAACAAGAGTTAGTTTAATCTGTTGAAAGACAGCTTATTTACTGTTCAGATAACCACTAGTAGCAAGTTTTATACACATTTCAGTTTATCTAACCAGTGTTTTACCATCAACCAGAGGTTTTAGAACTCAAAATGTTAAATGCATACTCCAAATCCCTTGTTTTATTTTCAGACAAACCCCTATTTTTACATTTAACCTTCCTATAACTCCTTCCCTAATTTTGATATTTAAGCCCTTGATCAACTTTCACCTCACCCCTATCACTACTGCACTCCTTCTGCTGTGTGGCTGAACAGTTGAGAAGGGACCAAAAATCAAACAGGATTATTCTGACCATATGTTATCTGATTCCAATTCCCTGTAGACAGGAAGGGAATGAGACCAGTAATACCAAACCAAAACCAGCCAGAATAGATTTGTGGTTTATTTCTGTGATTAAATTACATTATTTGTAAATGCTGTAACATGATGCACAACAAAGAACACCTCCTTCCCTTCTGTGTCTTTTGTCCTTTCCTCCACCCATCCTTCTGCAGACTTATCATTTTTCTCATTCACTGAGGTCTCATCTTCTCTTAAGGTATATTTGCACAACTACATTATCAGGGCTTCCAAATCACCTGCTAATATTTTGTCATATATTTAGACTGCACATTTACACAACGGAATAATTATGTCAGGGTCTAGAATTCTGTTCTTCTCTTTTTTTTGCTAAAATACTAGCAGAAAATAACAAGCTTGTGTTAGGAAACTAAGTATTCAAATTCAATGCACAAAGAAATAGAAAACCCCAGAGAAACTATTACAAGTCACTACTCTAACTTGAGTGCAAAAATACACAACTGATGAATAACACACCATTTGTTTGCATGTTTCCAAGCCACTGCTGCATTGTCTCAGCCTGGGACTTCTGCTCTAACAAACCAACCTGGGGCTTCATTGGGCAGAGATAATTCGGGCTACAAAATAAAAGTTACACATGTAATCAAGATTACATCGAAGACACTTGCACAACAAAAGTTATAATGTTACAGCTGCAGAAAGAAACCACAACACTTTTAGAACATGCAGGTGGCATTTTGTAGCTCTAGGCAACATAAAACATTTCTTTTTCATGGGGATTGTTCATCAGGTAAAGCACAAAAAAATTAAAATACTGTGTCCAAATGGAGTGAAAAGTTATGACTAATTTTTAGCACAAATTTAAGCCTCTTAGCACTCACTAGTAGATGCTTGGAGCTGAATACATGAACAAAAAGAGCCACTGATAATGCTGCCAGCAGTAGCTGTTCTTACATCCAACTCCTAGTTCACAGCCTTGGAGAAGACACAATGATGACATGACACCCATGACCCCACCATATCTCATTCAGTTTAACAAACATGCAGCTGAAAGATGCCAATCCTTCCATCCAAAATAATTTATAAAAATATAGTCAATCCCAAAAATTATAAAGATTTTTTAACAGCTTTTTAGGTGATAACATATATGTAGTCACAGGTGAACTCAAGGTATAATCCACATGTTGAAGGATAAAGAATACACACAAAACCAGTTACTGCAGAGTCACTGATCTGTTGTAACTTCACACTAAGCTCCTGCGAGGTTTTATCTCCATAGCCTACACCTGTCTGCCCTTTCTTTTTGTGATGATGATTACTTTACCATTGGCAAGGACTCAGTTATCAGCAAAAACATCCCCAAACCATAGAATATAAATATTTAATTTAGGTCTTAGGGCCCTGCATTTAAGATTGCTGTGCAGGCTAACTATAAATGTAAGAGGCTTTCCTATAATCAACTATGTAAACAAAGTAGTATCCTTTAAGTCAATCCCCACACTCACATTACTATTCGCTCATGTTTACATTCAGCATGGCTTTATGAAGTCATGGGGAAGAAAAGTAAGCATTACGTTAACATTTGCATAAATTTTTGGTTCATCATGCATTTCCCAAACTAGAAAGAATGCACATGCCCACTGAACTTGCTGAATGCCCACTGAGCTTTGCTTATGTCAAACACTTGAGAGTTAGTCAAGAAAGACTTCGTACTCCATTCACTTTTTCTACAGGGAAAAGTGCTTGCTTGTCTTCTCCTTGAACTGATTTGCAAATAGAAAATACAAGAAATGATGCCACTTCTTAATGTAGAGAGAAATGCAGGAACTAAGATATGAAAGTCCTTATATTAAAATATAAAATGGTTCTTTTGATATTCTGCTGATGGAAAACATATAGAAAGAAGCCAGGATTTTCACACAGAAGCTAGAAGTACAGAACTATATTTCACATAATTATCTATGATGGATACTTTCCTTCTGGTACACCACTTTTATAATCTATTGCCTAATCTTTACCAAATTTTTACCTTCTCTAAGCAAAAGAGAAAAAAACATCACCTTGAGATCCACAAGTAAAAACGTTGGTAACTGCACTTTGAATTCGTTCTACCTTCATCTGTCTCTTCTACAAAGAACAATTAGCACAGCTCTCTACTACAATTACTGTGGGGAAAGAAATCCTCAACTTGCTGCACGTGGAAAGAAGACAATGATAGAGTATTACCAGCTCTAAATTTCATCTTAATAAAAACTGATTCTTACTGTGGTTGATCTTTTACAGGTGGAGATATCTGCTCTTCAAAAGAACCAGTACTACTAGAAGTCTTCTCCTTAAATATTTCTCCTATATCAGTATAGCTGTTGGCAGGTGAAAAGTATTCCATATTATCCCTTGTTCCTACTTTAGGCTTGGAAAGCACTTCCATAGAGTGACATCGATCCGCGATATTCGATATGCCTGCCGTGTGACTGTGGGATGTGCCAGACCTGTCTGAGGAGTGGGCTCTTCGGAGGTAGCGCGAATGTGGCCTCTCTTCACCAGGCTGCACGGTTCTTCCCCTGCCGCTTACGCCGATTTCCTTTCCCTGGATTCCCCACTGTTGAAAAGAACCACTTCCATCTCCCGATGAATTACTACTGGAATTCTTGTTTTTTGGAAAAAAAGTAATTTTATTTGGGAGTGGCTGTCCAACTAACAGCTTCTTCTTTTCCTTCAAGCAACCACTCGTACTGATGTTGGAAGAGCCTGTGAAGGTTGTAGAGATGGTGGCATTTCCGCTGTCCATGGAATCTTCCGAAGTTCCCAAATCTCTACTCCGTGCAGAGCTACACCTGGACATGAATGGATGATCTAGCACGGAGGAAAGACTCAAACGATCTGCCGGATTTTTGCGCAGTAACCTGTGTATAAGGTCTTGTGCCTCTCTTGACAAGAAGGCTGGCATTTCATAATCTGCCAACACTACTTTATTCAGCGTGTTCTTGACTGTGTCCGTGTCAAAAGGTGGCTTCCCAATAAGAAGAGTGTAAAACATACAACCCAAAGACCACACGTCAGATTCAAGTCCATGTGGACTCCTGGTGGCTATCTCTGGAGAAATGTAATTTGGAGTTCCGCACATGGTGTAATGCTTTTCATGAGGCATTTTCAGCTGAGTTGCTAACCCAAAATCAGCAATCTTGACATTCATGTTATTGGTGAGTAAGATATTAGAAAGGGTGAGGTCCCGGTGCAGTATTCCATGAGAATGAAGGTACAGCATACCCGTGATAATCTGATGCAAGAAGTGTCGGGCTGTCAAAACAAACACAAGATGTTGCAGTCTTATAATTGAAATCATAGCTCTGAGGATAACTCAGCTTTAAGTCTGCTATTGGTCTTGCTTCTTTTTTATTATTTTTAATAACAAGAATGATACAAGGATGTTTAGGTGTCATGCTAGTGAAACTGGAATTAACTTTCTGCTTTCTACTTTAAGCAAAATGGCACAACTATGTTCCAAGTTCATGAAAACTTGTGTAATGCAGGGAACAGGACTGGACATATTGGCCTAAACTTTTTAAAATTAGGTTCTGAAGAATTAAAGTTGCTCATCACTTTTGGAAACAGCAAGTACACAAAAATCAAGCAGCTTTATAATGTGCAGATTATAAAATATACAAAACAATTTGGATGATTTTTTCCTATCATTATCAAACCACCAAGGCTAGTACTACTCCTGTTGCTCAAGAACTTCTAAGTTCATGATATTGGCACAGTCTTTCTGTTCTATTACACTAGAAATCCAAGGACTGTTCAAGAGTTCTAACTTACAGCAGGAGTAACAAAACCCCACCAGGCTAAACCAGCATCACTTACGGTGATGTTGCAATTACAGCAATTTTAAGAATCATTCTTTCTAGAGCAAACAATTTACAGCCTTTCTTCTTCTCTTCACAGAGGGCAAAGACTGTTAACAAATATCAGGAGAAAGCACTCCTCAAAGGATAATGCTGCTTTATCCAGGCCAGCTTTCAGAACCAAGGACATCCATTTTGCTGGAATAGATACGTGTTTAACAGATGATGCAGGTAGAGCAGTACCCCTTTAATCCAGTCCTGTGACCTGGGTCCAAAAAAATCCCTTTCTACAGTAGTTTCATAGAATTAAATTACAAACTGATAGAGAAGCAGGTGAACTGGAAGAACTGTGTGAGAGGTGAGCAGTGAGCTAAGTCTGGAAGCAGTAGAGGAAATAACCACTGAATCCAGATGGGCTGAAACGACAACAGCTTGTTTGGCTGTTCTCAACAGTGCCCTCAAACATTACATACTGCAGCTTGTTTTGCTGGGGGCTTTTTTATTGTGTTGTTCTGGTTAGGCTTTCAGTGCTCCATGTTTTATCAGAAATCCCCTCTCTCAACTGTAAGGAAATGAAACATTAGTAAATTCTTAAGCAAATGAATCTTTTTTGCAAGACTTCTTTCTCAAAATACTATTCAGAAGAGTAACACAACCAACTTAAAAACGTTTTAGAACTACTCTGACAATGAACTCTCAATGAAAGGCAGGATTTTCAGTGCTTTCTGTAAGAAACTGAAATAAAACCATAGTGGAATTTCTCCTCAGCCGTCAGTCATTCAAAATTTTCAGACGGAAAGTCAAATTGGATTACTTCCTTGCTCAGTCCTTAAGCTACACAGGTAACAGCATTATTTTCATTTCCACACACAGCTTGGAACACAGTATATCCAACAACACTTCCCAAGGCAAACTACAATCTGGTAATATCTAATACAGAGGAGCTACAACACAAAGAAAGCCAATCTGTGGATGTGAAGTTGCCAGTTTCCTGTTCTTCTTCTTTCCTCTCCCCAGTCTTGTCCCATACTTCAACATAAGGCTAAGTGAAAAGTAAGCTGTACCTTCTAAGATCACTGTTTTTTCATGTTCTAAATGGCACAAATAGAAACAAATGTATATAGAAATACAAGTGAATATATGTACAATAATAATTAATCTCTAGATTATCAAGAGATTTTAAACTATAGAAATTGATGGCACTTCTAAATACTCTTCCTTTAGAATTAAATATTTATTAAGTGAGCCAAAACATTAATGCAAAGGGCTCCACAGAACAAAAAAATAATCTCACCTTCATCTTCTGAAAAGGGTTTCTTTCTGTTCTTTATATATCTGCTCATTTCACCATTGTGACACATCTCAAGTATCAAGTATACATAGTTGCTATCTTCAAAATAGTTATAGAGCTAGAACATAAAACAAGGAAAAGTATTATAATCCATTTTGTAGACTATACAGCAAGTCACGTATAAAGCCCTCTCTACAAACTCCACAATTCTTACCTCGAGTATAGACGGATGCTTTAGCTGACAATGTATTTTCACCTCATTCTGAACCCTCTGTACCATTCCAACTTTGTGCATGGCTTTTTTATCTATCTGTAAATGGATCACACAATATTTTTCAAGCACTGCAACACTGATTACATATATATTAGTTTCAGGTGAACTTGAAATTTTAGATGTTCAGTGCATATTTGACTGAAAATTTCCAAGTATAAGCAAGTTTTCACATAGTTTAATTTAAAATACTCTTTTAATGAACAAGTATAATAGATAATTAGAGGAATACCACAACTTAAAGTGTTAACTTTTTCAATACTACCAATAATTAATTTTTTTCTGAAATACTTAAGCAGAGAAAACTAATTCTGATTTGCCAGGCAGATATGATAAATATTGCCAACATTTAAAAAGTAGATAAATAGAAGTATTATACATTATAAGTAAAACCAGCAAAACACCTGTGATGTGCAAGTTTCCTTCACAAACAAAGTCTGTCCTGGCATTGAGGAAAATTTTTCAAGGCATTTTTTTCCAAGATCTCTCCACCCACATGGATTCTAAGTTAAGTTTTTGTACTAACTAACTTCTGAAGAAATATAAGGCTGATTATCCATCCAATATTGAATACCTGAACTAAAATTCTTTTAACAGTATTGTATGCATTTCTATTAATGACCAAGTCTATTTTTTTGTGCTGCATCTTTCAGGATCGAGTCCTAATCTTAATATCCGTTACAATCAAACAATCAAAACAAACATCAATGCCCAACAGCATAACCTCAACCTGTTGCAACTTGCATTTGGTCTCTTGGGAGACAGAGGCTTCCTTGACCGGTTGTCTTACCATTTTGATGGCCACTTCCAGGCCCGTTTTCAGGGATACTGCTCTGTAGACCCCTGCGAAGGAGCCCTTCCCCAGAAGGTTCCCCACCTTGAAATCCTGCAACGCGAGCAAACCAGCGTTGTTAGCCTGGGGCTTTGTCAGTCAGGCTTCGGAGCGCCTCTCCCAGTGCGGACCCTCCCACCAGAGACGCGGAGCACACACACTCCCCTTCATCCGGCCAAACCCTGAGCCGTCCCCGCGGGGGTACCTGGAGGGAGTTCTCCGGGGCACGGTGATGGCCGGAGGGGCCGCTCAGCCACCCCCGCCGCATCCTTCTCCCGGCACCGCGTTCCCCGCCTCGCACTGGCGCTGTCGCTGCCCAGGGCCGCGCGGCCGGGCCGCCTTCCCGCCGCGTCTCCCGCCGCTCCCGGAGGACGGGATACACCCGCCCCCAGCTGCCATGGCAGCGGCTGCGGAGCCGCCGCTCCCCAGAAACACGTGGGGACGGGGAGAAGGCGCGGGAGGAGCCGCGCTCCCACAAACACCCGCCGGGAGCGGGACGAGCCCGCGCCCAGCCCCTCCGCGCCCCGCGGGCCCGACAAGCGGGGGGGGGGAGGGGCTGCGCTCCGCACCTCTATCCTCTCGCCGATGCAGGTCGCCATGGCGCCGGCCGCTCTCCCTCAGGTCCCGCTACCGGTTGTGCCGAGGGTCTGGGCCACGGTTACCCATTAGGGCGCCCCGGGCCGCCCACCCCGGCGCAGCCCCGCTCGCTCCCAGGCCCCGCGGCGGCCGCTCCGCGCCCCCCCCGCCGACATTTTGAAAAGTCGCGCCGTTAGCCCCCGGCCCCGCCCCGCCCCGGGCTGAGGCTGCGTCTGACGCAATCGCGTCACGCAGCGGCGCGCGCGCGGCCCTCACGGCCGGGCAGGGAGGGGCTGCCGCGCGTGCGCGGGGCGGTGCGTGCCCATTCCCCCTCCCGTCCCCACGGGCAGCCGTTACGGCGCGTGCGCTGTGAGGGGCGGGCCGGGTGGTGAGCGCGCGTCTGTTTGGCGCAGCTCCGAGTGTCGCCTCAGCTCGGGGTGTGGCGGGATGCTGGAGTCCTGGGGTGCCGGGGTGTGACTCTAAAGATCATCTGGTCCCAAGCCCCGCTGCCATGGGCAGGCACACTTCCCTATAGACCAAGTTGCTCAAGGCTTTACCCAGTCTGGCTCTTGTATGGGTATGGGGCATCCACAACCTTCTCGAGCAACCTGTTCCACTGTCTCACCACCGTCACAATAAAAAATTTCCTGATACCTAACTTAAATTCCCCCTCTTTCAGTTTGTACCCATTTCTTCTTATCACTACAGTTCCTGAGAAAGACTCTGGCTTCCCTAGAGGCCCCCTTCAGACACTGGAAGGTTACTCTGAGGTCTGCACTCAACCTTCTCTTCTCCCGGCTGAACAGCCCCAACCTTCTCAGGCACTCCTCATAAGGGAGAAGTTCCA
>WBMZ01007838.1:73831-88082 GCA_013400975.1 Atrichornis clamosus | reverse complement strand
CGCCGGGGCACCTCGCCCCGTACTGTCCTGAAAGCATTTATTTTACTTTGTGCTCGCATGGGTGGTTGTATGTACATGGAGGTTTGCACATCTGTCAATACCTGTACTGCACTAAACCTCTTACAGCAGAGCTAAAACCTGCTCCTGTTCTGTGAATCTTACAAGATTATTCTAGATTAGGCGCAGATAAGAAAAGGAGAGGAAAAAGAGTAGCTGGAGTTTATTTACATAACATCATTTTGTGTATATTTTCATTATACTTTTGCTTGGATTTCTTTGGTTTTTGGTTTCTCTTGAGCAACAGCTTTCTCTGAAATGAATGGGATGAGATAGCTTTTTTTTTGCTTTTCTTTCTAAATTGTATTTTGAATCTCTTGTCAAGCAAAATAAGATTAGTCTGAAAAGAGGCCATTTGGGGTTTTTTGGTTTTGGTCATTTTTTTTGTTTTTTTTTTTAAATTTGAATTCAAGTGGGAAAACCTTTAACAGCGTTAAATTACACCATTCCAGGCCAGAGCCCTGATCTCTAAATGAAGCAGTGCTTATAAAAATTTAAAATGCTCTTTTAATTTTAAACCCGTGTATGCTGAGATGGCCAGAACCCTGATCACTTCCAAATTTAATTTCCAATAAATGTAAATTGCTTTGTGCAAGACAGAGTGATTTAAAATTATTGGAGTGCTTTAAATTCCATACTGAAGTGCCTATAAAAATTGAAGTCCTCCAATAATTTGAAATCACTCTGCATGTTGTACTGCAATTTGAGCCTAGTTCAAAACAAGTGTCCAAGCATCCTATGCTTTAATTTGCAATGATAAGGAACATTAGAAAATGGCAGTTAAGGATTTACAAGAAACACTGCCCAGGAAAATGGATGAGTCACCACCCAGGAGATTATTTAAAAGGTGTGTAGATGTGGTGTTTAGTGACATGGTTTAGTAATGGACTTGGCAGTGTTGGGTTTACACTTGGACTTAATGAATTTAAAGGTCTTTTCCAGCCTAAACAATTCTACAATTTTATGCCATATCTCACCGAATTAACTGAAGAAAACCCTATCAAATATAACGAGGTAATATTAAAAGAAGAAAATTATGATTCTTTTAAAGATAATAGAATGATAACATCATTGTTTTGAGAGAGTGGTATGTGTGAGATTAGGAAAAGTGGTGAGAGTGATGAGTGTGAGATTAGGAAAGCTGGTGAATATACAAATTATTCACCCTTTTCACAATCATAAATAATATAGATGACTGCTGTTCAGCTGACAATATGCTTTGTACTGAGCATGAACACACAAGATGTGTCAAGGCAACACATCCAAATGCCACCTGAAATGTGTTACACAACAATGAAACCAAATTCTACTCTTAATACAACAAGTGTACATTTAAAGGAGTTTTCTTTACTTTAGGATTTGATTTAGAAAATGTTTAATAACTTTAGAAGGTAATGTGTACCTTCCAGGTTATCTGAACAGGATAGTTTCCTGTCTTGTATTATGCATCTTGAACAGATTTTAATCATCTAAGGAACCACGATATACTGATAAAAAAAAATTGCAGTTACACAGTGTTAATGTTTTGGCATATTTTATCTGTTCTATTTTACATGAGCGACACTTTCCAGAAGCATACATTTAGATTAACTTACTTCAAGGGAATTTCAAAGGCAGATTTTTATTCGTGACGAGAAAAACTGTTGATTATTTGCATTAATATTCTCTGAGAGATAAAAGCCTTGTGACTTTGTTCTGAAACTGAGGTTTTCTCCAATCAAACAGGTAGCCAAACTTATTGAATGGACAAAATAATTATATCAAATAGAATTAAAGTGCATTTTTATGCAAAGCAAGAGTCAAAATTGCTGCAGTCATTTTAATAAATTGAGGAGTCTTATTTTAAAACCCACAGTGAGTTAACTCAGTCTTTACATTCCAATCTAGTCCCATGTAGTATGTTTTTTATTTCTTGGTGCACCTAGCAAAGCACTGTAATGCTTGTAATAAATGACAGTTGTCAACTTAACCTCAGAGAATTCATTAGGGTAATTAACTTTTTGTTTATAGGCAAAAAGTCATGTAAAATTGTCACTGTAAATATAATTGAGATACATCATAGCTACTTGGGACCACACCAGAGACTTGAGGAAAAATTCAAGAATCTTTTGCAACTCTAGAAGCAATGTTGCATAAGTAAAACTGGAACATCAGCAAAAGATGTAAAATTAACATTTTAGTGGGACAGGTAAAACAAGTTTATTATACCAAGAAATTTAATGGGCACTTTTGAGTATTGCACTTGAGCTAATGTCATTTCCATGACATCAATCAAGGTTAAAGGACCAGTTATTTCTGGCTAGAGAAGGCTTAGAAAGCTCTCTTGCCCATGCCCTACTTTAAGGCTAGGTGTTCCTGATAGTGAGATGACAATTGTCTTTGTCATACTTTTAAAAGACCACATTTCATCTCAAAAACAGTTTATTTCATTTGTTGGCAACCTCAGCAATTATTCGTACAAGAGACTGAATTTCTGGGATAGTACATAGCCATAGAGGAGATAAAGTACAATTCTTGGCAGTATAGAGCCATCTGTGACCCTCGTTGCTTCCTTTTACTCCCTCATGTCTTCACAGGTGTGCTGCACAAAGTCCTGAACTAGATATAAGAATGCTCCCAGGTAACTAAGAACAGTGATTTTTTTTTTTTTCAAAACTGTCACTGCTACTGAGATAAATGTCGGTTAACTGTGCCCTTTCTCTTTTTCCAGAGTAAATTTTCTACCACTAGAAAAAATCAGCTCTCAGTGGAAAGTCTACTGACATTTGTTGTTTAAAACTGCCTAAGAACATTTCTATTTAATGAATTGAGAAGCAAATTCAGCATTGCCTAAGAATGAATAAAGATAACTAAATACACCCAAATTTTGGGGGTTTTTTAAATTATTTTGCTTCGGAGAGAGATCACATTTATTACTCCCTGCATATAAATTGACTCTTGCAGACAGGTAAAAACACACATCTACTTTCGACTCCCTCACAAAAATGGAATTGCATTTAACCAACTTTCAAAATGTCTCTTTTAAAGTAAATGAAAGAGTGATATTTTCCTGAACTACACAACATGTTTTCCTGAAACACATAAGAAACCCAAAAAATTTGTTGCACAAAGTGTCAGACAAGTTGACGTGTTGTAGGCCTTTAAAAATTTGGACAGCAGAGTGGGTGAAAAAGAAGCAAACATCCGAGTCATGGCATGGCATTGAAAATGAGTAAATCCCACAGGTTTTGTATAGGACAGAGCAATCATCTCACTGGACATAAGAAGACCACTGAGAGAGGTCAGAGGAAGGACAGGCTGATATAAATGCTTTGGGAGAAGATTGTGATAATGTCTTGCATCTTCCCATGAGTTACCTGCTATCAGATACCATTCAGGGAAAGCCTTAGACTAGATATGCCACTGTTGGTCACACTCTAGCATCATAAGTCTTGTATCTCTTTTGTCAGTTTTAGGAATTTACTATCCCTGCAGATGTACAGCATCTGAAAATACTCGTTATCTAGTGTTTACACTATACATATTTCATTCTCTTGTGGTTTTTTTTCTCCTATGTACAAGAGATGAACAGAGTGATACGAAGACCATCTTACCTTTCCCATTTCTTCCAACAGTCCTCCTTAACCCTTCTCCCCAGCTGCATCATTGCTCAATTCTCAAGACACTAATACAAGTCTAACCATACTAATACATATTCATTCTATTCATGCTGGTTCTAAGTGTGTTTATAAAGTAATTCTAATCCTTGTTCAGCTATGTTGACTCTTGTGATGTTGGCTCTTTTGTTTGCCATTTCCCTATTTGTTTCATGAGCAACTTTAAATGTTAAATTTAGTTCTAGTATGAACTAGTAATAAAAAACACTGGAGAATCTCTGTAGCTCCCAGACATGACAAGTTTAAAAAAGTTCTTGGAAATACTTTTTTTCCTGTCTATCACTTGCGCTTTTATTTATCAGCATTCTACACCCTGGATCTAAACTGTCCAAGTTTTATTCAGCAACCTGTTACATGGAATTCTATTAAAAGCCATTTGAAAAAATATATACCCTAATAAGTTAAATGTTGAGCACATAATGGTGAATAGAACATCAGCAACTTGTTTTACACAGTTTTTCAGAAACTCCAGTTTTGCTGTCAAAATGGGATCCTGGCTTACACCAGATTCTAATTATTATTCCACATCCTTTGACTGCTAATATAGACTTCATTATTGTATGCTTGCAAAGTATTTTATGGTAAATTCTTGCTTCTAGGATCCTCTTTGTCTAGAAATTTCCTAGCATCATAAGGGCAGACATATTCAGCATTTTAAACAGCAGTCATTGGGTCTGTCAGTTGCTCCTGGCTATGTCTTCAAGATGCCTTACTTTTTAAATGGACTTAGTTTTCAAAAACTGAGCTTAGGAAAGAAGCTCCAGCTTGAGCTTTTTATGAAAGTGTCTCTTAGGGTGACTGTATGATACTAGATATCCCCTATTGCCTGCTCTATGCCAGACATGAATCCTGTGCCTTTAAGTTGGGTCCAGGAGTGTTCAAGGACTGTGTAAAACACAGGTACACTCCACTGGACTCATGCAGCTCTTAACTCCCTCAGCTCTGCCTGTGAGCAGCAGGGAAAAAGGTTGTTTTTTTTCTTTTTCCTCCTTCTTTTTGCTTTTAGACCAATTTCGGCTTTATTTCTCAGGAGAGAGGGACAGAGAGCAAAATTTTTTTTTTTTTAATTAGCTAGCCTGCTAGCTAGCTGAGGCGAGGAAGTTTTCCTTGGGACTGTTTTTTTTTCCTCTTTTTCTGTAACTGTTTCAGCTGAGCTCCGGTCCAAAACACCAGACAAAATCACTGAGATCGCCGTGGGAGGTCCCACGTAGCGGCCCAGCTGAGGGTCCCATGCCGCACCCCAGCTCCAGAGAGTGAGAGAGCAGAGCTACACCCACAGGAAGGACCCTGAACCTACCCAGGTTTTCCCACTGCGAAGGGTTTATAATCTAACATTATTCATTTTTTTGTCCTGTGCCTGAGAGCCCTCTATGTGTGCTTGTAAATAAACAGGGTTTTTTCACTTTCCTCCGAGAAATTTCTCTCCAAACCTGGTGGGAGAGTGACTGTTGAAACCTGCCTTCTATTGGAGGGCATTTTCCTCCTAAAATTCTGTCAAACCGGGACAAAGAGGTATTTCTGTTTGTTCAAATACTGGGATTTGTTAAAAAACAGCGTAGGAATTAGCCTGTTTATTTTTTTGTTTGGTTTGGGTGTTATTGTTGTTTAGGTTTATTTTTCTTTAAGGCTTTGCTGAGTACATTAACAGTCTTGCCATTCTTTGTGTTTAGCATGATGCAGCACAAGGTGATGAACATAACAAGACAAATAGACTTTAAAGATGGTCAAAGTGCATTATGTAACAAATTATCACCACTTAGAATTATTCTTAAACCTGATATTTTGGTGGAATTATTCTTAAACCTGACATTTTAGTGAGCCACACTCACAACAGATTATATCTTCTGTTATCCAAAAATATCTTGGTGGCTCAATTCCTAGCAGCTATTTTCCTGCTTGACTAAGCAATAATTTTATAGTTACTGCAGGTCATACCAGGCTAAAAGCAGTCACTTAGACTTTCTTTCCATCACTGAATAAGGATATATGTTCTTGCAGCACTTTATCTGTTCTGTCTAAAGCTGTAGTTAAACTTTGTATAACCTTAAATTTTCAGATAAGTCTAACTATAAGATTTTTTTTTTGTACAATGGGCGAGAGTTTTATATTGAAATTGCAAAAATATGATTCATATGATGGCTGCAAATAGCACCACTTGTTGCTAGGTGAAAATCTACACTGGCGAGAGTGAGAATGAAAAGTTGATGCTTGGCCAAGAGCAAGTGATACTTGTGAACTAATCTAGAGGGAAAGAATAGTTGAGAATAAGTGGAAAAGCAGATAATTTCAAACTAACTTCTAATTTGTTGGTTTTGTTGTTTCTTTGGCAGGTGGGAAGTGGTGCTTGTGGTTTTTTTTCTTTTTAAACAAGCATAGTGACTTTTGTAGACAAAATAAATGTATGTCTCTCCTACCTGGTCAAAAGCACTAGGTACAGCACTACAAGGCGAATCAGTGGAAATAGATGTAAAGAGATTGTGAAAAAAGTATCCAATTATCTAAAAGGAGAATATCATCGACATTAATCTCAGCATTAAGTAGATAGGTAGTGGGATTTTTTTATATTTAAGTAGTAAATAATATTTTCAGAAGTGTTGTGACACAAATAGCAAATTGTGGGTATTCTTAACAGGGAGAATGTTGAAACAACATTTAAGAATGTCTGCTTTCTGAAAACTAGAATAATCAAAATAAATTTTAAAGATAATAGCAGAAGATGCTATGTTATACATCAATGTATTTACAGAGACCGGCGTTAATCTAAGACGTTTTTCAGTGGAAATGACCAAAGAAGAGATACTTCTGCAGTTCATTGCTGAATGATATGAAGTGCCAATATAGTGTGGCTGATAATAACATAATCTTTTCTCAACAGGGAGAAATACTAGAACAGTTGAACATGGGTTTAGTAAGCCACCCTCTGAAATGCTGTGCATAATTCTGACCCGTCATTTTAAAAGAACTAGATTTCAAACAAAAAACAAGTACAGGATGAATCAGGAATTTGGACAGTTTATCATAGTGACAAAGACTAGAAGAATATTATTTCTTTTAAACTCTTAATTTGCTAAGATAGAGGATAAAATTATTCTTTATGCCCTTATTCATGGGTAAAATATCATGGGAGTTGAAAATCTGTTTTAGTTAAATATTATGTTAACCCAAGAATATCCATATGCCAAAATAATCCTCTTTCTGTCTGAAGATTAATTCTTTTTTTGCACTGCTCTATAGAAACCCTTAAATATTTCATTATGTTAGAACAACATGAAGTCTATTACAATCAACAGTTAAACTCTATAGTTTTCTTTACTGTCTTTTATTCATAAACACTACATTAACTCCAATGTGTAATTAATATGGTTATGAGATGAAAGTCCAAAAAATTAAAGAACAGCATATAAAACACGTAAAAGGAAATATTTAAAATATTTTACTTTCTTGCAAGTCAATTTTACGTTAGTGAGTGCAAAACTTCTAAGACAATTTCCTTTCACTGTAAAGTACCATTTTTAATGCACAAAACAGTGTCAGAATTTCTCAGTATAGATGCAATTTTATTTAAAAATAAAGTCACAAAGTAATTTCAATAAAATCAAGATATTCTGTTTGGACTGTATTGAAAGAATATTTTCCATCTGTCATTCTTAAAATTTATGTTCAACACAAATGATCCAATGAGAATTTTTTCCTGTTTTTTCGTTTTTACAAAAAGTTTTCTTCTTCTTTCTACCCATTTGTTGCATCCTCATGTCTTGGGAAGGTACTGAGAAAGCTAGGAAGAAACTAAGAGAACTTATGCAAATTCAGGAGGGAATTACAGATGACTATCAGTGTGAAAACTGAAAGTGACAGGCTAGGGAATGAAAATAGAACTAAAAAGGAAAGGGTAAAACTAAGGTGATCAGTGAAGCTCTCTGAACCTGTGTATTTCAAATTGGACTTACCTGTTCTTTTGGGTTCTTTGGGATACTCCTTCTGCCATAAAGTGGACATTTAGGAATGTTTCAGCATGGATCACTGGATATTTGTTTTCAACTTGAATACGTATCTTTGTATAATATAATGAGATCTCCAATTTTAATTTCAGTTTATACCTGTTGAATATATTGGACAGCTTCCTACAAAATTTGGTAGAAAAGGGTGGTAAAATTCTGAATTTCACTGACGTACAGTTATAACTTTCTTTCTGCTACTTTGGAATTTTTAACATTTTGATCAAATTAGTAGGGTTATGCCAAATTCATTGGTTTTGATTTCAGTGAAATTTAGTTAAACTTATTTCAGAAATCATTGCTACATAAAAGGGTGACTTTTCAAACAAAGTCACTAATGAAGTCATCCTAATCTATGAAATATTGATTTATTCCATAGCTCATAGAATTTTACCATAGGCTTGTTACATAGAGTCATAGAATTGTTAACGTTGGAAAAGACCTTTTTAATCACATAGTCCACCTGTTAATCCAACACTGCCACGTTTACCACTAAATCACATCCCCAAATGCCACATCCACAGATTTTTTTACCACTTCTGAGGGTGGTTATTCCACCACTTCTTTGTGCACCCTGTTCCAATGCCTGACTACCCTTTCAGTGAAGAAATATTTCTTAATATACAATCTAAACTTCCCCTGTTGCAACTTGAAGCCATTTCCTCTTCTCTTGTTGTTTGTTACTTGGGAGAAGAAACCAGTTCCCGCCTCACTACAACCTCTTTTCAGGTAGTTGTAGATAGTGATAATAAGGTCTCCTCTGAGCTTCCTTTTCTCCAGCTAAACAACCTCAGCTCCCTCAGCCAGTTCTCCTCAGGCTTGTGCTCCAGATCCTTCACCAGATCCACTGCCCTTCTCTGGATATACTCCAGCACCCCAACATCTTTCTTTTAGTGAGGGGCCCAGATCCAAGCACAGGGCTTGAGGTGTGACATCAGCAGTGCTGAGTACAGGGGGACAATCCTGTCCTGCCCTGGTTCTGCTGGCCACACTATTTTTGACACAAACCAGGATGTCTTTGGCCTTCTTGGCCACCTGGGCACACATGGGCTCATACTCAGCTGCTGTTGACCAGCAACCCCAGGTCCTTTTCCGTTAGGCAGCTTTCCAGTCACTCTTCCCCCAGCTGGTAGCGCTGCATAGGATTGTATCCGAAGGGCAGGATCTGGCATCTCATAAGATTGACTTCACCCCATCCATCCCGTCTGTCCAAATTCCTTTGCAGTCTTCCTGCCCTCCAGCAGATCAATACTCCCACCCAACTTGGTGTCACCTCTAAACATGCTAAGGGTGCACTTGATCCCCTCATACAAATAATAGACAAAAATATTAGAGAAAACTGGCCGCAGTTACTGAGCGCTGGGGAAGCCCTGTCGTGACTGACCATCAATTGGATGTAACACCACCCATCACTGCTCTATGGAGTCAACCATCCAGCCCATTTTTAACCCATTGAAGAGTGCACCCAACCAGGAGCAGCCAGTCTCTCCAGGAGAATGTTGTGGAAGACAATGTCAAAGACTTTTTACTAAGATCCAAAGGAACAGCATTCACAACCTTTCACACATCCATTAGACAGGTCATCTTGTCATAGAAGGAGACCAGTCAGTCAAGCAGGACCTGCTCTTTATAAACCCATGCTGGCTGGGCCTGATATCCTGGTTGTCCTGCATATGATGTGTGCTCGCACTTAAGATGATCTGCTCCATGATCTTCACCAGCACCAAGGTCAGGATGACAGACCTGGAGTTCCGTGGCTACAGCCTATTTCTGGCTCTTCTTGTAGATATGCATCACATTTGCTAACCTCTAGACATCTGGGACCTCCCCAGTTAACCAGGACAGTTGATAAATGATGGAAGGTGTCTCAGTGAGCTCTTTCAACAGCTCTCTCAGTACCCTTGGGTGGATTCAGTATTCATACTCAGCTGTGAGGTTTAGCAAATGTTAACGTATTGAATGTGAAGTCTTGGATGATGGGTTAAGATATATATCATAATTGATCTCAAATTTAACACTCAGTTTTATGACTTTACATACATAAGCTAAGTAGGAGCTGATTTTTTTTTTTTTTAATTTACCATAAGCTATCTTTTGTACATATACTGATCATGGGTGAAGGAGAATTCAAATACTATTTTAATTGGCTGTTAGGTAACATTTTTGCATATTGGTGGAATTATATTTCTTACAATTATCTATTATACTTGAAATTTCAGTCTTCAGCCTTGAATCAAATAATACATATTTGTGTTTTACTTGCATAATGTGCCTTGAAGTATTCGTCACGGAAACCTAATGCCAAATAGCTCTCAAAATTTATTTACACATCCATTAGTAATTAAAAAGTATTTTGAATTGAAAAAGTGTTGTTTGGAAGACAAGGCTCACAGTGCTAGATTATTTTTCCAGTTTAAAAATTATTTCAAAATGTAATACTCAATCTTTTCACAATGCAATTTAAAGAATGGTTTCAAAATGTCATGAAACATTACAGGAAAGAGTGACTTCAAAACTTGACAATTTTTTTTTTCCACAATCCTTAATGGGTTATTGCAAAGCAGCCCCTCCATAAAGACCTTTAAAAATTACTGGCTGTCATCAGTACTTCATTTTCCTCATATTATTAAACTAAATTGCATTGTATGCATGGGAAAGAAAGTTATGACTGTAATTCATTGACATAATTCTGTGTCAAAGTTCCAAAGTTCCATTAAGAAAAAATTCTGTCTTCCCTGTCCTTTTTACTTGTCTATCAGAGCACTTCCACTGGAATTACATGTACCTTTCAGTGTGTTTTCCAGTACATTCTACTGATCTGTATTTATTACTGCACCAAAAATACCTGGAAAAGACATGTTGTCTTGCTTCTTTCAGCATGACAATCCATGCTAACCTTGTATACTATGCAGTGGTCTTTAAGTAGTGCACATAACATTACTGATTGCACTTGAGCCTAAAGGCAGCAAAGTTCATCTGCTTTATCACTGCATGGCTTCTTTTTCCTTTTTCTCATACCTTCCGCCACTTCTTTATATCAATATAAAATGACCCTAAACTAGCAGAACATCCACCTTGTCAGGATTACTTGAGATAGTGCTGTGGTATTAGTTCTTACATCACTCATCTTGTCGGCAGCCAGCGTCAGAGTCATGACCAGAAGGTGATACAGATCAAGAACAGAGAGCAGGGAAAAGCTCTCCTGTGCCATGATGGCAGTCAGCTTCTGCATTGCTCCCCTGAGGTGTTCAACACATGGCACAGTTGGGGGTATCCTCAGTCTATTGTAAATTACAGCAGGTGTCTAAACCAGCGTGTGTCCCATTCATGATTATCTAGGGAAAGGGATTAAAGCTCTCTGTCTGTTTTTACTGATTCATACCTGGGAGCTGAGGCAAAAATGATCTTCTTTTAAAGTTTTCATGGTTCCTATTGGAATTAATATGCATTTGCACACCAGAACAAAAAATAGAAATCCTCTAGAAGAGAATAATGTCATGTGTTTTAATTAAAAACAGGAAAATATGTATTAAAAAAAAAAAGAAAACAAAAAGAAGAAGCAAAAAGTACAGGAAAAAAATTCAAAATGTAAAAATATCAACATTACCTCAGTTTGGAACCAGACTGCATCCATGTTACAGTACTGTATTTGAAATACACCTGTGCTAAATTTCTTCTCCTGAAATAAGGGAAAGGCTTTTAGTATATAGGCAGTATAGAAAAATGTCAGCCATTTAGTTCTATAGAAATAGTGATCAAGGCGTCTGCCATTGCAATGCAGCACCAGTCATGCTGTTGCCCAGTAACACTGGACAGGGGAAGGTGTTTGAGAGCTGGTGATGTATGTGAACCACTGCAATATCAATTGGCTAAAGCTGGCTGTACTACATTTCAGGGAAATAAATAGTGGGGCAGAAGCTTTCTCAGTGTCTCCGTCAGGAAAATATTAAAGCATTTAAGTCTAAATTTTAGTTTAAGTATATACTAAGCTATTAAAGGGCATGAAGACTGTAGTCAATACAATATATGTATTTTTTAGAAGGGAAAAACCAAATTGAAATAAAAAGGAAATAAGGAATCTAGGACTATACTGCAGAGCTTCCTCTCCTCTGTTTGGGCTGACCTGATAACAAGCTAATGCTAAACAGAGCTAACACTTTTTACAGAAAACCTCTGTTGACCTTTATTGGGACCATGAAAACATGAATGCCCTTCAGAAAACCATATAAGCTAAACATGTGAGGGGAGTTAAAGCTGTTTATTATGTCTAGCCAATTATCCTTTCATAGCCGTCATTTTCTGGCCATGTGTATTTGGTGTGACCGAGATAGAGTTCACCTTTCCCTTAGCAGCCCTCACAGTGCTGTGCTTTGCACTGGTAGCTGGAGGGGTGTTGATTACATGCCAGTGTTTTGGGTACTGCTGAGCAGCACTGCCCCTCTGACACTCCTTCCCCCATCAGGAGGGCTGGGAGTGGGCAAGATCCTGGGAGGGGACACAGCCAGGCCAGCTGACCCAAATCAGCCAAAGGGATATTCCATACCATATGACGTCAACTCAGATATAACAGTCCAGGGAGAAAGGAGGAAGGGGGTGGGGGGGCATTTGTTGCTCTGTAATGTTTGCCTTCCAGAGAAACCAGTCTGCGTGCTGAGGCTTTGCTTCCCAGGAAGTGTCTGAACACCGCTTGCTGATGGGAAGTAGAGATTAACTTCTCTTTCTGCTTGTGCACATGTAAACTCTTGCCTTGTTCTCTTTGCCTTAGTAAACTGCTTTTATCTCAACCTACAAGTTGTTTCCCATCTTATTCTCTCCCCTACCCCATTGGGGAGGGGAGTGATAGAGTGCCGTAGTGGGTACCTGACACGCAGCCAAGGCCAAACCACTACACCATGCACTAAAACTTGGTGAACTCCTTGAAATAGATCATGCATTATGTTTTAGCAGGAACCTGTCTTCCATCCAAAGATACTTATCTGACAGAAGAAGACTCAAAAGCTAAATACGAGTCCATTATGTTGCAACAGTAGGAAGCAGCCACAGACACATGATTAAGCTCTTAAGAAAGGCTGAGATCTGATACTGACATAAGGAAAAGAGATCACAGCTGTCCTTAGCAGATCCTGAATAGCCAAAGAGAGAGGGCAAACACTGAAATTAGCTGAAAGGATCAGTGCAGGATATATATTTATATCCTGTAGGATTGCCTCTGATATCTTACAGAATCCTAGCCCTAGAAAGAACTCAGAACAGACCTTGTTCACCTTTCGTTATAGAAGCTGTGGAGAACTAATGTAACTGTCAGAAGGAAAAATACCAGCAGAACTCATGAAATCTGGAAGGTCCCTCAGCAGAGCTGCAGGAGGGGAAGGCTCGAACTGGCACTAGGAAAAGAAAAGGCAAGTAGAGGATTCCAGTGATTTTTACACTGAAGTAACTCCCAACCCTTTGAGGACATTTGAGCCAGGGGTTAATCTTTTCTCCTAATGCAGAGCAATGTGTGAAAGAAGTATATTCTGCTGATACATGTCTTCAAATTCTTACCAGAACACTTTGCAAAGTAAAAATATTTCATAACAAGTGCATGGAGGGTCTTAATAATCTTACGCATCTGGTGGAGCTATTAGATCTAGACCTTGATTTAGTTCTTGCAAATAGATTCATCTTTCACAAATCAAAGACAAGGTGCTGATCCAAACTCTAGTGACACTGCTGGAGATAATTTTGTTTTCTTACCTAATGTATTTTTTTGGCTTGGAAATTATCCTGTTTCCTTGTTAAGCTACTGGAAAAATAAATTAAAGAGAAGTCATGTTTCTATTCACAAGCTGGGTGTGTTTCCTGATTAGCTGAAGCTAATAATTAACTTTAAAATTTAACCTTTTTTTAAAAGTGAAGATTTTAGAATGTCAAACTGAAAATAAAAGCTCTTTTATAGGTGCCTTTTGAAGTGCTATTTGTAACTTCACTCACCGTATAAAGTGCTATTGATTATAATTATAAATGGGAACTACCTATAGAGCCCATATGTGTTTTTGACAGCACTGTTGAGTACTTTATTTTCTTATAAAGAGGTTAGTTTTAAATTACTGAGCACTGAAAGCTTTGAAACAACTGGTTGATTTTCACAAGTAGGTAGTTACAAGGTTAACCATTCTTTCCGTGGGTGACTGACCTTGGCTGGTTGCCACTGCCACCCAGCTGCTATATTACTACCCCTCAGCAGCTGGCATGGGAAGAAAATAAAGTGAAAAAGTCAGGTTAAAGATGGGGACATCCCTTATCACTTACTGATATGGGCAAATCAGATTGGACTTGGAGAAAATGCATTTATTGACAATTAAAAGGAGACAGCATGGTGAGAAGCAAAGACAAATATTAAAAGACCCTTCTGATACTCAACTCTTCTTCTTAGGTTCAGCTTTGCTTCTCTCCTGACTCCTATACCTCATAACCCCAAACAGTGCAGAAGGATGGGGAATGAGGAGCTACAGTCAGTCCATAACAGCCCCTCTCTGCGGCTCCTTCCTCCTCACTTTTCAC
>WBMZ01007838.1:0-73720 GCA_013400975.1 Atrichornis clamosus | reverse complement strand
GCCCTCCGTCCCGCTCCCGCTCTCCCCTCGGGGCTGGCAGGGCTGTTTCTCGCACGGTTCCCCTCGCTCAGCCCCGGCTGCCGGGCAGCGTTTTGCCCTCCCTTGCCCAGGCTTTCCCGGGGGCTGAGGGGCTCAGCCGGGCCCTGCGCTGGGGCCGCTGGAGCCGCGGGCACCGGCTGCATATCTTCGTATTGTTACAAGAAGAAATTATTTAATGACGTCTCAGTATGTAATTGCTGTGGAAGAGGACATATGCTTTAAATCTGGCAGTTTGCAACGGCATAGAAGTTCCCACTTTTCTTACTGTTATGCGACTATTATAAGGAAAAGGTGCTGGATTTTTATTAAAAGGTGAAGAAAATAATACCTGTAGTGTGCTTAGACAGGAATATTTTCTTCGGTCACCTCTATAAAACTGTTGCAAACAAATGTTTTGACTTGCTAATGACTGGATAGTTCTGAATAACAAAATAGATTGATGCAGCTCTCTTGCAAGAACTGAGAGTGGAAGCTTGTGATGTTTGCTATCTGAATGTTAATCCCAAGTTTATGTCTTTATTTTATTTTTTAAATAATAAATAAACTTGGGATTAACTTGTGCCTTTGACGTCATGACAATATAAGCATTCACAGCATACCTATTCCCTTACAGGTGTTTGTGTTAATAGTTTAGGATCTAAGGCTGCATTACCTTTTCAGTCAGATGATCTGTATTCACTTGAGCAACTCCATTGCAATCAATTGTTACTGACCTTTTTCTGCCACTGCCTGTCTTACTGGACAGCTGTTCATATCTCTTGAGTGTGATTCCCTAGTTTAATTTCAATTTTGGACTCTGAAACTGAGTACTGTTTTCATGATTCTATGTTTTTCCTGTGGAAGTACTGTGCGGGATTAGTGCTCAGGTCTTCTAGTGCTCATTGGAATTATACTGACTTTTGGTAAAGAAACTTATTTTTTCATTCTAAATAACAGTCTTTGAAACAAAATGAGCCAGGAAAAGTAATTAAAAAAAAAAGAGACTTTAAATATATTTTTGTGTCAAAGATATTAATATATTTTGATGATCAAGATATTACTAATACATCAAGTGAATGTTAATGTCATGATTTCATAATATAATTATGATTAGCGAAAACAGGATAAAGCAGAATATGTTACTGCAAACCAATTAGGCAGAAAATGAATAATCTGGGAATTTGGGAAACATTACAATTAGCACAAGAAACACAAAAATCATTGTGTTGGGAAACAGTACTCTGACCCTGCTGACATCTTCATCCTGTTCCCACACTCTATTTCTGCTATACAACTATTCAATGACTATACAATAGAAAAACTTTCTCCAGGGGGTTTGCTTTTTCTACCAATGTATCTATCAAACTTTATTTACTTTCTTTGTGAATCAGAACAGAAGTTAGCCTTCATCATCACCATGGATATTTTTAGAATAATAAAATTCTTGGCAAACATTGACCTGATGGTTTCTCAGGAAGTTCTCAGGTTCTGACATTCATCTGTTTACAGACTTTCTAAGGTATAGATTTCCTTAGAACCAAAAATCCTATCCTTGAAAATGTGTCTGATAAACTTTTTAATATATTTCTATCATCTGATCCCACCACATCCTTTGGCAATTAGTTTCATAAATCGTGTGCCTGGGAAAGGAAAAGAAAAACACTTTTAACTTCTTGCAGTTTTTTGACTTTGTACTTCAATTGGTGATTTTTTTTTTAACAATGAAAAATTTAAATTACTCTTTCCTATTTGTGTTCTCTGCACTACACCTGATTTCATGGATATTTATAAGCTTTTTAGTGTTCTCTACTTCTGTCATTATAAATATCTACCTTTTTTCTCAAAAGCTAAACAGACCAGGACTCTACAGTGATTCCCATATCAGAGTTATTCCTTATATCCAATGACATATGTTGATTTTTTTCCTAAACATTTTTCCCCTTGTTTCTTTATGTCTAATATAACTATGGGGTAAATTCTAATTAAATCATACAATGGGTGTATTGCTAATGCATGATATGGTAAAACTAAAATAATTTCCTTGCTCCTTCCTGTGCTTTCTAAATTGTGACATGAATGAAACTTTGATTTATGGTATTAGCTGTGAATGTCACATCTGCTGATAGCTAGTTAATTACTTTTGTATCAAAAAAACATGAAGAGATCAGTTCTTGTTTGGAATATACATTTCTAAGGCCAGCTTGTATACTACTATTTCTTTAAAATTTCTGCACAACTGAAAGAGAATAAAGGAACCACTATTTTGAAATATAGTTCAGAAAAACAATATCATCAGCTGTCTGGTTGCTAACAGTTATGGTAAGTATCCATTATACGTAGAATGGAAATCTAGATGAAGTATCAGACTTGTATGTTTAAGTAGAATGAACTCTGTACCCCACAATGTTTTAATGGTGTTTTGAATAGCCAAGTATCAGGAGAGAATATGTGCCTGGAAGAAAGCAGATGACTCTTGAGGAATTAGGTCTCACTGGAAAGGAAGACTTGACAGCTATAAGAAAGAAACTTGTTTTTATGTAAGTTGCTTTCCTAAAACTGTAATTCTTGAGTAGTATAAAGATAGAATTGATTGTGTTAACAACGTGAAGATATTGAATAAGACCTGAATTAAAAGCCAGTAACTGTGCATTTTCATGGAAAAATAAAAGATAAGACTAGAAGAGAACCTTTGGATCTCATTTTGGTTTTGCAGTCAAACGTGTTCTTTTGATCTCTTTTTCTCTTTGATTGTTTTTAACATTTCCTAGTAATTCAGGAGAAGGAAGTGCAAAGATTAAGAAGGTCGTTTTTCCCGTGGAGTTTTCATAGCCTAATGTGGGGACAGACGACTGGTCCGTCACCCTCTCAGACTTTTCTGAAAATGAACCAACAAGAGTGTATCCATGAACAGCAAGAAGGATCCTGAGAAACATCAGTGAACAGGATGCAAAGCACGCCGGGATGAAAACCCCGGATGCAAACCCAGAACCAGAGAATGAAAACTTGCCCGAATACATGAAGCAGAAACCAACAAACTGTAGCCAGGTGTAGCAGAGAAACCAACGAACTGTAGCCAGGTGTAGCAGATACACCAAGGAACAAACCGCAGCCTTAGTACAGCCTTATAGAGAAGATATATATATGTAACTGGAGTCTAACATACACACACTCTCTCTCTTTTGCTCTACTTTTGTCTTTCTGCTTTGTTGCTTGCAAGACTGTCCTAACTTTGAAGCGACAACCTAACTTGTCAAAGCGGTTTGTTTATAGAACAATTTATTTCCTATGGTAGCAAGGCAAAAAGGAAAGAAACAGAAGAAAAAAAAATCCAAATCATGGTTTTGCTAGCTTCACGCTTCCTTGCTGACAAATTGGACTTCTCATGTAATTGAAAGGCAGAATTAACTCCATTATTTTATCACTTATGTGAGCTGCTCAGGACTTACCTGAATCCAGATGCTGGTCCTTTTTTAACTTCCTGCTGCAGTCTAGACAACTTGTCTTTTAGGCTACTGTTCTCATAGGAATTAAGGAGTATAAAGGACAGATAATGACAGCCTCAACTGGCAAAGCATATTCCTTGCAGTCCTTCAGTTCTTGTGTTCTTGTGTCTCAGAAGTCCGACATGCACACAAGAAAACAGCAATAGTGTAGTGTACAGAGAGATTTTGCTAGAACTAAACCCTAAAGAACCACTAGGTAACTGCAATCACAACACAAGTCCCATAAGTGCTATTGTTTCTGATCTATGAATATTTGCAAAGAACTAAACCACCATGAAATTATCAATAATAAAATAACTAAAATTAATCTTAAATAAATCTACTATTTCCTATATGCAGACTAGATCTGTAGAGGTTACCTTATTGATCTTGTTGAAAGGCAACAATCCTTGAGTCAAGACTCTGTAATTTGAAATACTGCTTGTTATCCTATTTAATTTTAAAATAACAATCAATATTAGTAATCTTTGCAGATATTGCCCAACTAACAGAATCCAACAAAGGTTCATGGACAAATTATACAGGCAAAAGTTTGGGGTTATGAACTCAGTATATTTAGGTAACTTTGGCAGTTTTAGTTTCTATATTAACATTTTTTCAAAATATATTTTTAAAGTATCACTGTTCAAAAAACCAAACCAAAAACAATATCAATATTGTTGGGATCAATATTTCAAGGATCAGTATCCTGCATTAAAATCTTTTAAATAATTACCACTTTGAAAATATAGTACTAACCAGTTATTACAAAGGGCATGCTATGCATGATAAGCTACATTTATAAATCAAGAAACTCCCCTTAAATCAAGAAACATTTCTTGTTTGTGTCCATGAAGAAATTACTCCAGTGTTTTTCTCTGATCACACTGGAGTACCTCAGAGCAACTACATACGAGCAAGGAGTATTATAAAATCTAACTGTACATTCATTCTTTTAAATATGTAGAATAATGAAGTTGTAGTGAGAGGATTGTTTAATGAACACAATAATAATAATAATAATGATAATAGCCCTAATTTCTAGAATTCATTTAGATATTCATAGTAGAAAAGCAGTTTACTTAATACCATTCTTTGATTATCAAAAATATTTTAAGCCTAACTTTTTTATTTCTTACAATTCAGACTTAGGCAGCTGAAAATTAGGTGCTAGGTTTTGAGACTAGTAGCTGAAAAACTCAGATACTGGCACAGGCAATGCTCTTCTGAATCAAACTACTAATTTTGCTGGTTGGTGTGTCACAGTAAAGCTCAAGAAACCCTGCAAGAGATAATTTAAACATAACATTTCCAGACAAAATTTCCCCCCAACTCTTGACAGTTAGAATTCAGTCTGGCCTGAAGTACAAGGTTTTATATCTTTCCCTTGGGTCCATTGCTTGTACATAGTTAGAGAGCTGAAAATGAAAGTTAAAATTCATTGGAACTGCTGTGTGGGATCAGTTAGAATTCTTAATTATGTTGGCCCAGATCCACAAAAGCATCCATAGAATGTATGTGCTCAGAAATGTCACATACTCTGCTTAGCACGTAGATGCCTTAGGGTCACAGCTGCAGGAATTCAAATTAGTAAATTTCCCTCAAGAATATTTCTTCAGCCCTGATCTTTGGTGGGTTTCACTTTTAGATTGAGCATCTTGTCATCCTGTATCACAAGCAGAGCTTACAGAACTTGATTCTAAAACCCTGGACAGAATTTATATGGCTCAAATTACATGACAGATAAACATGGAATTTACAAAAATAAAAATCTCTTCTATACCTATTGCTGCCATTTAAAGCAATGATAAGTCTGCAAGTACTGCAACTATGAGAGATTTACTTGGAAACACCATCAAGAAATAAGGAAAAAGTTACTGTTCACCAAACTGTTTCCTATAGAAAAGATCACTTTTGTCTTTGGATAAGAAAAGATTTTAAATCAGGTCCTCCACTCACTTGAATGGGTAGTGTTCCACTTCATTTCAGGAGAGTATTGCAGTTTTGGTTTAGATTAGACAAAACCAGGGTTTCACAAATTTTTTAAAGTACATTTCCTAGAAAAGTTATTTAGCCTCTCATTATGTCTTTCAGTAGCCTCATTGATAGGATATTGTACACATTTTAGAGAGAAAGTAACAAGTTGAAATTGTACTACCCTTCTACATATTAGATAGAGCATTGCAAATTCTTACAGTAATAAAATAATTACAGAACAAGAAATTTTGTTCCATTTTTCTTTTCATGAAAAGAAAAGTTGCACAGAGGTGCAGTAGGTCTTTGACCTGTGGGAGAAGGGGGGAGAGTGGGCCCTGCTGGAAAAATTAATTGTATGTAGCTGTAGTATAGCTTTATCCTAATGTCTCAAAGTTTGGATAACTCTCTAAAAGTAGACAATGACTCCATTTTAGAAAGGAGACATTTTTTAATCTGCACAGGGTGCAAGGTAGAAATTTTCCACAAATTAAGCAAGCCAAGGAGGGCAAAGCAAAAGAATGTATATGCTAAAGTTTACATAAACACAACTATCTAATATATAATCACCGCCTATGGAATGCACTCATTTAGCCTTGCCTAGCTTATGCAATTCTTCTGTCTGCACCTGTGTAAGCCTCTTCAGAATTATCTAGTGGTCTCTGGGGGTCCTTTTGGCAGGTGCCCCCTTACTCAATTTCAAGCAAAGTTCATCTTGGGATGCGCAGAACACATCATGTGTGTCAAATAGTATGTGATCTGCAGCTCCAGCCTCACTTCTTAAACAATTGCCAAGCAGGACATTAAATACAAAGCTTTCCATGAGCATTAAGCAACATCTGTTTAACACACATGATAACATCTATTTGCATTCAAAAAGGGGTTTGGAGGTGAGAATGATACCATCAGTTTACATTTACAACAGGATCAAAGGAAGGGACAGAATTCTGCTTAAAGACGTCACTAAGAGGCTCCTTTTCTTAAGTAATATATCACTTGCAGATCTAGACATAAGCACAGGATTTATCTGCTCTGTGGGGGAGCAGGATTGATTGGTACTTTTATCATGACTTTATAGTTGTTATACCTTTAGTAAGATATTTTCTGTTTTCCAGTTATTGGAAGGTGGTGACTAGGCAATTCCAGGGAGCTGTTTCAGGGACTGGGGGAAGTTGCCCCTTCCTCACCTCACTGCAGAGTGCTTGCATGTCTTAGAAAGGTGGCACTTACATAGGCATACTGTTGCTTAATATAGTACACAGATATTCCTTGCTATCACTTTTTGTGTGTGTGCGCGTTAGCCAATATTAATGTTTTTATAACTGTTTTATATTCCTGTGTTATGTAGGTTTTGTCCTATATTTGTGCATGTCAAAAGTGCATCTTGTACCCGGACAAAGTCAATGAGGGAGCAAGTGAGTGGATTTCATGTCAAAATTTACAATTGCCTTGTTGATCTCTAGGAAGAACATGGGCAAAGTTTTGTAATTAGAAATTCTCATTTTCTCTTCTACTTTTTATTTAAATCGTCCTTGCTAATGCCTGGTATGAGTGTTTTCCCAGACATATTTGCTGTTTATAAAATACAAAAGCAAATAACACTTTGGTTTTGTTCCTTCATTAAGGTAGCTAAAGATTAACTGCTCAAATTTTCAATTATAATTTCTTTTTTACCTGAAATCTTAACTGATATTCAGGTGAGGAAGCAAAAACATAAACATACAAAGTGCTGTTTAAAACACATCAATTTCTTTATAGCTGTAACACCAAAATAATAATCTGGAGCCCTGTTTTGCACCCCCCAAAATCTTTTATAGAAGTAGAAATTAGATGCATAAAATCAATTTGTGTTCTTCTATCGACTCCATAAAAATTCCAGCTTAAAACTCATCCATCAGTGTCTTACAAATAAAGCCTTCCTGGATATTTTTAAACTTAAGATATTTGAAAGCTTGAGATATTGACCAGATAAAGCATTCTGATTTTTACATACTTACTGTGATGAAATTATTTTTGAGCTCCTTCCTCTTATCTCTCATCTTATCTATTTGCTTTAAGGAGATGTGCTGTAAATCAGAATAATGTATTTATTTAACATTTATTAGCTTGTGGGCTTGTTGAATGTTATACTAAAGGCACTACCATAAATCTGAATAGCAAATTAGTGCCCCTTCAAATCTGGTATGAATAGGATGCTGACAGTTTTCTTCAAATAAACCATGAATTTTAAAACCAAACTCAAGATGGTTTAATAGAAGAGGATTGCTAACTTTTATAGTTTGATTATTCAAATGGCATATATTTCAGTTCATTTTCTTTACATGTACAGGATTGGCAATAAGAAAAAAGGAGGTTTTCTACATCAAAGCATTTTGGAGAATCTAGGAAATATCATGTTTAAATAAGTTATAGTGTTACTGAATCCCAAAATAAATCTGCCACTAAACTATTATTCACTGTCTTTATTATGGTTACATGTTTCAGATCTGCATTATCTAACATTTTCTGTCAATTGCACAGAATCTATGATTTCAAAGAATGCCGGATCTTGATATGCAAGAAAATTATAGGTGACAATTCCCTTGACTTTTAAAAGCAGCCTTTCTTTGAAGTTTTCACAAGAATACATTATATACAATGCTAATTCTTTAGAAAAGAATGCTGAACATAAAAATGTAAATATTTTCTGTGAAGAGAGCTTACAGAGTGATTACTAAAATTATTGAATAGAAGTTTAAAATTGAAAGTTTACAGATTTTTTTTGAAATGAGGATTTCAGAAAAGAAAAATAAAGCTCCATCTAAACCACCATCTAATAGAGAAGATTAATATTGCATATCATCTTCTGTCAATAGCTCAGCAGACACTTGCAGACAGCTTTTTGAGACTTTATAGGATTCCATGAGCAATTTTGTTTATTGTCTGTCCTTGCTTTCTTATAAAATTGAGAATTTATGAAATTAAGTTCTTTGATAAAATTATATGGAATCCTAATAAATTTGTTATTAAAATTTTTCTTCATGATAAATATGTACCAGTATCTATCTTCATAAATAAAAATTAGGGAACTAGGATGATTCACAGAAGTCTTGGAATGCTCTCAAAACACATATGCAATATACGTATCAGCCTACGGAACATAAGAACTTTGGCTCTCAGGAGCCAAATTTCACCTGAGCTTGGTAAACCAGCACAACTGAATTCTGAGAGACAATTCAGAATCAGTAGGGCAGAACAAATATTGTGAAAAGTATATACATGCCTCTGCAGGCTGTTTGGGGTGAGAAGGATCTTTCTAGTGGGATATAGAAGGACTTGTAAATGACAACACATTGATTTGAAAATGAAGCAATAGTATTTTACTTCTCCTGACATTTATTCATGGGTAGCTAAATACTCTGAGTGCCTGAAAGCAAACAAATGGTATATAAAATGAGAATACTAAGATCTGTGCCATTTAAAATTCAATAGCAACTTAATAGATGGTACACAATGGAAGAAAGGAAAACCTCTTTATTTTGGGCCACAGTTCAATCTTGCATGGGCTGTTTGGTATGAGTTAAAAATGACCTCTCTAAAGAAAATTACCAGGAAACTAACAGGAGGTTTCTTGTGTTGCCCCAAAATAGCTAAACGGGTTTCCTTTTTCTTTTAATATACAGGGTCATTTCCCATTCAAAAGTATCTTGTTTAAGTACTCTTGCATAGTTTTGAAATTAATTGCTTCATATTTTCATTAGGATAGCAAAGTGACCCATTAAGTGCCTATCATGTTTGGCACACACATTTTTCTGACTATATTTTTTTACCAAGGTTATGAAGAAACATGCATGCTATCAAAGAGTCATGTCATAGTTAAACACTGCTCTGTTTCAAAAACAAAGATAGTGGACAGAAGAACGTTCTTTATAGGTGAGAATCTTTGATATAACTAAAGTATAACACAAATTACTGCATATAAAGAGAGTTTGGAAATCCAGTGGTTCATGAGAATTTTTTTTTTGTTTGTTTTATAAAGTACATTTGCAAAATGTATTTTTCAAAGTCAAAACTATGATGAAGTGAGGTGTGTTATTCAGTTACTTTATTCAGTAGCCTTATTACCTACCTGAATTTTCTGATTGGAAATGTAAAGGTCAATTTGTTAAGCTTAGCAAATTTTCAACATAATAAATAGACTTTAGTAATCTCCCTATTTGTGTGTTTGTGGAGGGTTTGCTTTTAGCCTGGAGAATTTGACCTTTGCATATTTTAAAATATATGGAAAGTTTCTGAGTATTAGAAAGTCTACTGATATTTCTGAGCCTTCCTAGATTCCTCTAAGTGTCTGTTGTGCACTTAGATTGATATATAATTCATGGTTCCAGGAAAAAACTGGGGTCCATTGGTTATAGTAATAACTTTTACTTATCAACATACCTGATAAATCAACATGGTTGATCAATGAGGTGCTGTAACCTGAGTTTTACTTTTTGCTTGTTTTTCAGAAGGGAAGGAGTGGGAACACAAGCTTTTTTTTTTTTTGTCTATTTTTGGATAGTAGATTTTATTGTCATTTGGTTAGTAGTTCTGTACATTACCTGTATTAAATAATTATGGGGTTTTTTTTCTCTGAATACAAAGTTGACCTATCCCAGTCATTTCCTTATCACAGCAAACAGTTTACCACAGGCTTTAGAAGTGTCACTGTGATATTTGGTGCTTCCTAATGCTACGCAGTCACTATGAACTTCTTTCAAGTGAGTAAATCATTACGAAGAACAGCTTGCTTTAAGTTTGCCTATATATTTTGAATACTTTCTACTTTTATACTTTTCAGTTTAAAGCATGTGTCACACAAAACCTAAAACAATTAGGGTATTTTTATCCTCTGCTTCTGAACAATAAAAGTGGAAGTACAGTGGAGTTTACCCATAAATTGCCACACTTTGCAGTTGCAAGTCTATAGAGTGTGGAATTACACATCAGTATCCACTCCTGAGTGTGGTGAGCTATAAAGCAAGGAGATACTTTGATCACAGAAACCCCAACATATGAAATTATTCACAAGTACTTGTTATAGCTTAAACTCACTTCAAAATCTATTCAAACTTAGTTCCAAATTTAGAAACTCCATAAAGAGCACAGTATCAGCAGAAGGTACTTTTCCATTTTACAGTCATTTTTAATACTCTATAAAGCCACAAAGCTCTGACAACTGCATTCTGTCAGTTTGTGTATTTGTGTGTAAAGTTTACTAGTCACTTTGATAGGGTAGTTGTGTAGCTCTTAACTGATGAGAAACTGATGTTGTTTGGTTCCTTGCCTGTCTCTTGAGGAATCCATCTGGCTGAAATCCAAAAATACAGACTTGCTTGGGTGCGATAGAAGAAGATATTGTGGGCAAGATAAAATGAAATAACATACTACAAGTTTGAATAAGTGTGTATTTATGAATATCAGTTAAATCATTTAAAACCTGCTTGGCAGGAAGACAAGCACTATGGAAAGGCCAAAAGCAAGTTATAAATCGTATATCTGTACAGGTTTAAAAAATGCACAGATTGTCATTTTTTATGACATTTTTCAGAATATGGAAAAAAACCCCAAACAACAAAAACAATAGAAGAGTTTGTGTGTGAGATTTGTGTTTTACCTCTTCAGGTCTTTCATGTGAAAAAGGACACATGTGAAAAGGATAACAGAGTTGAGTGTCAGGATGTATGGAGGAGGTGGCGCACCCGAGACCAGGATGGTGAAAAGGTAGGGACTACCCACAGGGTAAGATGTGTGAGCCTACAGCAGGAGGGATTAGACAATTGCTATGGCAGCCCAGCCACGGTAGGAGGGGGGATGGCTGTAGAAGGCCACCTGGGAGGAGGTACCACTCCATGTAATAACTGTCTCAAATTGGAGCCCAAGGTCATGGGTGGCTCCTGCACACTGAACTGCTACACAAATGGCCCCAGGCACACACTGATATTTCTTTGTGCTTTCAGAAATAATATCATCCTGCCATGCTTCTCTTCTTCGCTTTCTCACAGCTAGGTCACAGGGCCTTATCTTGTCTATGAAGAAAAGCCACTGTATTTTTGGATCAAATAAAGTCTAGCTAAAATAAGATAAGGTTAACTGAGATAGAACTATTGCACACTCATTACGGTGAGAAGGGACAAAAAAAGGAGTATAAAAACTCTGACCCTCACTGCTTTATTTCTTCTTGTAGATTGTTCTGTAGAGCTCTTTTGTGTGAGTGACTTATCCAGTACTTGAAAACATCACCTTTTACACTTAGTTAGAGAGGAATTTCTTCAGGATGTTGTGTTTGTAGGATTTACTGAGGAGTCTGTTTTTCACAACTTACAGTAATGCACAGTGGGAAGTAGGAAAAGAGAAAAAGTTTATGTATTTCACAGAATCACAGAATATTCTGAGCTAGAAGAGACCCATGAGGACTAATGAGTTCAACTCTTAAGTGAATTACCCATGCAGGGATCAAACCTTCAACCTTGGTGTTATTAGCACTTTGCTCTAACCAACTTGAGTTGTTACACACAAGAACTGGGAAAAGCCGTGGTTTCTATTAATGCTGTAGTGTTTTTCTTTTTTCTTTTTCTTTTTTCTTTTTCTTTTTTTTTTTTTTAATGAGAGTAATTTTAATCCATTTTCTGTCTAATGCCCAGGAAGAACTATCATTTTTCTACTGTAAAGCACTTTCATCTGAGGTGGTCTGGAGAGGACTTTAGATGAGAAAGCTTTGGGAATTATAAACAATGCCCTTCTACAATGGCTACAGGGCCAGAAAGAAAATATTGAAATGGTGGGTTAATCTGTGATTTAATCTGCAAAATTATAAAGGTAACAACATACCATATTTGTTTACATTTTAAAGGAAATAGGACTATAGTCTAGTGATTCAGTTCTGCTGAAGAAAGCTTCCATTTCTTGACAACTCTATGTACATTAGACCCTAGGATTGTGTGACAGTCCATGTAGGGCATGTACATCTGGTTTAAAGGCTGACAAACTGTTTTTAATTTGGCTTCACAGAAGCCCTTATTTCTGCTAACCAGAGCACTTTGCGTTAAAGTGCCAGTCACAGACTGTCCAATGCAATGTCCCTTTGGTGATTCCCATGCAACACTCTTTTTCTATCAAAAAATGGGAGTGATAAATGCATCACTCACTGGTGATGTGAGTCCATGCACTGGTATGAATTACACACCAAGGCTGAATTATATGGCTTGGGAGATAGCAAAAGAGATATATAAATAGAAATTAAAAGCACCAGTGCCTTAGTTCCTTCCTGAAATCTGTTTCTCCTTTTGGGTCTGTAGCAAAGATTGCTCAAAACTCAGTACAGTAGCACAGCATAGTCCTGGAAAGCTGTGAATTTCTGTATGACATTCAGTAAATGTAATCATCACTCCTGTTTGACTTGAGCTAAGGCTATTTTAAGGAGTGGCTTGAAATTTGCTCCTCTCTGGCCTCAGTTGAGCTCATCTTGTGTTATATTTTCTAGGATTGCTAGTGCCAATTGGATTGCAAGGTTCATTCCATTTTTTGCCAAGACAAATACTAGTTATATGCTGATAATGTGTGGGTAAGACAGGATTGTGCTCACACATAGGCATAAAAATCTCAGTTGTCAAAAGTCCCTATGAAACATATCTTTTATTCAAACTGTGAGCCACAGCTCTGACCAGAAGCTGTGTTAAAACCCCCAAAGGCATAGGAACAGAAAAATCTGTGTTTTTCTTGAGGTTCTGCTTCAGTACTTACAGTTCATTACTGCTCACTACTCAGTCATAAGACTTTAATAAAAGCCCTGTACAAAGGGAACATTCCTTGATCCTTAGGATGGCTCACAGGGGTTAAGCTTTTTATAATGCTGCAAAGGCCAGTCGTTTGAGAAATTTGTATACTCACTGTCACACAATTTTTTTATTTTCTGTGGTACAAGGGAATTTTGTATTTCAGTGGCCTAAATATATGACATTGTATAAGACTTTGGCAAGCTACATGCTTATTACAGAGGAATTTAAAATGAATGTTTAATGAATGAACACTGCTTAAATATCAGATTATGGTATTGTAAATCAAGGTTACAGTGCTTAGGTCATGCTAGATTTGGAGTTGTAAAAGTGACTCTTTATCTCAATGAAATAATAATTTTAATTTTAGATTGTTTTAATTGAAGTGTGGGTTATGGGCTGTAAGAATTGAGGGCCTTCAGGCCTCATAGCCATTACAGAGGAAAGGGGAAGTTACGAGCATATGCAGCCTGGTGATCCCAAAGCTGAACTTGCCTTGAGCAGGAGATTGAGCAAGAGACCTCCTGAGGTCCCTTCCAGCTTGAATTATTCAGTCTTTCTGTAATTCTGTAATGTCAAATAAAGTCCAGAAACAATACTCAAAAAAAACCCTGAAATCCTTCAGTGAAATTCTTTCAACATACTCCTTTAAGTGATCTGAAAACATAATTTTTATCTGTAACATTTTTACTCAGTCCTGGAAGCAGTCTAATGCATATATTCTTGTAGATAATATTTATGTCTTCTGAATTGATGACAAAGCTTTTGGAGACAGAAAAACCTACAATTATTTTAAAAATAAGAAAAAAGAAAGAATCCCAGGAACCAATTACATCACTAAATTCATGGCTAATCCTGCAAATCCTTCTTTAAAGATTATATTAAAATCTAAGTTGTACAGAAATTACTTTGCTATGTCTTGCCATGCTGTACTTGTTCTGGTGTTGACAAAGGAAAATAAGTAGATTCTATTCTGCTCACATCTAGATTACTATGCACTTTACACAGACCCAAAATTAGTTCTAGAACTGAATAAATATAGCAAGTAAAGGAAATAATAAATGGGAAATCCTATGCTACAGAATTTCTTCCAGTTCCTAATCTCCACAAATAAGCATATTCAGCTTTTAATATTTTCAAGTGTTCAATCCACTTAGACAAATAATATTTAGCTTAAGAAGCAGAAACAGAGAGATGGTCACCAGTATGTGTGCGTGTTTGTGTGTGTGCGTGCGTGTGTGTGTATGTTGGGGTTAGGGGGTTTCCACCTCTTCCTGCAGATTTTGGGATAAACGAACATCTGTGCTTATCCTTTTGTAGGTATATCCCTATATAAAAACCCCAGAGTAATATTCTACCAGATGGACAAGGTGCATCAATACCTTACTCTTATTATGAATTACAGTCAAAGCACAAGTAAAAAAACCTGAGCTGAGACTGATCTAGATAAAAAAGGATTAGAATAGCCGCAGAGTGAGTAGTCAGTAACTCCATGCCTGGTAAAGATAACACAGTTTGGATATGAGGGCCCAGTCCTGCACCCGTAGTACAGGGAAACCACAGATTTATACCTCCTACTTACAGTTAGGTGTGGGGAGCAGAGTAGGAAGAAAATGGTAGTGTTTTACAGGCAAAACAAGCGATTGTATTACTTTTTCCTTTGTATGCTGTAATTTTATGACAATAGCTAACACATCATTGCCATCATATTAGCCATATTATTGTTCTTAAAAATTCTTTAGTGAAATCAAAAGTAGAAATTACCCCTTGCAACTCATGACTGTGGAAGTCTTCTGAGATAATCAAATTCAATGTAAAGGGGAAATATATCTGGGTAAAAAAAAGGAACTATGAATATGGGGATTTTTCCTTTGAATTCTAGTTTGAGTAGTATTTCAAAGACAGTGAGAACTTTTTAGATAGAAATTTAATTTATCTCCTTTATATTCTTCAGCCAAAGACACTTCTGATAAATTTTGAAGGATGACTTATCAACAATAAAAGAGAGATACTTTTTTCCTCTGATTCAATATATATATTTTTTAAAACTAAAACAAAATCAAAAAAACCCATAAAACAACCCAAACCTAAAATATCCTTCTTCCACTCCAAAATCAAGTAAGTCCAACAAATCTTGCAGAGCTGACTAACTTCCACCTAGACCTGAATTTCAAAGCAGAACTCTTTTGCTATAATACACAAACCAGATTTCCCTAAGGGAAAGAGGAATTTTGAAATTAATCCTACAGTGGTTCTCAATTTCCTTCGCTAGTTCTTTCTTGGTTCTAAGTCTGTGTGAAGATACAGGCAATAAAAATTTTCTGCAGAATCTCAAACTAAAATGAAAAGACATCAAGCACAAAGTATAGTATGCTGATAAATAATATACACCTTGTCTTTCCCATTCCATTTTCATCACTTCTGGCACCCTACCTTGGTATCTCAATGACCCAAAACCACTTTTGTGAAGTATGTTTAAAACTGCAAGTTATTGCTTGTTACAGGGCAAAGAAGGAAAATATCAGGCAACAAGAGAAGGTAGGATGACATGATTCAAAAAACAATAACAAGAGAAATGTTCAAAAGAATATGGAAATTCACAAGTGATAGCAAATGCCAAACACTGCATTAAAAAAGCACACACACAAAAAAAAAAAAAAAGCCAACCAAAAAAGCCCCAAAAACCCTGCATAATCAATGGTTATTTGTCAATGTGTTTTTTTCCCAGAACCAAAAGTATCTATCAGAATTACAATTTTGGTATCATTACTCCAGCCATAAGTCAGGCTACATTAACTGATAGATTAGGTGCAGTTTATTAGACTGCTTACCCTGACTTCAAATTGATGAAGAAGTATACAATTATCCAAGCTGAGTGGAAATCCTGTGACAGAGTTAGAAAATAGCATAGAAAAATGGGCTTCTAGAAAAATATCCATATATAAGGTAAATTTGAGTGAAAATGCAACAGAGAGAAAATTAGACTTTACAATAATAAGTAACTGACAGTAAAAAAGTATCAACAATATAGAACCATAACTAGAAAACCGTTTTGTTTTCTGTAGGTGAAGAAAGGCTATGGTAAAATGAGGGAACTTACTTTTTTCTGCTTTTCAAGCAAATATTAGTCAGTGTTCTTGGCAATATCTTACTTTCTACCAGTTTTTACTAGACTTTACAGCAAAGGACAATTTCAGACAATGGCTTGTTTTGGGTCTTCCAAGTAATAGAGCTCCTGATCAGTGTATCTGAACATTCAAAATCTGAACATTTAAAATGTGCACATTTAGTCTTTTCCTTTATTTTGAGAGAGAGTTAAAGAATCCTTTCATGGTGGGGGGGAAACAGAAACTTCTTAACAGAATTTTGTGATATTGTAATCAGTAGTAGAATAAAGGATACTGAAAATTAGGAATATTGCCATAAGATACAGGTTAATTAAGTCACCCTCTAATGACTGATTAAAAACTACATGAAACCTGGTTAAGGTTGAAATTAAGGCAATATTAACAGTAATAAAAGTATTTTTTTAGACATAACTTCATTTCTCTCAGGTACATTTTAAAAATAACATTTTCCATTCCATTATTATTAATTTGTGTACTTTACAGAGGAGAAAAATATATTGTTAGCTTTTGCATGCAATTTTTTGTAAGGTTTTCACCTTCACCTCAGGTGCAGAGCAGTTCTTTGCCACTCCTTAGTGCATGTTTCTATAAGCTGTAAAGGCTTTGGCATACTTTTTCAACCATCTTTCAAGAACTTCTGTGAGACTGAAGGAAGGAAATGAAAGTGGGAAAATTATGCAGTCCAGCATAATAAAGGAAGACTGGCACAAAAATCTTGCAGAAATAACTATCTACCAGTGATCTAAGGAATGGCAATAAAATATTTTAACACGGTAAGACAGTGACCAGCTCTTATCTACAGGCAAGTAGAATATGACAAAGTGAGTCAACAAAGGTTTTTTTTATGTTCAGAACTGTGCTGCTGATTTGACAAGCCAATTTGAGATAGTCATTCTGTCTCTGAGCTTTCTTCAAAAGCAAGGAGACGGTCACTCAGGTGCCTTACTTCTAGCAAAAACACAGAACTGTTATGCACTGCAGACCAAACCTGAATTTTCACCACATAATCTGGTAATGTTAGACTTCACAAGCTGTTTCAAACCCAGTGTCTTGTGTCTGAATCTTTCAGATTTTTTATTAGTTGTATGCTGAGATGGAAAACATGTTCTTATTTCTCCAGGGGAGAAAGAAGGGCTATTCTTATTAAATCAGTGTTCTTGAATTTGAGATCTGGATCCCATTCCCAGCTTTGATATGTAACAATGCGTATTTTTATTTCTAAAATTTCTGGTGAGGTGCTGTGAAATGTTTATTACTGTTGTGAAACCATAGTGTGAAAAGCAGTTTTCACCCATCAGTACTGCCTAAATATTTGTAGGGAATTTGATGATCCAATTGTCAATTCTAATCCCATTTTCTTGTATTCCTGTATTCGGTTAAGCAAGTCACTTGTACTGTAATTTTCAAAAATACTCAGCTGTTAATATTAACTCTGAAGTTTAGCTGTTTTACGTGTAGGTGTCACTTAGCCTGGTGTCTGAGACCCAGTACAGTCGAAGGTCAATACAGTCAGCGGAATACAGAAAGGTATTCAGGGGACCCAACACAGGTGGCTACTTTAAGATTACTGAGTAGCCCTTGTCACTCTTGTCTGAATTGGCTAAACTGAATGAAGACAATGGGGTTCATCTCTCTGAATATGGAGCTAATCCCACTCTAAAACAGCCATAAGGAAATAAGCAGATTTTCTGTGTTAGTTCACAGAAATTGACTGGTGTTCTCTGACACTTTGTCCTGTCCCTGCCCCAAAAGGACATTTAGACACTTAAAAGGTGACTGACATTTTGCTGCCTCTTTCTTTTTACCTTATACTGACCATTAAAGGATGATGTACTTGGCCAGGGTGCCTAGCTTTAGTTAAGTATTTTACATCTGAGTACCAGTGGATAATTTTCTTCTCTATCTAGAGGTTTCTTCTAAACTAAAGCATTCCCAGAGAACACTGTCTCAAGCTAGACACTGAAGTTCTTTTACAAATATGTTTCCTAAACTACTCTTGCTCCACATTTGCAGGTTAAAATCAAGGTAATAGCACTATATTGTGCTATTTGAATTGTCTGTTTATGTAATAGGACATTTCACCTTAACCTATCTTTTAGAGCATACAAGTAAAAAGTCCATCACCTCAGGTCTCTAATTCTTCAGAGGGCCTTGAAAATCTATAAATTGCAAAGAATAACTAACTTAACTTTACATATTATATATAAGGAAATTGTTCTGGCAACAAAAATGGACTATACCCTGCAGTAGCTCCCAAATGTCAATTAAATAGTCACACATAGAAAGTCTCAGACAGTCCTGGATATTCAGAATACAGTAAGCACTAGAATCTTGGTCACTTAGAGATTAGGAGGAGTGATCATAAAGTTATGAGATATTTTTCAGAGATTGATTTTAATTTCTGCTTTGCCACAGAGATTCCTGTGACTAGGTGAACTCTGTTAATGAAAGGACTATAAAAAGGATTCTGGAGGAAATTCAATACCAAAATTACCCTTTCTGTACTTCTGTTCTTCAGATCCAGGCTCAGCTGCTGCTTAGTCTGGGAGAAATTGAGTCACCCAAAATACTGAACTTTTCTCAGTGACTTCTGGTGACAAGAGACAATTTCCAGGATTTGAAGGCTTCTGGGTGTTCAGTTCAAGCAGTAATAAGAATAATTACACAAATCAGAGAACAGTAATTAATCGGTCAATTACAGTACACTCATCTAAAGAAAGAAAATATCAGTAGAGGCCCAGGAAAAGAAAAGAACTCTGAGAAGTTATTGAGAGGCAGTATAAGTGTGCAAGGAAGAGAAAAATCTGACACACAACATAAAGGATGAGACAGTATTACTAGAATCACAGAATCATTTAGGTTGGAAAAGACTTCTAAGATCAAGTCCAATCTTTAGCCAAACACCACCATGTCAACTAGATCATGGTACTAAATGCCACATCCTGTTGTTTCTTGAAAACCTCTGGGAATGGTGAACCCACCACCTCCCTGGGCAGTCCATCCTATAGTTGAGTAACCCTTTCCAGAACGAAATTCCTTCTGATGTCCAAGCTGAAGCTCCCCTAGTGTAGCTTGAAGTTATGGCCTCTTGTTCTATCACAGGTTGCCTGGGAGAAGAGGCTAACCCCCACCAGAAAGGGAAGAAAATATCATAGGAAAGAAATTTCTATCCTAACATGCAAATTATCTCTGATAAAATGCAAAGCAGAAGAGAGATATTGATAAAATCACCTTGAAGATATATAAAAAATAAATCAGATACAGGGACAATAAAATATAATATAGCGTATTTTAATATGCTGTCAACAAACAACCCTTCCCTTGTCCACTTTAACTCATCATATATTTATACTCACTGCTTTTTATTATTTTATCATCTTCCTCAAAGACTTTTAATGTGCGTTGTTGAAAATACAAAGACAAGCTAAGCAGTAAAGTTAAATTTTATAGTACCAAAATATCTGATTTGAAATCTAAAAATGTCTGTTTGGAAAAAGCACAATAAAAATGTTACTTTAGCAGAGTCCAGAATATGATGTTTGTCTAACTATTTGCTGCCATTATGAAACTTCTGCGCATTAAGGAAATGATCCTTTTCATATGAGTTAAATTAGAAGACAACAATTTCTTTAAACTATCTGGATGCAGAATCTCAGACCAAGTATGAATTGTTGGTTCTGATTTTCTTTGTAGCTTGGAAAAGAAATGTTAATACTATATGTTTCTAAATATTTTCTTTTTTTTTTCTTTTTTTACAAAGGAGACACAAATTTTTGTTTCATTCCCTTTCTGCAAAATTGAAATATGTAAAACCTACATTGTTTTTCACAAACACTTTGAAGCCTGGGGTTAGATTTGGGAGCCAAGCCAGCTGAATATGCTTGTCAGATGGCCAACATTACCTTCCTGAATATTGAGTACCAAATATGTACTAATGTTCTTCAACTTAATGACATCAGAAGCATTGAATTAAAGGCAGCATATTTGAAAGACTAGATATGTTTCTAATGAATTTATGCTAATTGAAGTATCACCGTGAAATCTTCCTTTTCCACTTTTTACTGAACTGTGCTTTTGCTGCAAAAGTATTTGCTTTTGTTGCAAATACTGCAACGTATAAATATCTTTTATTTTTCTTTGCATTGGGACACAATAATTTTTTTTTTTTTCTGCAATGGGAGATTGGCTCAAGGAGAGATACATATCACAACCTCTGACACCTTTATTTGAAGCATTTTATTCCCTAAATAGTTATTATTAAGACAATCAAGCTGTTATTATTAATAAAAGCTAAATATTCACACAGTACAGTCACTCACTCACTCACTTGCTCTGAACTCCCCTTGTAGTTACCCAGTTGGAGCTGCAGTCTGGGACCAAGCCCAGCTGTTTCTTCAGGAGCAGGGAAATATATTAATATCACTTGGCTTTTGGGGAGGAGTTTGGACAGTTCTTGAGAGTGATGCTTATTTTGTCATGTGTTTATATAATGCTCTGCATTATATGCACAAAGCAGCTGTTGCACTCTGGATGCAACCGAGTTACACGACCTTTTCTTGATGTCAAGTGTGTTTTAGTGGTGTTGTGGTTTTGCTAGACCTGATTTTTGGTAGCGGGGGGGCCTACAGGTGTGACCTCTGTGAGAAGCTGCTAGAAGCCTCACCGTCATGTCCTGCAGGGCCCATCTCTGGCTGGCTGCACAGATGGACATGCCGTGGGCCAGGACTGGGACAATTAGAAGTAGTGGTAACACCTCTGTGATAACAGATTTACGAAGGAATTCAAAACAATCCTGGTGGTGCAGTTCTAATTCCAGCCAAGGAAGAGGGGGTGAGTGAGAAGATGTGAGTAGAAAACAACATGGAGGCACCAAGGTCATTTCAGAAGAAATGGGAATACGTGCAGGAGCCGGAGCCGAGATCCCTCTGCAGCTGGTGGTGAAAACCATGGTGAGGCAGCTGTCCCCCCTTCAGTCCATGGAGGATCACAGGAGTGCAGAGATCCACCTGCAGCCCATGGAGGGGCCCACGCTGGAGCATGTAGATGCTTGAAAAGGGGATTGCAGCCTGTGGAGTGACCCACACCGCAGCAGTTTGAGTGCCGCTGTTGCTCGTGAGATGGACTTTCTAAAGGGAGGAGTTCCTGGAGAACTGTCTCCCAGAGGGGACCCCACTGTCCAGCAGGGGAAGATGACTCCAATTCTGCAGCAGGAAGAAGCCACAGATGATGAACGGACCAAAAAAAACCCCCATTCTCTGTCTCCCTGTGCAGTTAGGGTAGGAGGAAGAGTGGGAGGAGGGAGTGAGGAGGGAAGAATCCCAAAAGCTCATTTTACTTCTCATTATCCTGGTCTGTTTCTGTTAGTGTAATAAATTTACTTTCATATCTTTTAAGTCAGAGCCTCTCTCAGGTCTTTATCTCAACTGATGAATGCTTTGAATTTTTTTTTTTTCTCTCCTCTGTCCAGCTGTGGGGGGAGTAAGCGGGTGGTTTCCATGGGTGCCGGGCCTCCGGCCAGGCTCAAACCACAACAAGTGGCCTTCTACAGATTCAGCAAACTTGTGCTGTCCTGACTTTACTGATTCTTGCACACCCAGCAGTACTCCCAGTTGCCAGATCTTGTCTGTGAGCTTGTACTCCCTACTCAGCATATACTTTTTCTTTTTTCAGACATTTTTTTCCTGGTAAATATTTCTCAAACCAAACTTATCGAATGCTGTTCATACAAACTGATGTAAAAGAGACCTTTCTGACGGTATCAGTCCAACACCTCTCTAGTAGTTTTGCCTGGGTTTTGTCTAACTTCAAAAATAATTGACTTTTATTAAATTTTATAAAACTGTTCTTCAGTTCAGAGTAGTAATATCAGAGTACTTAGTGGTAGATTCTCTAAGTTCTTTTGCAACTCAGTTGTTCAGATTCCTTTCCTGCTTCTCACTCCTGCAAATGACTATATAATTTCTCTAAGATTTAGCTCTTAATATACTTCAAATACTATTCACTTTCTTCCTAGATGTCTCGTACCTTTACACACTCCATTCTGTCAAATTTCATAATACTCCCTGCAACAGATCTTTTTTTTAGTATATCTCTTCACATTGCAAGTAACTGCAAAATCCCAAAGTGATCAACAGTGAACCGAACATGGTTGACAGATCCCCCAAAATAATTTAGTAATTATCTGATACTTTTCTGTCTCTTGACATAACTTATCTGCCTCTCTTTGCTTCCCTTTAACACGCAAACTTGCACCTTTCTCTGCTGTTTTGACACTGTACATTTTTTCCCCCTGCCCAGGTTTACATCCTGTTCCTGAACAGATCCCGTCCCGGTGTTTCATATGTTAGTGTTAAGTGCTGTGGGGTGTATGTAGAAGCAGGTCAGCCACTGCATAAGGGGATGCTTCACATTTAGACTGCAAACAGAAACATGGAGTTCTAGTGTGCTACTAAACCCGTCGGGAAACAATTAACAGATCAAGATTCCATAATCCTAGAAACACACAAAACTTTGTGTCTCTGGAACACTCAATAAACAATTTGATTTGTATTATTACCTTTACTCTGTAGTACGCAAAGTGTCATTGCACATGAAGAGCTTTGTGATAGTTAGAATTGTTGCTAAAGAGAAGCTGAGCATTTCTTAAGAAATGCAGTAAAATCTATTCACTGCTCAACACTCTCTGTTCAAGCAAAAGTGTAGTAACAGTTTAGTGTGTTTGGAATATGTCTTTCCTCAAGGCTTTAGCAGCCACGCGTTGCAAATATAAGACAGTCATAAAATATATTTATTGTTCTTACCCTTCAGATAATTAAAAAATATGGTTCTCAGAAAATAGCTCACTGTGAGGACAGTCACTGCAAGTTCTCAGGATATTTATCAAACAATAACATCTCATACTCAAGCACCTCAATAGCTCTTGCTATTAGGAACCTTTTAAAAATAATGTGATATTGCAGTTGTTGCAGGCACTAGAACTTGGAAATCTATTACATGGAGGAGCTTCAGGGTGAGAAAAATGGAGGCATGATAAATATAATGGCTTTAAAGCAGTAGCAGGTTTTTATTTGCTCAATTACATTAAAGAAAATGATGTAAAACTGTCACATTTGAGTCCCATATTGTTAGAAAACTTTAAATTTATATTTTTTTTTTTTTCCTTTAAAAATTGCATGAAAACTGAGTACTTTTGTAGGTAGCAAAACTGTTAATCTTGGAAAGCTGAAGTCTATTCACAGAGGGGAATAGATCAGACATTAGCATTTGACATGTTAATTGACAAATATAGTAGTGACATTACAGATTCGTCTTTAATGTCATTCTCTGCTCTTGTAAATTGTCACTGTTCCCACTAAATCAGTGTCAACTGGGTTTTCGTATTCCTTCAGTCCTTGACAATTTTCTAAAAAGTATAAATTTAATATTTTAACTGGAAAAAAGGCTCTGCACAGACATGATGCTGTGAGAGACTGAAATGTTAATGGTTAATGACTCAAACAACCACCCATGAGCAAAAGCAGCAGGTGCTTTGCTGACAGTGTGCAAGGGAACTGCACAGGGGCAGAGGGTGTGAGCACCCACCACCAGAGGCCACAAGCTGGGTTTTGAGTCAGATAAGGGAGAAGGCTGATGAGAAGCAAATTCTGCAAGGTGGGATAGTGTTTTTTGTCGCGCCAATGTCCTCCCTTACACAACCGGCTCAGTTGTAAATCCCTGCCCTGGGGAAGGTATTGGGATATTCACATTATACATCTCTTCTCATGGGGCATAACTGGCTCAGGTGTGAAAACTCCCACCTGGGAATTACCAGGACACTCACACATAGGCCTGAAGTTAGTTGAGTAAGAGTGAGCTGTCATGTCTTACAAGGGGCCATAAACCATCAAAGATCCCCAAAACACCCTAAGGCTCATTTGTAGGACCTTCCACCAGAGGACTGTACTTATCCACAGTGTTGCACCAGAGAATGTAAAACTCACCCCCGCACCCAGGGGAGGTACCTGGGCGTTCCCACCAGAACTTGAATGTATATTAACTCTCTGAACTTTGTGTTTTACAGGGTTCCTCCACCCGCAACTGGTCAAGCCATCACGTCCACTAGTGACCATCTAAATTACAACAATCAAGTCTTGTTACTGGATACACAGGTGGTGATTTCTTTCTACTCTTATCCTTTCTTTCTTTTTCTTCCTTTTTCTTATACATTTTCTTAAGCATAATTTTTATGCTTTTATGTTGCTATATTTCTATAGACAACAATAAGCAAAACAGCTACCTATTGTTTTTCCATTCCAAATTGTTCTAAAATAAACCCTACATGTCACCGACCACTCAGTGTCATTTCAATCTAATCTGCTCCAAGGGATCCATTAAAAAGAACCTGAGTTATCCCTACCTTCTGGGACATGTCATAGCAGAACCCCAAGTCAGAAATCCTCTAAAAAGGATGGCAGCTTGGGAGATCTCATTTTTATTACAAAAGTGAATGATGGTAATGACTGTGAGGGTGTTTTTATTGTTTTAAATGTTGAACCAGAACCATTAAATATTTCTCTGTGGTAATTAAAAATTCATATAAGCAAACTTTCCCACAGAGTTTCTCTAGTAGGCAACATCTGATAATGTCTACCCATATACTGGTGGAAAAAGGAATATTTCACAACTTCTTTGGATTTAAGATTTGCTCTGATTTTATAGGAAAAAGCATTTGGCTTTTATCCAAAAGTTTAATGGCTAACTCAAAATTCTTAACATATCATCTGGACTTGATTTTATGAGATCAGAAGAAATAAGTTTTAAACCATTTGATGCTATCATCTTCTCTCTTTTTTTTTTCTCCACACATAATAAAAATGAATTTTTCAGTACAATGGATGATGCAAAATCTTGTCCCTGGTGAAGGCAGTTATAGTCATTAAAAACTTGCTTTTTAACTCCTTTATTCATCTATTTGTAAAAAGAATTTTATGATGAAATTAATATAGCTTCCTGCAGTTTGCTGATTGCTTCTACTTATTCCTCCTATGTTCAACCTTGTTAGAGATAGGATTTTATGATGTGTAAATTCATTTTAATCAGTTCAGATTAGCTCTGACAACTGGGATTACAGATTCAGGCATTTTGTAGACAGAATAAATCTTTGTACTCAAGTTGTAGACCACTAGCAAAGCAATTCTGCCTTAAAATTTTCCTGTGCTGTAGTTCGCCCAGTCTTTGGTACCTTCACTATTGATTTAAGGAGAAAAAAATAGTTGCAAATAATTAATTTATGATTTAGAAAGGATATCTACTCAGAGTCCTATCCTATTCTTGCAAAAAATGTCTCTATTTTCCATGATCCTTGATTTTACTTAAAGTATTGAATACTTAATTGTATACTTTAGAAGAATATAGAAAAAATAAAGTATTTTGAAGTAATTTTCAAAAAATCTATTACAAAATCTGTGACTGTCCTACATCTCTGAACATCTACCGTGTAAAGTTTGCACATTGTTTAATACCATGAATATGTACAGTTTTTGCTTGCCATCTAAAATCTACATATATCTAAACTCCACGTAGAGTCTCCACATACAGCCTGTTATTGTAAACTTAATTTTGCTATAAGCTCAAAATTAGTCTCATGGAAATAATGCATTTCCAAAAATAGTGCTAGTAGCACTGTCCCATAGCTGAGAATCAGCTCTAGTAGCTCTATCTGGTGTGGAAATCATGAATATAATATTTCTGAATGGGTGATATGTTTTGAAAAATCTCTATTTAGAAATGTAAAGTATATTTTAAGTGAATAGATTACTTAGAGACTTTATGTGAAATGACATCAAGCCAGCATATGGAAATTAAAAAAAAATATTAAAAAACAGTTTGATAATAGGTATTTTATTTTTAGTGTATGTACTGGATGCCAGGTACACAACAAATCAAATTTATCATTCTCCTCCTCACCTGGACAAGGGAGAGAAAACGTATCAATAGGCTCCTGTGTCGAGATAAGGACAGGGAGAGATTGCTCACTGATTACCATCTCAGGCAAAAGAGACTCAGTTTAGGGAAATTCATTTAATTTATTAACACGGTACGGTACGGTGATGATAATTAGAGTACGGTAATGATAAATGAAACCAAAACTTAAAACCACTTTCTCCCCACTCCTCCCTTCTTCCTGGCCTCAACTTCACTCCCAATTTTCTCTTTCTCCTACCCATGAGGAGACAAAACTACTGAGACAACAAGAACTGCAGAAAAATTTAGTGAAAAGGATAGTGATATTATCAGAAAGAGGGATATAGACAACACAGAGGAGTAATTATATAGTAAAAAAGTATACTGTGACATTGGGAAAAAATGTCAATAAGGCAGGTAGACACCAGAAACTAGAAGATTTAAAATAAAAAAAAAAAAAAGGAGAAATGAATAGAGGCACTCTACAATAGGAAGGAATGATAGGGAGCTCAGTTTTGCCTTTATGTTGGTGGTAACTAACTCTGTCACTGATGATATAAATTTATTGATGTTTTATAAAGCAATAAGGGAGAGGCTAACCAAAAATAACTGCTGGAAGTTAAGCTTAAAATAATAAATCTCTATGATCAGAAGAAAATGAATGATAAATAAATACAATGGTACCCTGTATTTCACACATATACAGATATTGTAAGTATGGTTCACTCATGTCAACTAGGTGTAGAAATAATGCTCACATTTATTTGTATGGACAAATAAAAATGATTGCAATGTAGTGAAATCATGTGTAAAAAATATACTTCAGCACTGTAGCCCTGGAAGGTTAATGGCCTTGAGCCAAGGTGTAATAAACGTATTCTTCCTATATGAGCTGCAAACAATTTTTCTTCACTGAATGAATAATGAAGAAACAAACAGCAACAGAGGCAACATAATCTCTATGTCATATGAGTAGAGTTGAAAAATACAATTTTAATTTGACTCTGCGTAAGCTTCACTGACATCAGATAAATATTTGATAACAAGGTAAGATTTAGTCCATGAAATACATATCAGTGTAACCAAATGGGATACAGCTTGTCCAAATGAAATTCTCATTTTACTGCAGACTTGATAATGAAAATCAAGAAAGTCTCATGCATCTTACATGTTTTTGCCTGTGTTTAAGATTCTTAGCCCTCTGGATTATAAATGGCCTTTATATCATAATATTTAAATACAGATTATTACAATAAACTCATTACTTATAATCCATTCTTCCTCAGGATACACTGAAAACACTTTGAACTAGATTCTACAGGAAAATCTATCTCTATATCTGAAAAAGATAATCAAGACCTTATATTTCACATAAATTATGGGAACAGTTGAATCTTATGTTGTAGTTAAAAATAAAAAAAAAACCAAACAAATAACTAAAACCACCCAAAATGAAAAAATATTATGGTTTCCCTTCCACTCTGATCAGGAATTTAGCTAGAAAGAGGATATCATCCATACTAATGGATTCAGTCATCTGAACTACATTAGCCACAAATCGTAGAAACACTACATGGGGCTAATGGAAGCACACATACCTATGTTTATCGTTTTTTTTCTGAAATTATGTTACAACAAGAAGTGTTGTAGTAAGAAGAATTTCTTGTCTTCTGCAAGACAAATAACATGGATTCATCACAGAATTCTAAGGCAACTTAAATATGGCATCACAGAGCTATTCATTTGAATGTTTAAATAACAGTTTTGGCTTTAGTACTAAAGACATGAAAGGAAATCAAATAAGACAAAACCTTCCATTTGAATGGTTCGAGATAAATATCAGATATTAAAGAGGAATAAAGGGAAAAATTTAGCAATTTATTGATAAAACGAGGAAGAATAAGAAGATAAGACTCATACCTCTCAGATCAACTGGAGCTCTTTGAAGGAGTCAGTGTGACCTAGGGCAAGAGTTTCCCACCAGTTCAGTGCATATTGACAGTGTCCTTCTCTGAAGGATCATAAAGAAGCTGACTTGTTCATTGGATAAAACGGAAATTGCTTTGCATATTGAAAAATGTATTAAAAGATAGTGAAATTATGGACACTAAACAATCACTCCTCACGGAGGACTACCCCAAGCTGCATTTTTTTCTGCAAAGATTGCACTTTTTTAAAAAAGAGTCAGCATTATCCACAAAACGCTGTGGTTTGTGTCATGGAGTGGTCTTGAAGTGTGTGCAACTATTTTTTTTGGACAAAATTAGAGTGGAGCATGTATTTCAGGAGCATATCTATTATACTTCAGCCACAAGGGCTTTCAGACTAGACTAGAGCAGGTCCCAAGTACAAAACCATTTGAATTGTATAGTGTTAGTATCCCATCTTCAGCATGATCTACTTTTCCACAGATCCGTTCTTACTGGTCTGTGCTGGGACTAGTATTACACAATACATTCATAAATGATCAGAAAAAGTGTGACTATTAACAGACAAGTTTGTCAGTGTTCCTAGTATCATAAAATAATCCCAATAACCAAAACATACTGTTTTTTAAGAACTGCAGAAGGATTTTCTGTTCTGTGTACCTGAATAGTAAAATTAGTAAAATATTGCATTAGTAAATATTAGTAAAAGAAAGTATTACATGTACATTAACACACATGGAAGGAAACAACAGGTTTAAACCACTGCAACATTGAATAAATGGAGGTAGTTGTGAACATTACTGAGTCAACAAAGAAAACTGAACCAAAAATAAAATGTCGAAAATGACTGATGAGGGAAGAGAACAAAAACCAGGGGATAAATCAAAGCTAAGTGAATTCTAAAGTTACACAGACAAGAAAAAAATAGAAGATCCACTGTGTATGTCAGGAATCATAAGAGTGGAAAAGGAGTCTAAGAGGCAATATGTTCAAAATTACAAATTTTCTTCTGATAGATTTTTAAACCAAAAATTGGTATTACAAAATCAAAACAGGTGGGATGCAAACCATGTGATGGAAATTATTGATAGCTAGAAAGAGTCTTATGAGAATCTATACAAAGACAATGAACTATTGCATGTTATTGACTACTTAAGAGGACCAAACCACCAATATTAAAAATTAAAATTGCACTTTGGAAACAAATAAGCAGACAAACAAAAAGAAAACTACAAAAGACAACCCCAATACATATGCTGATAATGGTGCATGTTTTTATATGCATGTTTTAATAATCGACGTGCATGTTTTTAATGGCAGTTCCTGCACTTAATGTGTTCAGATATTTAGGAAACTGGACCATGCCCTAGCATCAAGAAGTGTTGCCTGGCAGTAGTTCACAATTTATTGAACAGCTTTTTTGGTGTTTCATGTAAGAAAGGTACAACTGAAGTAACTTTAGAATTTAAAGGAAAATGTGTCAAGTTGCCAAGTGATCAGATTCAAAAAGGGGACTGATACAAAAACTCCCACATAAATCTCAATAATCTAATTGGAGAAGTATCAGAATATGGTTAATTGGTTTTTGTCTTTACGGGGTTTTATCTGACAAAGGATTGATTTGACAACTTATACCTGCATGGTGTTCCAGGTGAGCTCTCCACCACATTCAGTTACTGACTATGCCACAGGCATAATTGCCTCTAAAAACAGAACATTAGGGATATTTGTAGTCAGCAAAGAGGAAGAGTGAATATATACACCACGACCTTCTTTTTAAAATCATCTCTTTAAGATGGCAAAGAGTACAAAATGGAAATATTTTAAAGAAAGCCATGAATTAAAATTCAAGTTAATCAATAACTTTAGATATTCCAGTTACTTTGTCTCTCAAGAAGTTCTAACAGCTTTGAGTGATCAGAAGAGACTATCGAATATTGATTAATGTATGAAAGATGAAAAGTCTGATCCATGGCTAAAGACCTCAAGACATTCTGAAAGGTAAAAACTCGGGGTTTTGTAATTATTATTTTTATTAATATCATTACTACTGACATATAATTAGGAATTACCAGAGTTCACATGAATGGACTAATTGAAGATGTTATGGCTTATTAAAAGAAGACAAATTAATAATACAAAAGTTTTGAAAGATTGTGACAAATAAATCTGAAAATAATCATTAAAATTATTTCTGTGGGAAATGATGTGGAAGATGTACCTGTTTCCATGGATGTATATGATTGGGAGGTGAAAAACAATTGGATACTCTTCACAAATGTTGTGTTATTTGAAAAGTGAAACCATTAGCAATAAAATTGTGATGAATGAGCACCAGAAAAATTGTGCTAGTAGGGACTTTATTCACGAAGAGTGAATTTTTTTTTTTCCAAGATTCAACTATAAAGAAATTAAGCAGCTGTGAAGTACAAGGATTCACAGGAAAATTCCATACATCTTACACTCAGTATGTACTCCTAATCAAATGTATGATGATGGTTCCACAGACTGTGGAAGGACTTTTCTGTGGTGATAGGCAGCTTGTCTGTCAGTGACAGACAGTTTTTAAGACATATGTTTCTGTGTTCATTACATTTTTTAGTGCCTTTCATGCTGAAGGTAATTTTGTTTATTTTTTGATGTTGTTGATATATAAACTTTAATAGTCTTTATGTTCAATCTCCCACATTGTGACTAATACCAAACAACTGAAGATTTGCTCAGAACAAGCCCTTGTAGTGGTTCATTAGCCTATTGTTCTGCCATGCACTGTCTCTTCATCAGATATGGATCCACCATGCAACATAGAAAAAAGCTTGGAGCACTGACATACAGAACAGATACTCAGATACAGCAGAACAGAACACGGAAAGATAAAAATGTTTCAGGGTGGAACCAGGAAGTGCTAATGGAGTAGAATTCATCAGAGTGAAAAAGTAATGGATGTGGGGCCAGTGAAATAAACCTACCTAGAGGTAAATGGTATTAAGATGATAACTAGAGAATGACTGATCACAAGAAGTCCACGCAGTGAAATTATCAGTTAGGAAGCTTAAAAGAAAAATAACTGTTTTTCCACTCAACTTATAATTGTAGATATAATTTAATTCCAAACAGATAAGACAAGTTGTCAGTGCTTGTTAAATGCAGCATTCTAAATTCAGTATCTAGTTCTGAAATCCCCTGTGGCCTGTAGCTGTGAAAAATATATCAGTGCAAAGACAATTCTGCACTTGCCATGTCCCCATGTTCTCTCTTTATTGCCCTTTCCTGGACAAGGAAAAATGGAATAGATGACTCATTGTCTTGTCACAGTGTGGTAATCTATAAAATCTTCTATATATCTTATATAAATGTGTTACAATGTGAATATGATGCCCAATGACAGCTGATAGAAACATTTCTACAGTAAATTTTCTACTATCCATTTTGAAGAGATTTTAAGAAAAAACACATCACCACTGATTTGATCAATATATATACATAATTAACCAGAGTAGAAGCAGAATCACACAATTAATTACTTTATTCCTTTGATTTTGCTTTAAAAGCCAAATGCAGTCATGGAAAAAAAGGTTGATAGAATTCATAACCTATTATTTTAGATATTATCCGCTGTAACTACTGAAAATTGTCATCCAGATGATATTTGGATGAATAAAATGAAATAATATTGGATTTAGTGAAGCTATTCTTGTGACAAAGCTTTATTCCTATTAGCAGCTGAGGTGGTTTGCTTTTTATTCATTATACTGTTCCTATGACTGCCTGTTTGACTTTCACGCTGTTGATGTAAATGAACCCTTTCTTTGATGATGATAATATAGTACAGCAGCAATATGTGTGTATAATTGTCCTCTTTAAAAGTACCTTTTAAATTTAAATCCAAGCTGCAATTATTTTAGATATGCAAATGATCAAATTGAGGGTAATGCTACAAGAGAAATTCATAACAGGTTCAAACCAGAAGAGAAATGGCTGTCTCTGCCTTAGGTTTACTGAAGAATTCCTGATAGGACCCAAACTCATAATCAGTTGAGTAAAAGAAATAAAAGATTTATGTTCTCTTGTCAGAGGCCAATGCTCACTCTCTCCAGCTTGTTTCAGAGAAACCCTCCTCTACATGAAGAGGGTTTAACCTGTAATACCGAATTTGCTATCATTGCATGGTATTTTCCATATAGGCACACAAGCTGTGTACTGAGCACAACACAGCAGTTGCAATATGCAGTGAATCACAGTACAAACAATTTTTCCATTACTAGTCTATCTACATGTTCACCATTGTGATGTTGGGCATTCCCAGTCACCAGGAAGGAACAATATGTTGAAGCTAACTTAAGTCCTTTGATCTCTTCAAAGTTTGTGTTGGTTGTTCTTCAATTTTTATATCCTGTGTTGGGCTAAGCCACATTTACACTTGCACCATGCTGGTCTTGCCAGCTCAGGAGGGCAGTACTCTCTATTCATTTGCTCCAGGAAGGCCGCTCACACAACCAATTGGCACACTCAGCTGATACAGACATTTGATCATCTGATATTGCCATTTATCTAAAAGAAAGGCCACCCACTGATCTCCTCAGTATCAAGGTGACTTCAGTTTTCTTTGCAACAGTCAGTCATTCCCTACGTTCTTCCCTGATCTTCCAAGTACATTGATCTTGCCCATCTCTTCTGAGCCATCTTTCATTGCAGGGATTTGTTGATCAATCACATCTCCTTATGCTTTTTGTAATGCCCTGTATATGAATTCTTGAATTTGTCTTGTCGCATTTCCTTTTTTTCTTTTTATTTTTTTCCTTTGGAAGTAATTTGTTTTTTCTAGTAAACAGAAATTCAGAGAAATTCTTGGATGTACTTTCTCCATATCAGAACTGATTTTCTGAAACAAATTTTCCACTTGATCCCACATGCTGTGTTTCAGTTAGTTTCACTGATTTTCTGAAACAAATTTTCCACTTGATCCCACATGCTGTGTTTCAGTTAGTTTCACTGATTTTCTGAAACAAATTTTCCACTTGATCCCACATGCTGTGTTTCAGTTAGTTTCACCAAAAAGACTTTGAGGTTGTAATTTTGTTTGCTTCCAGGTTAAACAAAAACTAGAAAATGTCAGGTGCACTTGATGCTTAACTCCTGCTCATTGGCTTCAATCCATGAGATTAACTTTACTACTGGATAGGTACTAAAACCTAAAACTCTGCAAAACACACATGATGTAGAGGTCAGGTCCTCAGCATGAGGTGTTGCACTTTGTAAATTTGCTCTTATTGCACCCTAAAGAGGCTTGCAGTGTCATGCTGGGAGTACAGAAATTCTTTTCTGCATCAAAGGGGTCCTGAGGCATTGTGGCAAGTGTAGCTCACAAAAAGTGTTTTGTAAGAGTAGTTGTTTCTTTGATATTTGTTTAAATATTTATGTTCAATTATGGCTGCCTGAAATGATAATTTCCTAACTTTATGCATTTAAGACATATCTATTTTCATACGTCTGCTTTGATGACACCATACAGAGACATGCACAAACAACTGAGCTCAAAAACTGGAAGAAGCCAGCTAGGAATCGTAAGGTTCCTCCTAAAGGCCCACTTTGAATCCTGTCTTGTTTTGACTTTCTTCTCTCATTACCAATAATTACGATAATATAACGATAATTTTCCTAGCCTGCAGAATTGCTTTCCAGTTGCAGTGTCACTTTCCAATTGCAATATCCTTTTATACCTGTTTTCCTCATTCACAGACAACATAGTTTCCTGGACACTAATACAAGTGATACAGTCTATAAGACACTTGTATGTGAGCAGCATATTGGGATGTTGTAACAAATAAAAATCAAGACTCACTAAGACATCTGATAAAAATAAGATACTGTCCCCAGTATCTTTCAGGTAAAGAACAAAGAGTACTGTACATTTTTGTTGAGAAAAACAGAAATAATCTTTCAGAAATACTGATTGTTCGGGCAGGTGTTGTTGTTGGTTTAATATTCAATAAAGCTATATCAGTCCTGGTCTTATTAAGTTCACGGATTTACAGCAGCCTAAAATATTTTTGCGTTCTGAAATTATTATAAAGACTGATTGTCTTTATATAATTAGCGTGTTGAAGTTGCTTGTAGAGATAGAATTCTCATTTTATTTTGCAGTCATTTTTCCCCTCATTTCTTCTATTGGCTCTTTTTCTATGCTAGAAGATCAGTATTAAGCCAGGGGACAGCAGAGGATGATGAAAATCTTTGCATATCAAATGAAATTAGAAAATCAGTTTAATTAGGAAGAGAATAATTACAATCTACTGTAACTCATGTACAATCAGGCAAGGTCTTCATTTGGATTTAAAGGTGAGAGTTCTAATAAGGAGGTCCCTCTATAATGAACTTGTTCATTCACTATTAGCATAAAATATGTTAATAGTTTGTGGAAATAGGTGTATCTACATATGGGTGTTTTATATCCTGACTTTTAACTTGCAGTATTTACTTTTAGTTACCTTTTGATGAAAAATTTTTTTTTCTGAATATTTAATGTGAGGTTTGTCTTGAGGAAGCTAATGTGTAGATATTAGTATTTTCAGTCAGTCATCTAAGTATATAGATAATCTCTTTTAAAAAGTATCCCAATCAGACTCTCCTTTCATAGTGGAACGTTTTGTGCTGGGAGTGTTGCTGATATGTCTCTTCATCTTGTGAAAATAAAGTATTTGTCCCCATTGGAACAAACTTGGGTCTCACAAGACTTTGTATTTTTGCCCTGACCTTTGGGATAATTTAACTATTTTTTATAATGGTTGAGAAGATATGAGGAACATGACCTAACTACTGTGAGAGAAAGAGATAATTTGATTGCAAAATTTTACAAGAATGTTCAAAGATAGAACTCACTTTTAAGTGGATTTTTCTGATTTCAGGCCCATGATAGAAAAGTTGAAATGAAACTAGTTAGAAATAGCATGATATTAGTATCTTAATTTAAAAGTAAAATTGTCAATAAACAGGAAGGTGTCAGAGGTGTCAAAACAAATATCTGCCAGGGTTGTAACTGGTTTACCATCATCTAACATCATAAATGGATGGGGGTGTTGACCTCATCTGAAGCTATGCTTTTTCAGAAATGTTATGCAACATCACAATGGTTATTTTTCAGAAAAATACTTATTCTGTTGCTTTCATTAATTAATAATTCTCATTATCTACCATTCTCCTCTCCACACTTCTTGTTCTTTGGGAATATAATTTCCATGATTAGGAAGTGCTTTTCCATACATCTCTGACTCCTATAGTAACAGCTGTACAGTTTCATTATGCATGAATATGGTTCTGATACAATTAAGATTATTACCTGTGTTACAAAAATGCATTAAAATATCTCGAATGTGTGAAGCCAACTTTCAAAAACACCTTGCAAAGCAAGAGATCTCACTAGCAGCATCAGTACATTTTACCTTAGAAAAGTGTTAAGGTAAGTTGAATTAGAATATTAGTTTTGATTATTATAGCAATGATAAGAAATATCAAGTATTTTACATTCTGAAGTGCTGTCCAGGAGCCTTACAAAGTCTAAAAAAATCATCCTTAGAAAATTAGGGAAAATAATTAATCTTATTTTATCCTCAATTCAGCTTTTAATTGTAATCTTTTTTAAAAAATTTTTTCTTCAGTAACACTAATAAATTGTATTTTTTTAGGCAAACTGAATGCTGTTTCTTCCTATGAAGCTGTGAGTTGTCATGAGTATCATGAAATTACCTGAAATAAAAAATATGCAAATAATATGAAGGTTAAAGCTCCTCCTGAGAGTAATACACATAGGTGATTTTAGCACAGTTTCATCAATTCAAGGGGAAAAATAATCCCTGCAATAAAAATCTCTGTGAGATTTAAGAATTTCTTTTGGTACTTTAACTAGACTTAATTGTACACCTAATGGAAACTGTTCCTAAATACTCTTTTTAATTTGGATCTTTGCTTTCACTAAGCCAGCCTATTTTATAGCTGAATGCAATTAATGTCTATATTGAAAGGGAACAAGGTAAAAAATCCAAACACAGTTTCCAGTCAAGTTGCAATTTTAGTCTAGTTCAGAGTCTCAGTAGAAGTTCATTATGGCACTGTCACTTTGACATGGAAAGAAAACCTAAGTAATTTATTGTGAGAAATAGATGCCTCTTACAATAGGAGAGGAAGGTGCATATTTACATGACATGCACCATCTACCTGAGTAAAATTAACATAAATAGCAAATAGCAAGATTCCGTTTGCTGTATCTAATCAGAAAATTTTAATGTCTCCATGTCTAATATTTCTGTTTATTTAAAAAAAAAAAGAGAATAGAGAATAACTTTTTATTCATACAGTTTCAATTTGAAGTTCAGCATTTTTTGCTAGATCCACAGATTTATAAACTACTTGGAATTTCAACTTTGGATTTTCATTCAGAGTTGCTTTAAGAAGAGCTTAATTTTGCATATTACTGAACACTGTTTAAAGATCAAAAATGTTTTCAGTGTTCTCAAATTGGTGTTCCAAACATCAGGTAATGTCTGACAAAAATTTTAACCTAATGACGATATGTCTTCTTTGTTAAATGGAATATTCATCAATAACTTCTAGTATGATATTGCTTGTACAGATAATTTTGATAAAAAAGTCTCTCTAGGGATTTAGTATTATTAATTTAAAATACACTGGATCTTTTCATCTCTATAATTGAGTAATTATACATCAAATAATTCTTTGCAAATTACGGAGTTGTTGTTGATATTGCTGTTTCTCATTTGTTCATATTTATTTAATTTTGGAGAAATAGTTTTTTTCAGTTTGAAATACTCTGGGCCAAACCAAACAGTAACACTTAAGGCTAAAATCTAAGTGTAGGCAAAAGTTGTTAATTAAATGTGATTGACATAGGACTTAAATATTTATAGATGAATAAGGTATATGAATTTCCACTAAAGTGTGTTCCACTAGACCCTAAGTGTAATATATTATCCAGAAAGAATTTGTGATAATGTTTCTGTATTCAGTTAAATTTATTGACAGAAAAGATGATCTGGAGCTTCCAGTTGACTACATACAAATTATGGCCCTATCATCTATAATTCGGGTTCCAGAGGGAGGCACTACCATGCCAAAAGATATGGAGTGACAACATCCTGTCTAGCCAAAGATTGCCACTGGCACAACATACGGATGGAGCAATTCTGCCAAGCCTTGTTAGGCTCTCAGGATCAGCTTGCATTAGTGTTTCAGATGAGTTTGGGAGAGCCGTATTTCCCACGGTTTTTTTTCCATTTGCTCTGCTGTGATTGACATTCTGGCATAGTTTTAAGGTATATGAATAAGATACCTTCAGGGTGAAACTAAGATGAAAAATTGACTCCAGGACTCTGCCAAATGTAAGTCCATCTCAAATGGGTATTTAGTCCATGGGACTAGACTACCAAAAAATAATTGTTCAACAAGCCTTGAAATATGCATAACACATGAATCAAGTGTTTTGCATCAGGTGTTTCTGTCTACAGATTTATTGATCCATGCTATTTGCTAATGTAGACATAGTTTAAGATTGCTAACAGATTAATCAGCACGCAGAACAGGTAAGTCTTATTCTTCTCATAGCATCTGACTAACTAAAATTTGCCAGTCTTTAGCATATCTGTAATTGAAAACTCAGCTTTTGTGTGTGTGTTCCTCCATATGTCAATCTTCAGCACACTATTTTGTCCAGATTAAGTCCAAACTATCTTAATTCAGTCCAGACTACTTTTACTGTCAGAAATCAGGCAGAGAGAAAAAGAGTTCTGTCAGGGAACAGTTGAAAATTAACGTAAAGGAAATGTCATTTGTATGCCTACAAACTTCTAATGCTACAGCAAAAAATCCCTACTGTACTGTTACAAAATGTCTTCAATACAAACTTTTTTGTATTCTACAAAGAAATACATAATTCAAATACATTTATTTGATTTGTTTTGGTTTTTTAATTGTACTGTCTAGAGAAAATCATCCAAAGGTAGCTACTACAATTAATTCAGGGGTCAGTCCTTCTGGATGTTAGTTCTTCATTTAAATTAATGGAATAATTCATATTTGTAACTAATGTTTCAGGCTGCCGGTCAACCAAGACTCACTTTACTGTAGCAGTGCTGTTCAGTTCACATTCTATAATTTAATCTCAGAACCATTGTTAGGTTTCTTGATGATGTATTACTCCTTTTGCTTCAGTTTTGGAAATTATTTTCCTTTGTAATGCAAAATCTAAAATTTCAGGATTTTTTTCTAAAAAATGGAAACTTAAGTAGTTTAAATTTCAAGAATTGATTTCAAAACATAAATCAAAAACTGCTCTGGTTCTGCTGTCAGTTTGGAAAAAATAAATTAGAACTATATGAACAAAAAAAAAAAAGGTCATGTTCCCCTAGTATATCAAAGCCTGTGCTCATTTTATAACTGAATAAAAATACTAAAAATACTGTTATCATATACCGTAATGCAAAACTTTTGAAAAAAACCCTATAAATAAGTGGTATGAGATTTTATGTCACATTATCTACTGCTGAAACTCTCAGACTTTAAAGCAGTCATAGTAGCATATATTTTAATTTATGTACTACGTTTTTCATCTGTAAACTATGAATCTGACATAGTGCTGAATTCATGCTTGATTTGTTAGTGTCTGAGTTCTTTAGGGACTTATTTCTGTGGTAGACTGTTTCATATAGAACACTATTGAAATCAATGTGAATACAAATTCACCTGCATTTATGTAAGTTATTGTACAAAAAGCCATATTTTTTGTGCCTTACCTCAGTGTGAGTGATGCCTGCGTAATTTCATTTTCTCTCTCTGTTGTCTGCTAGCAAGGTGGCTTACAGAAACTCTGCACGGCAGGCTTCTTTTTCTTCTCCTGTATTTCAGGGACCAATTGACAAGAGGATGGAGCTGCCTTAAGGAAGTTTAGATACCTAAGGGTCTGAAGGACCCTCAGATGCTTCTCACTAGCAAAAGTGTTGCAACAGTTTTACTCTTTGTCCCGTCTCTCTGTTGTTTCTCTCCAAAGAATTAGTTGCATTTTGGTTTTTTTAAGTCTTCATCATCTGCAAAATTCTGTCCATGCACTAAGGAATCTGTATCTCTTTTAGCTGTTCCACCTCCAGCATTAGGAGTATTATGGTCTTAATTGTATTTTCAGAAAAATAAATTCACTAAAACAAACGTACTGACTTCTGGTGATTGCATTGAGCCAGTAACCCATATGGTAGAAAAAGTGCTACGAACCCCCACTAATATTTTATGAACCAAAGTCATTTCTGCCCTTGTGTCATAAATTCAGCTAAAGTGTCCTGTGGGTAAAATATTGCTATTACAGAGAATAAAGTTACCATTTCATCATCCTTTTCATCATCTTTTGCTACTAGAATTTCACTTATCTTTAAATAGAAGATCCAAACCTGAGATATAAAACTATTATACATTATAAAATATTGCTACACTGAACAGCGTCCTCAAGCATTTCACTGAATTTTATACTCAAGTGAAGGAAAGAAACTGTTCAGGAATTGTGTAATTGATTTTAAAAGGTTTTTCAAGATACATAAAAATTATACCTGAACTGAAACCAATTACTAAAGGAGATGAGTAAAACTACTGTGGGGGGCTGGTTTTCCCCTGGATATCACTACAGACCTTCTTAAAATACTGCACAAGTGCTAGGTTGTTTTCCTTTCAGGTCTGTGACAATTTATCAGCAAAGTGAATTTCCAGAGGAAATGGAAAATAAGAATAAATAAAAAGAGAAAAGTAATGAGATACGACTTAACAAAATACAAAAAAAGAACTTGAAGAAGAATTTCAGCATGTATGGTCTGGGGACACAGCCAGAATTGCAATAAAGAGGAAAGTGCAAGAGACTCTGGAAAGGACAGACATTTATGAGCAAATCCCATACGTCTTTCAAACCAATAACCAGAAATCCACTCCAATAAAATGCGATACCTGTATAAGCCATGAGGTAGTCAGGAAAAAAAAAAAATTAACAGAAACATAAAGTGCAGCAAAAAGCAATGTAACCAAATAGTGCAGGTACAGCAAGGAAACATGACTTTCACACCTATAGAATAGAATATATGTATTTCAGACTATTGTTAAAAATCATCTAAAATAAGATATATATGAATATTTACAAACTATTACTGGAAAATTTGCAATGGTAAAAATATTGCCTCATCAAACTTCCTGGAAGAAATGTGTAAAAATATTACATGGATGAGTTAAGGAACCCAGGCTACTTCAGAAAATCTTAATATCGATCATCTAAAAAAATGAAATTACAACACATTATACATAGGTGGAATGTTACAGTATGATAAATACGTGTAAAATTGCATTAAATGTGAAAATAAATACATATATATAGGTAGAAAGCTAAATATTGGCATACATTTCACACAGAAAAGTTCAGTAGACAAGAAAATAGAAATATATCTTGTGAAAGTAGTCAGGATTATGACAATATAGTAAATTATTTTTTTTCCATTGGTAGTAAGATATAGGGTAATATATTATAAAATATTTTCACAATTTTACATCATGTCTTAAGTGCAAACATTTATTTTTAAGGGTATTAATATAGAATAAAGTATGGCTAACACATTTAATTTTTTTTTAATAAAGTGTGTTATGATTAAAGTAAAATAAAATCAGCTATTAAAATCTTCAGGCTCACTGGAAAAAAAATAATATGTGAGTTGGATTTGGTGAAATTTTCCTTTTGAAAAAGTCCCTGCAAAAGTATCTTGAAATGTTTGAAAGTTTGCACTTAAAAATTTTCAGGACGTTGACTGAGTATTTATTTTAACATGTGGATAGATAACAGAAAAAAAATAAGCACAAAATAAACCATTTTGGAACAGTCTTTATAATTTACACAGAAAAATGTGTTCAGTTTTTGAATCTATAGAAACTACCAGATTTCCCCTTACTCTATTTAGGATTGCATTTATTTTTTCATCTTCCAAACTCTATTTCCTGTCATATTTTCAAGCAGCAATTTTAGGCAACAAACAGAACCTCTGATAATATCAGTCATCGTTCTTGTGAAAATGAACTCACTAACCTGGTGGTTCCTATTTTAACTGTAATTTCATTGACACTCATAAGCATCACAAACAAATTAGTAACTAAGAATTTCAAATAGTAGTATATGATTTTAGTCCTATGTTCTTATAGGAATGGAAAGATTAAAAATGTTAAACCTGATTAAATACCAAGAAATTACTATTGCTCTGAAATAGCATGTCTAAAATTGCTCAGAGACTGTATAGCAAAATATAGAGCATTGATGTTTAAAAGAAAATGTATCTTGTATGAATAAAAAGAGGCCATTTCAAGATATACTCTGTCTTTAAATGGAACTTCTATTAAATTGGAGGAAAGAACACATTAACTAAATGTGCTGTGAAGCTTCAGTGAGCAGAGACACATCTTGTTGTCTCAATAAGAAAATACACCAAGGATCACCCAAAACCCTCTTCCTGTGGCAAGTCCTTTCCCACTTTCCTCAGTGTCTGAGAGAAACAGAGGGGTGCCGTAGGCGCTGCGTACAGCCACAGGCCAGGACAGAAGTTGTGAACTTGTGTGAGCTTTGTCGTGGGTGCTGCACAAACTGAGTCTGAATGATTTGATTGCAACAGTCCCCTGGCTGTTTCACTAGCTAACATGAAATTTCACTAGCCAGTATGAAATTCATTATCCGCTACCTTTGATAAGTCAAGAAGCAGGAAAAGAAAGAACCAGTCGAAAACATAAACATAATCAAGACAGATTTTCTTGGTTTATTAATAATTGTGGTTTGTTGAGTAAAAAGATGACTTCTTTATATATCAGACCCTACAAATGGACAAATATCTTCCGGATACTGCTGCGTGAACTGAAACTGAAAATACCTTGAACTGAAATGCCTGAGATAAGGAAGAGAGAGCACTTTGCAGATGCTAGTGTGATTTAATTGCTATTTTACAGGTTTGTAATGGATTAGTTACCTTTCAGAAGTTCAAAACACAATAAAGATATTGGAATATTTCTGTAAGCAATCACCAGCCTCTCAGTTGGTTTAATGAACAAAGAGCGTATTCCTATATTTCTCAACAACACTCAGCAAGAACTCAGAACAAAAATATTGTCACATTTCTGTCCAAAAGACATTGAAATTTGCAGTGAGTAAAGCATGACTGATAATGCAATATTTGCTTTAGGTTAAAAGATACTCTGAAGAAAGTTGTGACATTTACAAAAGCAATTAAGGGAGGTTTGCAAAGTACTTTCATATGGCACAGCTGATGGCTTTACTATGTGAACACCTGGGTTAATCTAACTAGGACAAGAGACCTGGAGGAAGCATAGAATGAAAATGGAAATATTCCAATGATGACATTTAAAAAAAAAGTTACTTATACTGACTAATGTTTCCTTGTAAAAAACCCCATGTATTCACCAAAGAGAGCCTTGGAACAGACCACAGAGCACATAGACATAAGCTCCTTATGTCACAATCAACATTAAAACAAACAGACAAAACATAGGTTTCTATATGGTTTCTTCTTTCAAAGTAAGTTGAAGATAATATCTTGTCAAACTGTGAACATTTTGGAACATTTTGTAAGTAAAAATAATTTAAGAATAAATTCAGGGCTTTTATTCCATTGCTGAAATCCTATTAACATTTCTCTATCATTTGGCTATGATTTTTAGACACCTGCACTACCTCGGCTTATACTAAATAGGGAAGCAGAAGTGTAGCTGGTTAAACTTTTCTAATATTAAAGGACAGGTTAAAAAAAAAAAAAAAAAAGAGAGGGTCGCATTTAACTAATTACCTGAAATGAGCAAGCTATGTAATGTTTTATTATGCATTAAAAATTGGATGACTTCACCTTTGAAAAAATCTTACTTCTGCATAGGAAAAAACCCCATACTAACCACTTCACAAAATTATTCTAGTGTTCTTCATAAAAATTTCTTTCTTTTAATTAAAAAAAAAATGCTCACTATAGTTTGAAAACTGCAATTCTTCTTTCATGCTTCAAAAAATTTGTACAGTCTGGTTCTTCCTCAGCTTGTTCTTAGCTAGAACTCTATGTGTGTTCTGAACCTCTGAATACAGATCTGCAGACTTACAAATCGATTATATTAAATCAAGTTGCCTGGGGACTAATTCAAATCATGAATTAATTGTAGAATTCATTTATTCTTTTGAACATTAACGTATAGGAAAAGCAACGACTCTGGCTACTACATGGAAATTTGAGCTTTGGAAGCCTCAACTGAAATGAAGAATGTGACTCTGCTCTGTTCAAAAGCATAAAAGCTCTGCAGCTGCTCTAAGGCTGGTCTCTGGCTGCTCTAGGCAGCAAGTGCAGTAGGAACCAATAATGATTAAGCTGCCATTGATTTTGTCCCACCAGGCTCTATTATTCAGGTGTCAATGGCTCATTAGACTTCGCGTTCCTGCTTTTATAAAAGCAGAAATAGTGAGCAATCCAGAAATCACTGAGGTGATTTTTGTTATCCACAGTACTAGTGCTTCACAAAGAACTATTTCTATGTATTTGAATCAACAATTGTCTATATTTTGATGGGTACACAAATGGACTTTTAAAGTAGATTCACTGTCAAAGCACCTGACTTTGATATATAAATGAGAGTAAGATTTTGTCTTATTATTTTGTTCCAAAAGAAAAAGTGAGGGAGGAAGGAATGAAGATGAAAATCAACTACAAAAGCACAGAATGAAAATCAAAGTTGGATTTCGGTTTGTATTTTTCTATATCATTGGGAAGAAATTCTGTTTAGTTCCTGCTTCTGTGTAATTTTGTGAATAAAAATACTATTATTTATATTAGCACATGGTTGGTTTACAGATACTTTTTAAATTTCCAAACAGATGGTTTCAAATTGCATCTTTCTGTACCTATGATATACATGTCACAGAGACAAGGCACATCTCTAGCGGCCTGTTTCCTGGTCGTTAGAAAATAAAAGAAAAAGAAACCCAAATTAGTCACAGGAACAGAAAGAAAAGAGCTGGCAGCACGGCGATAGGACTGCACTTAACAAACCTGTAGTAAGTGCTTGGAGAACACAAATATCTGCATCGACTTTAATGAATCTCATGCTTTCAACCTTAATATTATTAAAGCCTAATTGAATGTGCAAACTGAATGTATATTCACTAAATATTCATAAGAAAAGAATGAGTTGTATTACTATATCAAACATCATATATTTTAAACTTTTTTTCCTTTATTCTTAAAACATTCTGTTAAAGTCTTGAGATATTAGCATCTTTTCACCTCTTTGGTTCCTTTTTCTTACCCTTTCTTAAATGTTTTGGAATTTTCTATTTTATGCTGGGAAAAACAATATCAGACACCTTTAGCAACTGCTGTGTGGCTTTGCTAGTCTGTGGTTGGTATGCTTGGCCACATGAGTCCTCACGTGGACACCAGGCAGTGGTCCAAACCTGGAGGCTATACCAGGAACTTTGGTAGTCTTGGTTTATGGGTCTTCCACAATCACTGAAGAAAGTGCAAAATACTTCATCTTGCTTTAAACTCAGCAAACCAGTCCATGATGGCTTAGGAAAAGGAGATGGATGGATGAGGAGAAACAATAAGAGCCACTCCCTGGCAGTATCCATGGATTATGATGCCAATATGGAACGCTGGACAAGTTTCATGTAGAAGTCAAAACTTCCCTAGGTTTTTAAATATCCACAGTAAAGTCTCAACATCAAAGATAACTTAAACAGGGACAGCAGATTAACTTTTTAAACGAACTGTTTCATCTATCTCAGTGGAAATTATTCTTACATTAGAGATTCTGCCACGCCTTACCAGATGGGCCTGAAACGTAAATCTATAAAAAATAGATTTGATATTGGAGAAAGCAAAAGTACTGAAGGTAGGAATCTTTGCACTTTCTAGATTGGCTCTTTTCTTGTGTGATGTAATAGACCATTCATTTTGTCTGACGTATCTTAAAATCTAACCATGTTAATTCTTCAAATAGACTGTTCTCTTTTATTTTGTTGTGACTATCTTTAAAACTTCTGCTGTAGAGAATTACATGGGATAATTCCTGTGATTTCCTCACCATTTAATCCTGAATTATAAATAAATGATGTATCACAAGCACCAGCCTACATATCACAACTGACTTCAATGGGGATTCCTGTGAAAGAAGAAACACAAATTATCTCTGCTTACACCTTTAGTTCTATATTCTTTATATCTTTATTCTAATTAACTATATACTCATTTGTATCTGTCTGTCCCCCTGCATCTGGATCTGTACCAAGGTTCCTATTTCTAGACTTTGAATTACTGATTTCTTGTTACTATGAATTACCTTTAAAAAGGACTCTAATTTTATCTTCTTAAAAAAATAGTTACTACATGTCTCTTCACCACTTAGTGGTGTATTTTTTGTAGTAACTGCAACTCTGACGTTTACTAGAGGCAGTTCAGATTTACTTCATAGTAGGAAGAATTCTAAATTACTTGAATAGACTAGATGGGTTCTTTTCCATAGTGCAGAATAAGCTTTAATTTAAAGCACAAACTCCTCTCTCCCTTGTGTTTTCAATTCCAGTAAGAAGAGCTAAATTTCATCACAACAAAAGCTGTTTGGTTGTTGGGAGAGGGGAGGATCCTACCCCTAAACACCACACAAAATATTCTGTTTCTTTTTTTACCCTTTACTTTTTTGACTGTGGAGTGCTCTTCCCTGATTAGTTGCTTCCCTGAATGGGGTTACCATTTTTTTCACCTGGTTTGTTTCTATGCCTTATCAGTCTTATCTGCTGGCATTTTACTTTACATATTCTTTTCGTTAGCACAAAAGAGACAAAATAGGGGGAATGCTGGAGCAGTAAAGTGGAAGACAGATACCTTCAGGAGTATTGGTATCTCCACTTCAATGGCAAGTGCAAATTCTGCTCTCTTTTTACACTGATGGAAACTCACAAATCCTGCGGCACATAGCAAATTTCAGTTTCTTCTTTTCCCCCCTTCCTTTGTCTCATGTTTGTTTTATTTTGTTCTGATTTTTTAATGTTATTTCTGTTTAGAAGAGAATATGCTAGGCCAAGAATTATTGATCTTCAATATGCTTTTGTTTCAAAGTTTTTTTTTACAGTTTAAGCTTATGTCCTCTGTACTTCCTGTGTAAAATTCTGAAGTGGGTAGGCTTTTCCTGTCTGAATTTAAAGACTGATTCAATTAAACTCTCTGAGGAGTGTAAAAATCATAGTTGTTAATATCAACGTGAATAATAATTTAAAAATTGCCTTGTTAAGTTTTTTGGGGTCAAATAATTTAAATTTTCAACAAAGGTTTTGTATGTGGTACTTTTTCCAAGGAAACACAGTAGTTGGAAATCAAAATGCTTATTAAAACATTCCCCAAATTTCCCATGACAGTTTGATCTAGGATTTTCAAAAGCAGTCATTTGCAGGTTCTTTCCTGATCTAGCTGAGTTAGGCAAGTGTGATACACACTTCTTGTCATCCCAGAGCTTCATCTTTATACTGACTTACTCATACTTTTTAGACCTTAGGGGGAAACATTAGGATTGTTATCACTGACCTCATCAGAGCCAAAACGGATAGTGCTAGAAAGAAGGCCATACTGTTCTTCTGTTTGTAAATACACAAATATCAACTATGTTTAGTACTGCTTCTGTGCATTTATTGTCAGCAAACTAGGTATTTGCAGTTGCGAAAATGCAACTAAGACTACAGAATTAAATTAAGCAGAAATAACTACTGACTGTTGTTCTGCTTATTCAAGGAGTTTATTACATAGGAAATAAAAGCATACAGTAAGGCTGTTGCAGGATAGCATATCTTTAGCAAGACTATATTTTGCATACACTGCTTTATTCCCGTTCTTTAGATGCTGTGAGTTGGTACCACATAAGTACGAGTATTGGGTTGACTAGATGTTAATAAAATATTTATTTTATATGGTATTTTATTTGACTTGTTTTTTAATTTCTGAAATGTGATGGTCAATAGTCATTTATAGTGAAGGCAAAGCTAGGTCCCTCCTTCAGCTAGGATGTGTTCTTTCATGTACAGTTCACTGGAAGTGTTACTAAATGCTAAGATGCAGATTTTCTCGTCAAGACATAACTCTTGCCTAAAAGAGAAAAGTATAGAATAAATAGCACTTTGTTTTTCATTTTTAAAATAAATGTTGATAAATATCTATTTTATATTTTTGGAAAATACATTTCCAGTTTTTTACTTAATTGACAACACTTTGCTCATACCAATATCATTGTATAAACTGCTTTGGATTTACTCCTGCTTTATCTGAGTGTGTGTAATACAAGAAGCAGCTTTGAGAATTCTAGTATATGGCTATTATTTTTCCTTCATCTTTTTCCTTTTCAAATAAAGGGCAAATGTGATTTAATTTCACGTGTGAGAACATTTGAAATAGACAAACAGCAATGAATAGGCAAGAGTGAAGGAATTACCTTTTAAATTATAATAACAGGTTGAAAAAGTGACCTTGTAAAATGTCACCTGCATGTTCCACATTATTTATTTCTCACCAGAGATTTTGTATCAGAAAGTTTCCACTTATAAGGCACACAAGATTTGTGTTAGGGCAAGATCAATCAGCTCTATCTTGAAATCTCATGGAATATAGTACTATAGAAAGAATTACAGTGGTTGCAATTTTTTTTGTTGTTTTGTTTTTAAACAAAAACTGAGTAAATAGAGCAATGATTGTTGTATGTTGTAAGCAGTCCTACTATATTTTAACATTTTATATCTGAGGTGGAAAGAAGATATATAAAACACATTTGTAGGTGAAATATAAAATCTACTACTGTATCTAGCCTAAACACTACTTTTAGACCACATCCTAAATGACTATAGCAAGTGTTTCTCTTAGGCTAATGCCTTCAAGAACATTCAGTTTTGTTTATATGCCAGGCTTATAGGTTTATTTCCTTATAATATCTATCTTTAAATGATTTTGGATTCTGTCAAGAAATCTCATTGAGAAATCTCATTAGGAAAAATATCAGCATGGCATTTCTGCCACAGCATCTCCATGACAGCCTTAGAGCGAATAATACTGAATATAAGTGCTGACGCATGGTAAAAGAGTGGCACACCTGGTGAGTTCTCCATGGGCAGAAAATTGCCTGACTGATTACATTTCTGTTTGGGAAACAATCTGAATATCCCAAAATATTCCTAAACTCTAAGCGGTATATTCTGTTGCTACTTTTCGACAATGTTTGATGAGCTAGATTAATATATTTTGAACTACTGTCAACATGCTAAGAGCTTCCACTACTGTATTTTGTTTTTCAGACTCAAATTCTGAATAATAAAATAAACTATATATTTCAATATTTAAAAGGCAACCACTAATATCCAAGGCATGCATTATCAATACTTTTTCATATTCTTTTTCCTTCCAGCTGTGACTTGTTATTGGTCAACCATTTCAACTGATCAATGCAAGGAAAGAGCCAATCTAACATGCACTTTTTGGTGAAGAGTTAGTTCAGGCATCACTGGACAGAACTGTGGGTCTCAATGCAGATGGTCTCTAAATAATTTTTTTTCTTTTTGCAAATTGGACTAACTGGGCTACTCTCTGTCACTCTCAACTACGAAGAATTTAAGTATATTTTGTTAGACTGCTTCTTTGTCACAGCCGTTGCAGAGAGCTGCATTTTTTAACTACAGCTTCCCTTGGGCAATTAGCTTAACTAGCAACAAGCTTCTGAGATTACACTAGAAAATTCAAGATGTATTTCCTGGCTAAACATAGAGATATAGATGTTAAAGATCTGGGAGTTTCTTGTCATACAGATGCTCCTTTTATGACAAATAGTACTTGACTTCAGAGTGACTCTTGTGATACTTCAAGAAACAAAGCACTGCCAAATAGTCTCAAGCATGCAGGACAAGAAATCATGTTGTACAGGAGAAATATTTGGCAGTATGAATATCACCTTTAACTGGTCTTGTCAGGCTCCTTTCTTCCCTTTCTTTTTCCTTGCAATTTTATATATACCTTCTGCTTTTTCAAACTTTTTTCTGTCTTATGGCTATTTTGCAAGAAAATAAAAAGTGTCCATATCATCAAAATGGTTCAACAGGCCAAGAAAAAGTCAAGGATCCCATTTACAATCTATGGCAGATTGCTGCATATTTCACAGAGTCCTTGAATGGTAAGGACCCCTCAATTGCTTACAAATGCAGCAAACCCCAAGTTTCCTTTTAAAATGTAACAGATAGGCAACACACTGAGAAATCAGTGTATACACCAGTGGGGAAAACAGTACGTGGAGTTTTATTTTAGCCTTTGATTGAATGAGAGCTTTGGACTCATACTGATGAGTCATGTATCTTAATATGTTTCTATTTATTGCCACCTTTGAGAGGTCAAAGCTCTACATGGTTACTGAATGCAAAAGGGAAAAATAGATGTACTCTAAGTGTAGGTTCCAAATCTGTATCTAGAGGGAAAGAACAGTCTGGGAGATCTGACATAAATGCAGCTTTCAAATGACTCTGTTTCCAATTTTACTCTTTCACAGTAATGTGACAAGAAACAATTTTGTTACATTCCCATAGCCCCTCTAAAGAAAAAGAGAGAACACATGCATATGCCTTTAAGAAATTGGCTTGCAACTCTCTGGTTAAGATGAGTACGTATTTGGAAACATAAGTCTTTCACATAGCTGAAATTAAAACTGATTTTGACTATAAGTGTCCAAAAAGCCAGAGGATCTGATTATTACAGGATATATAGTAGGTGGAATTCTGAAAATGCAAATTACAAATTTGACCAGACACAGAAGAGTGCTGGTTTTGGGCTACTTTTTTGTTTATTATAAGTGAAAATAGATCTTCTGCTGGGGAGAGATGCAGCTTAGGCAAGGCTGAAAGATCCTGGTCTGCTGAGAGATAGCCCTGACAGTTTTGTTTGAACTGATGTAAGAATGACCGAGTGCACAGCAGATCCGGCAGGGCTGGGGAGACAGGACTGTCTGTCGTGACATTGAGCTTACACTGAGGCATGGCCTGCGATGAGCACCTTGTGACAGTGCCCTTTTTCACTTGGCTTAATTGCAGCACAGACAGTACATCAGACCACAGAAGAAACAATAGATAACCCGCAGTTGCTGAACATTTCCTCCCTTATTAGGAAAATAAAAGACCTTTACAACTACATAATCATTTTGCTCAAAGTCCTTCCTGGTATGAATGTTCTCTGTGGTTTATTTAGCTGATTGCTGACCTCTTCTCTGTCCTCACACATACATATAAATACATCTATGTGTGTGAGAAAATGAAGAGATAAATGAAATGAAGGGGAAAAATTCTTATCCCTGAAACGACTGGATTTTGGTTTATCATACATTGATATAATCTGTGAAATAAATACATTGATTTAAAGGTGCAAAGCTTTAATTTTATTTTTAATAGACGTAATAGAGATTTATCACTTGTTTTTAAGTTTCAAAGCCAAGGCTTTGGAACAATGGCCATGTCTGTTTGTTCCTCTCTTGCTGGTCCTTTACATCTATTCTTCAGAAGTGAGCATAAACAGGAGCTGCACAGAGCTTGTCCTGGTGTTTTGTACTGGGATGAATTAAATCACAGGAGACTTTTCTCAATACAACATCTCTAAGGGGAAAAAAGCCCCAAATATATGTTGTGGAGAACAGGGGAAGAACCATATCTAGCCACTATTAGTCTACAGTAATGCTGTCATATGTCAGATAGAAAAAGGTGATTATAAACTGATTTTTTGCATTTTGAAGTAGGTAGGAGGAAATTCATCATTTCCCACTAAAAGAGGTTACCATCTTGATTGTATTAATGTTAAATTACAGGTGTTAGCTTTGCTTTGTTTTTAATCAATCCACGTTAGATAATGGCCTCATTATACTAGGTTAATGTCTTAGAATTTTACTATCTGCCACTCCCTCTCACCCATCCTCCCGCACCTCCCGGTCCTTTTTCTTAACGAGGCTTTTAGATGGATGTACCTTTCCAGGCACAATCCATTGCTTCCTTTTATCCCCTGTACCCTGAGCTAAATCCTGCCTCCTCCCACATTCCTGATCTGGTGCTCAGAAGACCCTTCTGGAGCAATTCAGTTCAGTAAACCAACTAAAGTGACCTTTTCCTCCTGCATTTCTTAGCAGAACAGGTTCAAGGTGCAAATGATGAGGAGAAAGGTGACAAAGGGGAACAGGAGAGCTCCTTCCCAGAAGCAGTTATATGGAAACATGTCTACAAACAGACAAACAACCCTCCCAACACACACTTTTGTAAGTATGGACACATATTTGTAAGTATCAGAAAAAGGACTAGTTCCGTAACTTTTAACAACAGGGACATTTTGGACCAGCACCAATCAAAGGCCAGGCACGTATTCCAGGATTTTATTTCTACAAGTCATTGGTGGTTTTGTTGTTCATGACGAAAGACACTGACTCTTCCTGAGTGTGAAGGGCAGAAAATTATCTCACTCACAAAAACCTTTATGTGCAACACTGAAGTATTATCAACTTCTCTTGCAAGAGTCAAAAAGAACAAGGCAAAAAAGGCCTGAAGATTTGCCACATTAGCAGCAGTTTTCTCACAGCGGATATTTAACTTCTATGAATGCAAACTTAAAATCAGTAGAATTAAACGGTTAGCAGTGCACAAAATCCAATGTCAGAGCAACACATTGGATCGATAACAAAGTGTTAGTGGACTTTTTTTTTTTTTTTTTTTTTAATATGTTTGCAGTCACAACATTGTCAAACATCCCCAGGGATGGGGAGTCCACAACCTTTCTGGGCAACCTGTTTCTGTGCCCCACCACCCTTACAGTAAGGAACTTGTTCCTAATATGTAATGTAAACCTACCCTCCTTCAGCTTAAAATCATTCCCCCTTGTACTATCACTACACACCCTTGTCCTATCACTACACACCCTTGTGAAAAGTCCCTCTCCAACCTTCTTGCAGGCCCCCTTTAGGTATTTCAAGGCTGCTCTAAGGTCTCCCTGGAATCTTCACTTCTACAAGAGCTGGAACAACCCCAGCTCTCTCAGCCCATCTTCACAGGAGACGTGCTCCAGGCCTCTGATCAACTTAGTGGCTCCCCTCTGGACTCATTCCTTTACATTTGTGTTTGAGCTGTCTAGCAGGGGAGAAGCAAGACTGCTGTGAGTGGAAAAGAAAGCAGAGCCTTTTATGTCAGATCCAGGGATAATAATGGCTAAAGGAAAGCACTTTTTCCATTGTGGTACAGAGAATTCTTCCAGTTTCAGGAGAACATTTTTCTCTTTTTCTGAGGCTTCTTCAGCACCTTGCAGTTGACAATGTGTTATCATGTTCTGATAAGAGAAAGAATGAAAAAAAGGAACAGAGAGTCATGCAATAGGAGGGTAGCAGTGTGATTGCACCCATGTATGTTGTTCACCCCTAGCTCCACAAAGTTCTCCACACTGCTGGAAGGAAATTAATGTGAATTATAGTTTACTGCTATTACTGAAAATCAGGAGAAAAAGAAAGAAGCAGAAGAACTTCTTGGTGTATGAGTTGATTATGGATTATTTAATTAAATTTTTGCATTACAATAATACCTTTAGAATTTAGCTGAAATGTGAGAGATAAACATCTTGTTGTTTTGACTACTCTAAAATATACAGCAAGGGATAGTGCTTTCTTCATAGAGCTGTGAATTTAAATAGAGGGAATATACAAAGGAAACGTAATTTCTATTTTAAAGGCAGGGCTTAAAACATGGTGAATTAATTAATTTACTCATGGTAACTAAAAAAAGTCAGTGGCAGGACTTTGAAAGGAAATTAACTTTCCTTTGAGGTTCTAGTTCTCCCTTTGAAAGAGTATGTATGTATGTATGTATTTATTTATTTAAAGCTGTATGAAAAAATAGCTCTCACTAGAAAAGTATAATATAAGAAAAGGTTTGGAAGTGACCCAGGTAGATTAATATTAATGGCTTTACTGGAGAAGCGAAGTGCCAAGAATGTCAGAATGCTTATTATCATAGAAATATTTATACTACTAAGTCTTTCTTTTTAAAACATAGTTATTAAAAAAATGAATACAGGGAACTTTGTTAAACATAGAAGGACAGATGCATGTCAGGACAAAATCTGATTCCATTAACTACCAGCCACATTCCAGTCTCGACTGGTTCATCAGAATGACATCACAGAGATGGGAAGCGAACAAGTTCAATCACTTGCACATCATTAGTTCAGTAATAGTTTCCTTTAAAGGTGCCTTTAAGAAGCACTTAATTTAATGTTGTATCAAGCACTATCCATCAACGTGTCCTTGATCACGCGAAAAATTCAGTCTCTTGCACACGGTGAACCAAACAAAAGACAGTCCAGGTTTCACATTTAAAAATGAGTAGTGTGACAGCAGTAATCATTATCTCGTCGACACTGATCTGTGTGCTGTCAAAGACTTCCTATTAAGTCCTGAACAGAGGCTGGCAGCTTCTATGGGTATGAAGCTCCCTGAGAGTGGGGCAATGAAGTAAGTAAAAACTTGTTTCAAAAAATTACATTGTCTCTCAAAACCCTGTATGTATTTGTTGCTTGTTCAGAACAGAAGTATTATGCCAGAGATTCACGCACATCCTCATACTGCAGAGAGAGAAGAGGATGACACAGCAATAGAGGCCATAAAGAATTCAAAACACTACTGATCCAATTATTAATATTTTTATCTTCAGACCAGATTTGAACTATATAACTGCATAGTACATCACTAATGAAATGCAGCCTCCTCTGGGATGGAAGCTCTTAGATAGCTGATGGACACAGCATGATGCCTGCAAGAAAGGGGAGGCAAAATGGAATTTCAGTACATCATGGCAAGCCCCTGCTGCTGAGAAAAGTGAAATGGCGTATTTAGGACCCAAGTCACTCTCAAAGTAGGGTAAATTGGGAGAACTATTAGGAATTCAATGGAATAATGACAGTGGTGAGAGAAAATAATAAGGCAACTATGTCCATCAAGAACAGACAAGGCTTCCTCTTCTGCCCAGTGCCATTTCCTACTCTCAGTTCTCATTTGATAATAAGAAAAAAATAAAGAGTTCTTTCTGGACTGTATGATTATTTTATGTCTACATCACACAGTGGAACACAATGCAAAGACTCTTAATCCAAGTAAATATCGAAATTACTGTATTCTCTTGCAACACAATGCAAACTTGTTAGTTTGGGTCTGGAAGAAACATAATCATCCTGAACTAGTTCTGTGAACATTTTAAGAAGCACTGACCCTGGGAAAGGCTTACTAGTTTGATTGCAGCACATGCTTACCTACTGTACTGTACCTGGACTCAAACTGGCTCAGATTTACCTGGTTTATGTGTCAGTAACATCTTCCCTTTCCTCTCGGCTTCAGCATTCAACAGGGAGACTAAGGCTGCACCTGCCTTCATTAAGCTCTTTGTGTCTAAATGTGTCTTGAAACAGTACTCACAGTATTCACTATCAAAGCTAGTGCCAACTAGTCCTGTGTAATATCACGACGACCAGGAATTTCCAATTTAATCAAGAACTTAGTAAACTCTAGACCTGATGGGAAAAAGTACTCCTGTTCATTTTGGGAAAAAAACACCAAAACTTGGAAGTCTAATATCTTGATAAGCCTACATTTACTTTAAAAATGAATAAATATAATGGCACAAAATATCTAACAGCTTCAGATTGATTCTTTTTGTGGTTTATAATGAAGGGAAATGACCACTTCAGCTGTTCTAATCTACAACCTTCATTTTGATTTTTCCATTACTGAATATTTATAGGCATAAGAGACAAAGTGCAGAAAACAGTAAATTTATGCATCTTTCCCACACATGATGCTGTCTACCAATTAAGTCTGAGTGACAATACTTTATTCAAAAGCTAATGAAATAATATTTCTTTGTGTATATAAAGACTATAGAAAATTTCTATTTCTGAAAATTTCTGAAAACCTATACAGTTCATAAAAAAAAAGTCTGTGATTTTTTCCTTGATAATCTAGTAGGATTGTATAGTTTTAAAATATAAATATCTACATTATATTCCCTATATTGATGAGATATTTTCACTGGTAAGTGATTCTTAGTTATTAGATGTTACAATGGCTTCAGTACTCTACCAATAGCTGAAATGAAAATGTTTTCTCTTTTGACTTTGTTAGGGGGTGCTAAATCAAATAGCATGTTCCAGGTGAGGCTGCTATGGCTCCCTGTGTGCTGATCCAACCAGTAGCGAGGCCGAGGATGTATTCCCAATGGTAACATGTACAGATTCACCCATAAAAACATGTCTGTCTGCTTTGGCCATCATGGGTGGTCATACCACTCACACAAACACAAACACAAACAGCATGAGCAGCCTTGTCCTGCTCACCTCTCTGGCTGACCAGGAGGAAGGAAAATCAGTAGGAAATGCACATCTATTTATCTATCTATCTATGGCATGGATCCCTTCAGCTGCTGGGCTTAGACATTCAGCCTTCTCATCAGCTTTCCTTGGATTCAAAACTCTTCTGCTGCTCGCACCTGGATGTATGAGCCCCTGGGACCACAGTCCTGCTCACACAGAAACACACACACTCGAGATTTCTCCAGCAGCTGATTCTGAATTAGTTACCCCAAACCCAGATAGAATTTTTAGCTAATTATTGTAGAATACAAGCAATTAAAAATAAAATTAAATGCTTGGAAGATCCTAAAGCTGTTTGAATGATCTTAGATGATGGGGTTTTTTTCTAGATTTTTTAGGTTTTCTAAATTTTGACTTTTTACCCTTATGGAACAATTTGAAGCTCAAAAGAATTCCCAGCCGTGGAAAAAAAAAGAAAGCACATTTTGTGCTCAGCTGTTGATTAATAGCAAACCTGGAGCGAAAACAGAACGTATAGAAAATAGGGAAAATAGGGAAAATAAAATGAATAGAAAATAGAGCATGGGAGAGTCAGAATATAAAAGGTTTTTAGTTCTGATGAATTCATAAGTACAGACATATATCAAATTCAAGTTGGTCAAAGTCAACAGTAATACTCTAATTAAAATTAATATGCTTTGGGTCAGATCACAGATTCTTAGAAGATGATATTTATAAAATAGGCCTAAGATGGCTTTATGTTACCTTGTGAAATTTTTTTTTTTTAATGAGGAAGACAAAGAAGTGGAATTCTTTCAGATTTTCATGAGGATTCTTCTTAACTTTCTGACATCCAAAACGTTGGCTAAGTTTCTCTTTTACTTTCTGAGTTTCCAAAACCAAAGATGATAAATTAAAAGATTTTTTTTTTTTTTAATACCAGTGAGTGCAATCTTCAAAAAGATTAAAAACTTCTGTCATTGGAGTCCCAATCTCGGATATTTTAACCTATGAAATCTGGAATTAATTTTGGATGTGTGTAGATTTCTCAATGAAACTGTATGTTTTACTTTATTGTATTAGCACGACTGAGCTCTTTTTAGCTAGATATGGGGAAAATACAGTGGGAAGTTCTCTTTTCAAATATAATATGTTTCCAATTTTTACTAGTCATTTTTTATATATTCCTCCTGAAAGTAGACACGACTTAAAATATCCTAATTTGTATTAAATTATTCTGAGACAATAATGCTTCTCTTCAATAATTAACCAAAAGCTTCTCTCCCTTAATTCCTCACAAATTCTTAATAAACCTGATACATTACTTCAGTGTTTCACAGAGTGAGAAATTTCAAAATGTTGACGGCAAAGTCAGAGTTGACTTAGCTGAGACTTAACCTGAGGTTTATTTACTGGCCTTAGATAGAGTAATTATTTGCAGAGCAACATGTGCATCATAGAGATCATATCAGTCCCTTTTAGAATGGTATATGCCCAGATAGAGCATGCTCCTATAGAGCTGCTTTTAAATGCACATTTCACTATATGAACATAAAATATGTGCCCTAACAATTTCACATTGAAAGATATTTTGCTAGCCTTGCTCATTTTAAGTTCTCAAAAAGTTTCAAAATAGTCAAGGAAAAGAGATTTCAATCAAAAAAGATGCCAGTATAGAGCTCTTATTAAACAAGTCTTATCTCTGTAGGCAAAGAGAATTCCTTCTGTGTTAACATATGAGAAAATGAAAAAATAAATTAGAATGATAGAATCATGAAATGGCTTGGGATGGAAGGGACCTTTAAAGGTCATCTAGATCAATTCCTTTGCAATGAACAGGGACACCTTTAACTAGACCAGGATTCTCAGAGCCCCATCCCATCTGATCTTGAATTTTTCCAGGGATGAGGCACCTAAAACCTCTCTGGGCAACATGTGTGAGTATTTCACCAGTCTCACTGTAAAAAAAATCATCCTTATAGCTAGTGTAAACTTAACCTCTTTTAGTTTAAAATCTTTAACCCTTCTCCCATCACTACAGGACATATTAAAATATCTTGTTCTCATCTTTCCTATAGGCCTCCTTTAAGTACTGAGAGACTGTAATAAGGTGTCCCCTAGAACCTTCTCTTTTCCAGGCTGAACAATTCCAGCTCTCTCAGCCTGTCTTCACAGGAGAAGTGCTCCATCTCTCTGATCACCTTTGTGGACCTCTTCTGTACTTGCTTTAAGAGATTCATATTCTTACTATGGGGGACTGTGGACTTGGACACAAAACTCCAGGGGGGGTCTCACAAGAGTGGAGTAGAGGGGAAGAATCACCTCCCTTGCCCTGCTGGCCACAGTGCTGCTGATGCAGCCCAGGCTATAATTGCCTTTCTGGGTTGCAAGTGCATGGTGATGGTTCATGTCCAGCCTGCCATCCACCAGCATTCCCAAGTCCTTCTCAACAGGGCTGCTCTCAATTTCTTCATTCCCCAGCTGTACTGATAGCAGGTGATGCTCCCACTCCGGTATACCATCTTGTACTTTTCCTTTTTGAACCTCATAATATTCCCTTAGGCTCACTTCTCGAGCTTGGCCAAGGCCCTCTGGATAGCATCCCTTTCTTCAGGGGTGTCAACTTCACAATTCATCTTGGTGCTTGCAAAGTCACTGAGAATGCACTCAATCCCTTTGTCCATGTCATTGATGAAGACATTAAACAGTATTTATCCAAATATGGTCCCCTGACGGACACCACTTGTCACTGGGAATGGATAATGCTATCAGGACACTGAGCTGTTGACCACTAGCCTCTGGAACTGATCATCCATGCAATTCTTCATGCACCAAAGTGTACATTCATCAAATCCATATCTCTCCAATTCAGAGAGAAGGGTGATGTGGAGGACCAGGTCAAAGGCCTTACAAAAGTCCAGATAGATGACACCTTTTAGCCCTTTCCTTTTCCACGGTTGTAGTCACTTGACCATATGAGACCACTAGATTGGTCGGGCAAGTCTTGCCCTTGGTGAAGCCGTGCTAGCTGTCTTCAGTCACCTCCCTGTCCTCCATGTGCCTTAGCATAGCTCCTAGGAGGATCTGTTTCGTGATCCTCCAGGTGTAGAGGTGAGGCTGACAGGTTGATTGTTCCTTGGGTCCTCCTTTTTACTTTTTTTTAAATGAGTGCAATGTTTCCCTTTTTCCGGTCACCTGGGACTTCTCCTGTCTGCCGTGGCTTTTCAAATATCCTAGAAAGTGGCTTGGCAATTACATTAGCCACCTCCCTCAGGACTCTAGCATACATCTCATTGGGTTCCACATACTCAGTATGTTCAGATTACTCAGATGGTCACAAACCTGGTCTTCTTTTACAGTATCTACATGCAGGATTCCATCTTTCTGAAATTATCTGCAGAGCAGAAAGTAACAAAGAGAAAATCTAGATGTTTCCCTCCAAAAGAAGCTGCATTGCATTTCTAGGAGAGTTTATGCCAAACATGGTGTATCAGTACCTCCTTTCTGAAAATATGTGAAACTCCCTGTGTACTACGGCCGGCTAACAAGGGTATTCAGCTAACAATGGTATTCAACCTTCTGTCAACCTTAATGCACAGTAATGTGTATAAGGTACCAGTACAACTCTGTTTTCTGAGTTAAAAATTATACATTGCGGGCTGGTGTCAGAGACTGAAATAGTTCATGCCTCAAACACTGATATAAAATTTTCTTCATTATAAAGAAGCCTCCAAAGAAGCCTCCCTGAAGACTGGAACTTTGGACTGTAAGTCAAACTACTGAAATTAAGGAGAAACCTATTCTTCAATCATCTCAGGGCTGGGGAGAAGCAAACAAGGCTGGAGGAATGAAAGCCAAACCCAGCATCTCTGCTAGGAATCATCTCTGGCTTGGTTTGGGGTGGGGGAGGCCATAGCCCACAGACCCACTTGCTGGGAGCAGGTTTGCACAGATTTCCCCCCGCCAGCCGAGGTGGGGGGAGCAGGTTTGGGTGTGTGGTAACCTCTGCTCAGGGGCAGGGAACCCATCCTCCCTTACACAGACTGGCGGGGGAACCCCCAGCCCCAGGAAGGCCACGACCACGGGACATTCACGTGAGAAGCAGCTGAGGGGGTATCTTGATCCATCAAAGACCCCCCCAAACGCTCCCCAGACCGACTCTCAGGGCCTTGCACCACCAGACTGCACGTGCTGCAAAGTGAGGCAACAGATCCAAAGTCTGCTGCAAGAGACAATGGAAAACTTGCCCCACCTCCCCAGGGGACGTGCCTGGACATCGCCACCTGGCCTGAGCCTATATTAACACATCGGACTCTGTGCTTCGGGCGGCACCCTCACCACCAAGAAGAGCTGATGGAGAGGATCAACAGGATATCACTGGGATCCATGGAATGGTGATATTTTCTTCTGTAACTCNCTCTGCCTCTGTAACTCTCTTTCTGTCCCCCCACCTGCTTCTATGTCTTTCACTGTCTCTGTCTCTCTCTCTCTTGTTTACTCTCAAATAAAATCCATACTATTGACTTAGAATATGGTCTCATTTGCACCTTAATTCGGGTAGAGGCATCTCTTTCTCTAAAATATTATGAACCTGATCTTAACAGCTGGTCATGCAAAAACATCATTTTGAAAGACTATATATTTGCAATGGTGCAAAATTACAAATTTGGAGTTGTTTAATATAGCATTTTCTCCCATTCTTCAGTTTACATGAGGATCAACTTAAAATGTTCATTATATGTTTTTTTCCCAAATAATGTTATTTTATTCATATTACAGCAACAACAGAATTAAGGTTTCTAGCATAACTGCATAGACAACATTTTCTAAGTCTCTATTTTACGTGGAAAAAACCTCTTTACCTTTTTAATCTCTTGGAAAGGAACTTACCTCTATTAAAAAAACCCTCAAAAATAAAACCAAGGAAACAAACAAAACCAAACAACAAAACCCACAAACAAACAAAAATCCCATTGTTAAATTGAATTGCATATATCTAGTGCGCTGAATTTAATCCTTTATTAATAAATATTTTTGAGTAGATGTTAAAAGGGTCCCTGATGAATATATTACAGTGGCATGCTCATTCTGACTCAATTTAACACACTCTCCTTTTCTGCAATTAGAGCTTAGACAAACAATAAAACAGTTATATTGGCAGGAAAAAAATTCCTAAAAATTCAAATAAATTGTGATTGAGGCAGTGCAATAAGACAGTCCTCAGCACGTGGCATTCTGGAAGCAAAATCCATGAGTATAAATGTACATCTGTTAGAATTGCCCACCTCTGTGCATGAAAATTATGGGCATAAAAAATTGCCTGCCAGTAATTTCCAGGCCCTTAGTAAATGTTTTCCTCTGGGATGGTCGTTAATTAAAAGAGAAGGGTTTTTTAGTGTTTATTTCGATCCAAAGACTTCTGTTCATTTGTTGACAGAGATTTTGAATCGAGCTCATTGTGGTCTCTGGAAAATTAAATAGATTCTCTTTGGGAATCTTCTAGACTCCCAAACATACTTACCTTCAGATGCAATATTCAGCTGATGTCTCCTGGGAAGAGTGTGATTTGAGTAAAAAAGGGTTGATTTTAGCACAATTCTTTTTACTTTTGCCATGGGATCTCTTCCTCCCTTCATCTCTCCCAGTCTAGCAGTTCTTGCAGGGATAGAAAGACTTGCAGTAAACCAGGTAACATTCTGGCATAGCAATTCTATTGTGCTTAGATTTTTAATCAAGCATACCCTGAAAGGTTACGGGAGAACTAGAGTGATACCAGAAGATGGAGGTATATAATTGTAATGTAGAGGGAAACAAGAAATAATTGCCCAGGGGTTTCTTTGTTCTGGGTCTCCCTCCAGAGTCATCCAGGTCAAGCTGACCTGCAGCTGTACCACTCCATTAATTTTTTTTTTTTTTAATCCTACACCTGAGACTCTGCCCTTGGAAACCTAGATTTGAATCTGAAGGGGGAAGTGGACCTGAGAATGAGTGTGTGTGTGAGGCGAGAGTTCAAAGAGGCACCCATCAGCTCACTGGAGCTGCCCACTGCGAAGGGGCTCTAGTCCTGGCAGCTGCAGTCACAGGTGGCAAGTGTGTGAATCCTTGAATTCTGTGAAAATGCTCAGGCAGCGGCTTCTCCTTCAGCAATATTACATATTACAGAATCACAGAATAAATTAGGTTGGAAAAGACCTCTGAGATCATCAAATCCAATTCTTGATTGATCACCATCTTGTCAACTAGACCATGCCAATAATTTTTTGAACAGCTGCAGGGGTAGTGACTCCAGCACTTCATTGGGCAGCCCACTTTAATGTTTAACAACTCTTTTCATGCAGAAATTCCTCCTGATGTCCAACCTGAAGCTGCCCTAGTGCAGCTTGAAGATATGTCCTCTTGTCTTGTCACTAGTTGCCTGGGAGAAGAGGCTGCCCCCCAGTAATGAAGTGGTATACATCATTAGAAGATTAATATTAAAAACAATTTCAGAGGGTAAAATATATTTTGGAATATTTGGAACCAGGTATGATGTGCACCAAACTTTTTGAATCATCACATTAGTCATCTGAAAGGTAAGCAAAAAAGTGCAAAACTACACAGACATTTGTCATGCCTGTGAGAAAATGAGGTGTTGGCTTTTTATGCCTTGCAGAGAGAATAACTATAAAATTTGAAGGTCTGGATTTCTGAACGTCATGGTAACCAAGAGTCACAATCTTCCTTGTTACCTCAGAATATATTTCATTCCAAAACAGTGGTTTAAATGGAAATTGAATATGAAGAGTTTTCAGGAATAAATTAAAATCAAATTAATATAACAGTGTCTTAATCTGTTCTTCTACAGTATTCTACATCAAACCAGTTGCAATAGGAAAAAAAGGAAAAAACAGGTTCCAACCAGTACAGACAGGTCCTAATAAGTTACACCAGGGCAAGCCAGTTATCTAAATAATGATCTTGTTCTGAAGTTATTGTATTTATTCTGGAAAGATCATCTGAATGAGTTTAAGTATCTAATAAATAATTTATCTAAATTGCCAGTAGATACAAAAGTGAATGCCAGCCATAATACTAACTTGTTTATTCATCCAAAATTATTTGATTTTCGTTTCATATGCTTTCTCACCATTTCATGTTATTCTCTCATTCTGCTGTGAATTGTAAGGTGGTCCTCATTACTATGATTGAACTAATTTATATAAAGTGTATTTTAAAATTTTTTTCTTTGTTCTAACCTAATTCTAGGTTGAGTTCTCGTGAAATATGCAACCTTTTGCTATCCTGAGGAAAATGTAGTCTGCATTTCCAGATAGCTTGAAACCTGCCTCAAAAAGAAAAATTGTCCTGAGACTGCACACAAATCCAAGTACACAACACCAAATTACATCATTCTATGCAATAAAATTTCCTTTTCTGCTGATCAGGAGTATAAACAATAGAACTGCCAAACTTTCAAGAAATTATCAAAGTACTAAATTTCATCAGAATAGTAAAGGGTTCATTTCTGATTTATTTCCCTGCCTGAAAACTTCAGCTTCCAGATTTCTCAGTACATAAAATATATGCATTACATTATGAACATTTCATTTTATGTTGTTTTTAAAATGTCATAAAAAATGAAGAGTATTTTATTTCTCTTTGTGAGTCAGGCAAACCAAGATTTTTTTTTTTTCTCTCACAAATGATGCAAAACATTTTTAAAATAAAATATTTATTAACATTTTTTTTCCTGTGGTTATCTTCTCAGTATATCTATTTACAATAGTGATAATAAAATCAAGTGCAAAATAAACACACATATGTACATATACTTTAACTGCCTTCTCTTCAAAGCTGTCTGCTTTCCAGTGATAAATAACCATATTTAAGGAATACAATGTGAAAAGCTAATCACTTTATCCAGTAGTTGTACATTTATATTTTATTATTTTATGCAATGTGTATTACAGGTGTGAATTTGTGTAGGCTGAGTTGTACTTCAAATAAAAATAGCTTGCTGCCAAACTTGCAACTTTTTATTTTTTGGCTATTCAGTGTGTGAAAATTCTCATTTTATAAAAGTTCTTCAGTCAGAAAACTACTCAGAATAAAATACTAAAGGTTATCATGGGACATCTACAGAAAATTGAAAACACCGTATTTTTTTCTCATTACAAAATGTATATAAGAAGAGATACATCAAAACTACATTAATATCTGTAAAATAATAAATGATCTTAAAATGGTTCTGTAGGAAGAAATACATTATTTGTATGTATATATATATATATAAGCATTAAAAATGAGCAGAAATTAACAGAGTTGAACTTAGATTATTTCCTTTAATTATCCTCAAAAATCAGGAAATCATGTATTGAAATGTTTCCTTAGTACCTAATCACCTGTACAGGCAAAAATTGTCAGATCGTGAGAGAATTATAATTTCTTTAGAATTCTGTTAGCATCTTTCTGCTCAGCCTGGTCAACTTCGGAGCAATATAATTAGTTGGAAACCAAAGTGCCTGTTGATAGAACTACTGCAAAAATATCAGTTTATGACATTATGTTCCGCATCTTGTATCCATCATTCCCTTTTTTTGCTACTTTATATTCTGGACAGACTGGTCTTACAGAATAAGATGAGAAATCAGATATAGCATTATTTTCTTTTCATGTTTGCAAGATTAATCAGAATGCCTTTCACTTATAGGCACGAAGGGTGAGCTATCCTAAAATGTAAACAAGAAAAATTAAGATATGATATATTTGTATATATCATATTATGGATGTTACAGGCCTGGGTGCAAAGAGATTTCAGTTTCCTGACAAGTGTCTGTGAGAAAGCAAGGCTTTCTCAAGGACGCTGCAGGAAAACAATCTCAAAGTATTGTAAACTATGGTCTTGTTATGAGACCAAAGAAGAAAACACATGAGGTAAGAGTTACTGGGTCCAGCCAATCCCTTCTGGAGGGTGGCTGGTCAGTGAACCAATGACCTTATGTTAGTCCAGCGTGCTAAGGTATATAAGCACCTTTGTAAATTTAATAAAGAGGTCAGTTTGCATCTACATAAGGCCGTCCGTGTCGTTGGTGTCCGGGCCCGCTAGCGACATCATACCTCAGGTTTATATCAGGTATATATACCTGGCAGAGAGAGTTGGGGTTGTTCAGCCTGGAGAAGAGAAGGCTCCAGGATGATCTTATTGTGGTCTTTTGATACCTGTGGGAGGCCTAAAAGAGAGATGGAGAAGGACCTCTAACAAGGGCATGTAGTGATGGGACAAGGAAGAGTGGCTTTAAAGTGGAGGAGAGTAGGTTTAGATTAGGTAATAGGAAGATATTCTTTACTGTGAGGGAGCTAAGGCACTGGAACAGGTTGTCGAGGGAAATTATAGATGCTCCATCCTTGGAAGTGTTCAAGTCCAGGTTGGATGAGACTTTGAGCAAGCTGGTCTAGTGGAAGGTTCCCTGCCCATAACAACAGGGTTGGATCTAGATGGTCTTTAAGATCCCTTCCAAACCAAACCATTCTATAATTCTATGAAAGAGTACTCCTGCATCCTGTCTGGCGTGGTTTAGGAATGGTGTTCTCCAATGTAGTGCTCCCACTGAAACCCTCCAAACCATGCACCGCTCACTCACTCCCCCTATTCCCCTGCAGTGGGCTGAGGGGGCAGAAAAGGCAAAGATCACAAGTTCGCACAAGAACAATTTACTGCAAGCAGCAATGAAATAAGATAACAAACAGTAACAGCAGCAATGAAAGTGACAGAGAGTACAAAAAAGAGGCGATTCACACAGAAACTCCCTGACTCTACCTGACCACTCCCTCCACCATGCTACACGACCTGGAAGGGAGCTCTTCCCCAGTTGCTGGAAAGTGATGAAAGGTGGTAACTCCCATGACTTCCATGTCTTAGCCATGTACCTACCTGGCTATTGCAAAAATTGACCCTGTCCTGGCCAGAACCAGGACAGTATCCAAATTTCTCACTGTCATACCACTGTCAAAAGAGAAGTTCTGCAGAGAAAACAATGACCGATACTGAGTTTCAACAGTCCTTGAATGGCATAACACTGACAGGAAATCATTGGGTAAAGATTTGCTTTACACTTTAATGGTGAGTAATTTAACATAATTTTTTTTTTTTTTTTAATCTTTTAGAAGCAGAAGAAATGCAGTTTTTCAAGTGTGGTTAAGAAGTGTCTTATACTTTGTTATTTCTTAAGTCTTTTAGGCTGGGGTGGGTCATGCTTAATACCACTTAATTCCTTTTCATCTGTGTTTTTGTTTATGGCCTATAATTTATAATGTCTTCAGAACTGTGCAGTTAGTCAGAAACTCAGTAAAGAACCATTTGAAAAAATGGTCCTTAACCTTTCACTTTCATGAGCATCAAATTTCAATCAAAAACTACTTTTAAACTGAGTAAAAGCAACAGTGGCAAATCTATTAAAATGTGTTCAATCATTAACTTCTTTGATTTAACATCTGTCTAAAACATAACATCAAAAATTGAATAATTTATCATCTAATTGCATAAAAGCTCAAGTAATGTAAGGCACTAATTAAAAATTTATATGAAATTCAGAAAAAGAAAGTTGAGGAGGAACTATTTGATTACTCATGCAGTATGATGGCTATAGTTGCTTTGAAACCTTAATCTAATATATTGCAAATAACAAATGCTCAACAGTGAAGAAGACTGTAAATGCCTTAGAAACCTACCTGATGATTTTCAGAAAATGCATTAACTATAGATTACTTCAGATTCTATAGATAGATGCATAGATATGTCGGCTCTTCTTTAACTTTTATAATCTATTAGCCTTAATACATGTACAAACTCTTATGTAAATATAAGAGAATAAGGCTTTCAAAACTTTCTGAACATTGTTTCATAAATGTACAGACCTGAGGAGCTGTTTTCAAGTTTGCCTCTCAGGCTCATATTCAATAAGCCATAGAAGAATATCATAGCAATAAAATCAACTGTTATGTTAAATACATTATGGTGAGAAACAATAAACAATTATTGTATCAAACATATTATCTCTCCAAATTATACATTAACTCACAACTTATGAAAACCAGAGTACTTTTAAGTTCAGCTTTCTTCTTTCATAGCCAGCTAATAGTATTTGAAAGTAGTTAGTTATTTAAAACTCACATTTGTGCCAAACTGCTTTTAGAATTAGAAAAATTGGCTCAGAAATCAGAGTATCCAGATGGATGAAAACAGCACAGGTTTTAATTTAAACAGGTTTGTCTGTCGCCAAAAAAATGGCTTTGCAAAGTTCTCTCTTTAACACTCCCACCAAAGCCTATTCTCATGAATCATTCACTGAGATATACCTATGCAAATGAGGACTTATGAAATCAGGCCCTAAGTTTATTGAAATGCTAAGTACAGTTCAACATAGTTTGGGGTACTTTCTGAAAGAATATTTAGAAAATTATTATTTTCCTACTTATAGAGAGAAAAGTTATTATTTTGATTAACACTGATAATTTTCCTAGAATCTAGATTTACCTGAGAAAATACAAGACTGAAGATTATTTTTTTTTCTCTTTTCCTCTTTTTATCCATTTTTCTTTTTCTTTTTCTTTTTTTTTTAAATCATTATTTCTTCTGTTTTCGTTGGCTGCTGATTGAGTCTTTATCTGTCTGCTGAGAGGATGGGATATATTTCATCTGCTTTAAGAATGTGCAATTGTCAATCCATCCCCTTGTGAGAATGCAGTTAGTGTTTTCAGTGTTCTCAATCTGATACTCAACTTGAAAAAAATTCAGAATAATTCAGAAAAAAATTCACAAACAAAAAGTAAAATAAACGATACATTTAAAAAAACCAATATGGAATTGGCATCAGGAATCAGGAATAGTAATGACACTTTAGGTTTGAATAGCTCACAAAAGACTTGAAAAGATTAATTGCCAACCATTTTGAAAATGCATTCAGGAATATGTTCACTTGTAACATCAAAATATTTTAAAGAGCTGAGAGTGCCTAAATTGTAGGTAAGTAACCACAACTTAGAAAATACCTGGGTAAAACTTACAAAACTTACAGAGAGAGTTGTCTCTTAATAGCATATTTAAATAGAATCCCTTATTTTCCTCCAAGTGGAATGTTTGAAAGATCCAAACATTGCATTACAAACAGAAAGTACTTAAGATGCCCAGAAACCTATTCAGCCAGCTTTTCTGTTATGTTCTGTCCTTTAGGTTTCTTGTTTGTTTCCCTTTTAAAATGTACTACTTTATTTTTTTCTTTTTTTTTTTTTTGAAAAACAGTTGTGATCCTTCTATGTGTTCTATGAATTACAGCTATGGAGAATTAAGTTGCTTTTTAGCATCCTAATTACTAAGATTTCTATGCAAAGATGATGCAGTGACTCATCTGAAGGTAGTGTGAAGTTATTTCAACTTTCACTCATTGTTTAAGCTCTCAAAGAGAAAAAATTAAACAGGAAGAGTATATTTATTTTGAAAAGGATGTAAGCAAGAAATTCAACTAATAAAACAATTCAAATATATCTATGTCCATATGGCTGTGCTCTCAAATTTACAACCACAGTCCTGTACATGTAGATAAACACGTTCATAACCAGGCTAATAAAGTGTTGTAGTAACATTTGCATTTTTTAAGGGAAAAGCTTTATGACTTGAAATTAAATTACTTCATATTACAAACTCTACTACTATTACTACTCCTCCTACTACTACCACTAGTAAACCCCACCAAATACAAATAAAAAAAATCCCAACATCAGATTTCTAGTAAAACAGATCTGGTAGGTTTTTTGTGTGGAATGCGAGAAGGTGAAAGATGGTAAAGCAATATTTTGTTTATCTTTTTTAGTGGCTGTGCCTATGTAGAACAAGTATGAGTACAAGGAATCAAAAGTGTAGATTCCTATTTTTGGTGGCAATGTCAACTAAACATACATGAAACTGTTTCCCCATTCTGATATGATTTTAAAATTACATTTTCTTATTCTGAAGAAATTGTTTCATCTGGAAGATTTACAGGGTACTCTGAAATCAGAATACCTTAATGGCCCTGTTCTGTTCCCTAGATTGAAATATTAATTGGAAGAAAGATCAGCTCCTATTCCTCCAATTCTCAGAGGAATATATGAAGCATAAAGATGCCAAACAAAGGCAAAACAGTCTCACTGTCATTTTGATTTTGAGACTCAAGAGAATTTGTCTCATGGACTCCTAAATTCATGTTTTGGTAACAGATTATGAAGAGAGAGACTTTCCACCAGAGGATTAAATAACTCAAAGACACCATAGTCAGGCACATGGCTAACTCTTGGCTGCTGACCTTCTTTTGGGTAGTTCGTTTAGTCTTTGATTCAACCATAATGCTTGCAAAAAGACAGTAATCCTCTGCTCCAAGCAGGGTGTTGTACTACATTGGACATAGTCCAAGTGTATGACACCTATCCATGGTCCTGAAATGTCATGTGTGATAGAAACTGAATAGAGTCATAGAATCATTTAGGTTAGAAAAGATATTTAGATAATTTCAGTACATGAATAATTTCTTTTTCTGAGGAAAAAAAAAGGAAGATGTAAATGGAATAAACAGGCAGTCATAAACTCAATAAACATAACTATTTGAATAATAGTAAAAAATTATCAGAGCATTGGTTTGTGAGAGAAGTTAGATATTACCTAAATCAAATGCACAGTTAGTTATTTCTACTTATCAAAAAGTATTTTTCTGAATTGCCTTCCTGCCTCATGTTGTATTACTCCTAAATAATTTTTAAAAATGGTTCCCATTTCAATTTCTGTAAATTAATGCTAAAAGCAAATATAACCTTGTTCCACTTTGTCACAGTTGTTATTACAGAAAAACAACTTCATTCTTTCTGTGACCCTTTCCTGCTTTTTCTCTTCTATAAGCTAGAAAACAAGTCTCTTTGCCTCACTTCCCTTCAGGTGCAACAGTAATGGCAGTAGAAGAAACAAAAAGCTAACAAACAAACAAAACAGAGAGAGACATTTGACAGAAAGGTTTTTAACTTGCTTTAAATAAGAGAACTAAATATTATAATGAAAACATTTAGTTTGTTTCAATAACAAATTTAATAGAATTGGTTTTTTCTCAGAAACCTTTGTCCTGGAAAAAACTTATGCCCCTGCAACCTGTTTTGCAAAAATGTTTTATGAAGACCTTAATCAAGATCCTTTAACCCTCCTTCCTTCCTTTATTTACAATTCCTTTCTTTACAAATATGTATGCAACTGTTGTAAATATAGCAAGTTCCTTAAGAACGTTTGACTTAAGCATAACACGGCCTTGGACACTGTTTCAAACCACTTGTTGTTGCTTAGCAGCTTGATAGAAAGGTGTGCAGATGTCCCTCTTTCCCCTACAATCTTTTGCTTCAGATTTGGTTAGTTTATCTCTTCCAAAATTAAAAGTCTGTAATTCAAAGGTGCCATTAAATAGCACTTCACCATTCTATAGTCACATCATAATTTCCTTCTCAGGCTCTGAGATCTTCCCTGAAGTAAGTTTTCATCTATCCCTTTTTGTGATTTTTGGCATTTTTAAAGAAAAAAAAATCAAATTCTATGTTTAGCTTAACATCATTGCAGGGGTATGCAGTGGCTTGGACGTGGTCAGATATCAGATACCCATCCAGCTGCTTTCCACTCCCCTCCTCAACAGGACAGGGAGAGAAAGTAAGATTAAAAGGGTAGTGGATCAAGGTAAAGACAGAGAGATCACTTACAATAACCATCACAGGCAAAACAGGCATGATTTGGGGAAAAAATATTTTCATTCCCTGCTAATCAAAAAAGGTTTGAACAGCGAGAAACAAATACAAATTAAAACAACACCTTCCCTCCCACCCTCGTTCTCAGTCCCAACTCAAATCCTTCATTTTCCACTGCCTCCTGCCTCCATGTGACAAAAACTAAATTAAAAAACCCCATGCAAATACTTGGGGTTTAAAAATATTTTTCAAGGTGAAGTACCATCTGAATATGAGCTAGTAGGTCTTCTGGTATATTTAAAGTTAACTGGTGTTAGTTTTATGGCAGGGATGACTCCTGAGCTGACCAGGGCTCTGAGGTAAAGCTGTTTTTAACTTAACCCTCTTGAGAACCTCAAAACAACATGAGATTTTTGAGTTCTGGAGACTATCTTTTTGATTCAACCAGAAACTTTTCAAAATTGGAAAAAGTATCATCATAATGACACAAAATACAAGCAGAAATACAATAAGCAAACTTTTTCTCACATTGCATCTTTTCAGAATGAGTATTTTTATTCACAGTTTTATTCAGCAGCTGAGTGAACCTTACTGGTTCCAGCAAACTCTAAATCCTCAGGTAAACTCAGGAAACCTAGAAAGTACTTCTTTATGTTGTTTTTGAAGCCTGAAGCTATGTCTGCTTTTTGCTCTTCTCTTTTCCCACCTTATTCTACTTTTCTCTTTTTCTACTTGTTCCACCTCAAATTAGAGAAGTATTTCCCTCTTAACATGTCTAGTTTACCTGTAAGGAAAAGCAGACATTCCCCTCCTTCAAAAGTTTCCACCGGAACTCATGTGCAGCTTCCATGACAATGTTAACTGGCAGATGCGCTCCCTTGCTGCCTTACAGTGCAAACAGTGATTGAGAATAAATGCATTGAAAAATCCTGATCCACAAAAATCACTTGTTCCAACAAAATACAAATGCTTGAACATGCTAAGTTTTTTGGAGGTTTTTTTGGGTTTTTTTAATTAACAATTGCTTAAAACTGTAATCTAAAAAACAGATTGAGTCCACTCTCACAGTTTGGTTAAGGAAAGTGCAATCTAAATGTCACTCCAGGAACCATCAATGACAACAGTGGAAGTCTCGTTTTCTGCTGGGATTTTCAAAGTATTATTCAAACCAGGGGTGTATTTATTAATTTTAGCTCCTTCAATTCCATTTGCAAGCATCTGGAAAGGATCAGTAGAACACATAATAAAGTTAATCCACAAACTATTATTCAAAATGCAACAAACTTAATGAAACTAAAACATTGTAGTCTTGGAGAAAATACAATGCAACTATTCATGTCAGACACAATGAATTTAATTTAAGTGACACCTATTTCTCAGATATTTATAATGGTAATCTCTGATTATGTGAAATATGCCTAGATGAACCTAGCAGACAAACCATGATGCAGAGGAAGAAAAAAAGGAAATTTTGGCTGAGTTGTTTGGTGGTTTTGACCAACATAATGAGGTGTTTGGGGAGAGGTAGAGTTTGTTTTCTGATTCTCATCAGCTTATGAATTTGTGTTTGAGAAAAATTCAGCACCAAGCACTGACGTAAGGAAATTTTATGATATCATTTTGTCATCTCTTCTGCAGTCAACTCATGAAATGTTATGGAAATTTAAATTAAATGCAGGAAAATACATCTGGTCAATTGCAAATCAAGAAGACATATCTATCCTAACATCTGCAGCTGATCACAGGAAGATATTAATCATGAACCACTGTCAAAAACCAAAAGTGGTATATAATCACTTTGCTTGTGTTTTTTCATAGCAGTTGACTAACTTCAACCTTCTTGTAATGCTGCAACCTTGCCTGAAAAAAGTGAAAGATTCAAATTTGAGAATATAAGCACAGAGACAAAACACCCTTCAATCTTCCTTACAGTACACTTCACAGTATACTGTCAAATCTTCTTTTGTATCTCGTGTTCAACATTTCTCCAGGATTTTCTTAAAATAGCCACAGAAGTGACACACTTCTACCAGTGCTTTGTAGAAATAGAAGATTACTTTTTTTTTTTCTCTTTTGCTAGGAATTTTCTTTTGGATATGACAACATTCTTTAATGAAGACTGTGGTGAAGAAAAGAACCATTAAAAGTAAATGAACTCTAAAAGTATATTTTTTATGCCTGATGCTCATATAGACTACACATTCTCATTTCTTGGTAATCTCTATGGCAACCTTTTGCAGATTCAGTAGTCACAGAGGAAGGACTGGTACAGTACTTAAAATGAATCCAAATCCATTCCCAAAACCCTAAAGCCAAAATGTATTTCAACTGAATGTATTCCCTGTGTTGATAATAAGCACAGGACTTCGGTGAATAAATTAAATGTTGAGAGCTCAATTTTGTGCTCGGATTTTCCATATATAATCTGCATACTGCTTCTCATCTCATTGTAGTATCTCATTTTCCACACTGAATTAAAAATCATGTCTTGTCAAGATAAATGAATCTGTAAAATAATCAGTGGATAATTTTAGGACCTCAATGGAACTATTCACAAGCTGAAAATCAGGTAGGTATTTACATTATTTTTTTAATAGGAGCTCAGATCTTACAGTAGAATTTTTGCATGCCAGTTCAGTGAACCAGCAAGATAAGAATGCTAGTGCTCATAGTAGAAACATTATACTTTTCTTCATGTGGCAAGCAAATCTTTATCGATTATGTTTATCAGTCCCATGCCAGCTGTCAGAGAAGTTCAACCAGTATTCAGGGAAACAACTGAAAACTTTAAATTATAAATCTATTAGACATCTTCACCATGAAATAGATATGATCAAATAACAAGAAGAAAACAAGAAAAATATACAGGCACACATTTCTAAATTCCTTCCCATAACTTAATTCAAATTGTAAGAAGTTAATACACACTAAAAAGAAATGGTTATGTTTTGAGAAAGAAATGTTATGGTTTGAGCCTGGCCAGAGGCCAGGAACTCCCCAGGCTCACAGACTTCCTCCCCCTTCTCGCAGCCGGACAGAGGAGAGGGAGGAAAAAAAAAATTCAAAGCGTCCAAACGAGGTTTGTGATTAGATTAAGATCTTCAAAAGGGAAAACACAGGCAAAACAGGCACACTATTTTAGAATATGATAAACACTACATTTTATTACGCTACCAGAAAGAAAGAAAAAGAAAAAAAAATTCAGAAACAATATGAGCTATGGGAAAAGCACTTTCTTTCTCCCTTCCCATCACTTCCCCCCTCCCTGCTTTC
>WBMZ01007837.1:0-17551 GCA_013400975.1 Atrichornis clamosus | reverse complement strand
GCCCCCGCCCCGCGGCGGGCGGGAGCGGCCGCCCCTCGCGGTGCGGGCTCCGCAGCCCTGGGTGGGCTCGGCAGCCGGGGCAGCGAGGCCGCGGCTTTGTTATCTCGGACTCGTCCCGTGGCCGGGATGGCCGCGTCCCCCGCCCGGCTCCTGCGGAAGGGGCTCAGCCCAGCCCAGCCTGCCTCGCCTCGGGAGCTCGGCACAGCCCTCACGGCGCCTCTTACCCCCTCGGGGCGTTCGGAGCATGAACCAGCACGTCAGGCACGGCACACGCGGAGTAATAGCGAAGGCATAGTCGAGCCTACCTGGAAAGCCAGAAGGCAGAGGAAAAACATAGAATAAAGCGACCCAGAAGAGTATTTTGTGTTTTCAGGCGGCCCAGTGCTTTTACGCCTCCCCTTAGAGGCACTGAGGAGAAAGAAGGGAGGGGAGGGGAAGGAAGGGCTGAGCTCTTTAAACCCATGTGGTTAGCAAGTGATAGCTCACACCTGAGGGAGCCGTCGTCTGGCAGGTGCGAGATGCTCCCGTTCCTGTCTAGCTTGGCTCCCAACCTTCATGCACTCCTTCTGTTCCCTTTTCGTGCCTTGTGATCTCTCTTGACGCAGGGAAACACTTCTGTCACCTTCCTTCCCTTCTTCATGTATAGAGCAAAACTAATTTCTTCAGTGCCTCGTTAACTACGAAAATACGTTTGTGGGCAGGAAGGCAAGGTCAAGGGAGGTAGTGCAGCACCACACGTGTTCTTACAGGCTGCCTCAGGTTGTCTACACTTTCTTCATCTGCTCCAGCCCTTGTGCTTTGCTGAATTCCTTATTTCCGCTGGATCAGGAGCAAGCCTGCTCACAAAGACAGCAGCAATCCCATTGAAGTGAAAGGAACTCTTGCGCAGTCAAATGGTGTAAGCTTAGCACTTCTCTTGTGTGCTAATTCTCCACTTGGTCAAAGCCGAAACCAAAACCGTGCTAGAATTAACAGTAAATGCACAGTTCCCCTCACCCATACCCTTCTGATGTCAGAGAAAGCAGATACACACCAGTGTGTCACCCATTCACCTGTCACATTATCAAGATTCCTTCTCATTTCCTACATGCAGTTATTCAAATAAATGGGGGGTTGGGTTTGTTTTGGTTTTTTGGTGGTTTTTTTGGTTTTTTTTAAGAGAGGGAGAGTGTGTGGCAGCCTCCCCCAAGCTTGCTCAAGACTTAGAAACCAAAGTAAAATTGAATTGAGTGTTAAAAGTGACAGCAGACGCTAGAAGAATTACCTGGATTTTGGGGACGATCTCGGTGGGGAAGGGGAGCTAGGAAAGGTCATTGGATTATCAGAAGGTAAAAAGAACTAGAAGAGATCCTTTCTCCATCTCAGTACTGAAGTAATCACACAGAGCACTGAGTCACATCTTCAGAAAGTCCAGAGCCAAGGCAGAAAGCTCTAGTATGCTGATTCTGTAAGAGATGGGAAAATGGAAGGTGTAATAGTAACTGCTAAAATTCAACAGGGAAAATGGGAAATTTCAGGGAAATTCAGCAGCTTTAGGCTGTAAGGACTGTGGAATTAGGAAGGGCATTCGTCGGTAAAAGAAGGTTCTCTTGTGATTTACCATTTGTAAGGTGGTTAGTGTTAGCAGTTCACAGTGGTTGAATTGACTGTGTTCACTGTTAGCATGGAGAGAGTTCGAACAACCTCTCTGTGTCCCATTTATTTGCCTTTGACATTATCTCTGCACAGTGCTTCACTGTGTTGCCAAGAAAATTAGAGTAAAAATCTCATCTGTCACAGAAACCATTAACTAAGTGCTGGGGCAAATTGGAACACTTTCAAAAGACAGTCACTCCAGCAGTAAGAGAGCATAATAATACTGGAGGAAAGAAAATGTGAAATCTGATTTTTCAGTGAACGTGGGCAGGCCAATGTTCATGTATGGTTCGTCAGTGCTGTTCCCCTCTGACTACTGCAAAACATTTGCATACGTTATGAGGAGTTGGTGGTGGAAAATGGCATGACCAGAGCTATTCACCACTGTATCTATTCAGCATTATCTTCAAACACCATTTTTCAGTGTAAAAAGAAAAAAAGGCTATTTATGGAGGGAGGCTTCCAGAAATCGGAATTAAAGTTGAAATTGTCATGTAGTCTTGATGATTATGAGGTTAAGGGAGAGGGATGTGCAGGGAAACAAAGCCCACTGAGAGACTTGAAATAACTTTAAATACAAAGAAATCAGCAGCTGTATCTGAAAGAGAAAGCGGAAGTATTTCGGGGTAAACCTTTATGGCACGTTCCAGATTGATTAGAAGAATAATAATTGAGGGTGGAACTAGTCAGGTACCCAATACAATTCGCGGGGATTAGGCTGAATCCGTGACTCTGTCCTCCGCCCCGCGGCCTTTCCGCGCCTCCCCGGCTCCCCCTGCCGGCAGCGGTGGCTCTTGCACCTGCCTGCTCGGGTGCCCCGCTGGGGCTCGGACCGTCCGCGCCGCGCAGGACGCCACGCACACACCGCCACGGAGGGAAGTTAGTGCCTAAATTATGTTTCATAAGTATTACAGCGAGTCTCTCAATAATTTATTCCCTCCACAGCCACTTAGAAATACCTCTATACCACAGACCGTGTCATTCCGTACAGTATATCCTTCCTCCTGGTTTCTTATTCTTAAAAGTCCGCACAAGTGAGAAGGTCGCAGGAGTAGATGTCTTTTCTAACAGCTTTCTTCCAGCCTAGCCGGGCTCTACAGTGGTCACTGCCTGCAAATCTTCTGCAGGAAACCCCTCAGGCTCACCGCTCACCTGCGTTTTTGGCTGGGTAGCAGTGACATCCAGCGGTGCAGAGAGAAAGAGAAACCGGCTCGTTCTTCTTTCTACCACAGTGCATCACAGGAAACGCATCCGAAAATGGCAGGAATCCCCTGGCATTCCCTTCTCTTCACAGATATTCGCAAACGCCACCAACTGCAGGCAATTTGACGGCCGTGGGAATATGTAACTCACACGGGGAAACAAAAATGCAGAAGCAAAAACACCCTCTGGGGCTGACCATCTTTCTAATGGCCCTAAAAGGACACTGCAAATAGAGAATGCAGTTGGTGATTCCTAAAGTTCAAATACAAAGCACTTTCCTATATTACACCTATGCCATTGACTTCACTTTTCATTCTTAAAATATTTTTATTAACCCTAGTTATGTGCTGAAGAAAAGATGGATGGGCTGGCAAACAAGGAAAAGTTGATTGTAGAGAAATTACTACACCAGTTTTTCTTCTCAAGCCCAGAAGGTGCACTTTGTGCACTTTGCTGCTGACCTGATCCATCTCTAACCTTAAAGAGAAAAATAAATAAGAGTATCATAACACATGGCAGTGTGAAATGTACATCTCAGACTAACCAACAAACTTTTAATTATTAGAGTTTCCAGTAACCAGCTAAGTGTTGAAATGTGATGTGATATTTGAAGCACTGAGAAGTGATTTAGATTTTGGGTACATGTTGTGTTAAAAGAAAAAAAAAAATCAAAACATTAAATGCATCCAAGGAAGTGGGCCAGCAGAGGTAGCTGTTTAGCACAACAAAATCAACCATTGCATCCAAGGAAGTGGGCCAGCAGAGGTAGCTGTTAGCACAACAAAATCAACTATTTTTTTTTCAATGAATATTCTAAATTCAGTCTGCACTATTGGAAATTCATTTAGATTTCATTTGTTCCTCCTTTACTATTTTGCTGTAATTTTATTTATTCAGGACTGCTCATTTCCAATTTTTATTAACAGTTCCTAGGTCCTAGGCACCACCAATTTTCTATCCTCCGCATTTTCATTTTGTCAACATGGAGTTCAGAAAAACTCCAAATAATCTCAAGGTTGGCTTGCAAAAAATAATCAGATTTATCAATAATAATTCTTCAGAACATTTTCAAATGTCATTTTGACCTTCCATGACTCCAAATTTTGACTTGATTTCTGAAAGACAGGGTTAGAAAACTTTGAAATGCAGGTAAGCTTATGTAACTTTCAAATCAAGAAGTGCACTGTTTATGGGAACTAAGGCCGTTAAGAGCAGGAAAAGACCTAGGTCTGATGTGGTTACTGTATACATGCCTTTGGGGAACCTGAGAGAGCAGAGAACTTTCAGTCTCCATGAGCGTTTTAATAAACTCAAAAAGACTTCATGGGTCTTCCTAAAAATGTTTTTACACTACAGGAACACTTCAGCATGTTGTATGACTTCAGTATGTTGTAAGTTTAACAGTGTTAATGATTTATATGTTTAGCAGCCATTATACTTCCAATAAACACGCTAAATGCTGGACAAGATAGCTTCCTGCTTCTGTTTCCAGTCCTTTGGGTGGGCTAAGAGCAGGGCTGCAACCCCATGGCATCCTTGTCATCATCTAGGACTTCCTGCAGTCTGGCTGTAAGAATGGGCGGCCAGCTCTGACAGAGTGGGTGGAATTCAGTTGCGTGTACACAGACTTTAAGTAGATGCTCTCCAGACTTAGCACGTTCTGCAGGCACTTCACTCTATCTTCAATTTCTTGGAATTTATCTGGCTTCCATCCCACTCTCCAAGGACTGTTTATGCCTTTCACATTTCATGTTTACGTGAAATGCATAAACAGCCCTTGGGACAAGGCCTGAAATCCAGGTCTAAGATCAGTACCTCCTTTGCTGGTCTTCGTGCAAGATCCATTCTCTGCAAATGGCAAAGCTTCCTTAGTTCCCACTAGAAAGAAAACTCAAAACTCTGCAGAAGCCATGATCCAGAATACTCCTATTGTAACTCCTATCCTTGTTATTAGTAACATCTTGCAACTGCAAGAAACAGTAGTTCATACCCATTTCTTTTAGCATCTCTTGTACTTCCTACCACTTGCACTCCCAAGTATCCACACGCCTACAGCAGACAAGTGGACTTGGACACAATGCTTTGAACTTTTAGGGGCCTTGTGTCGGGCAAGCACACCTGATACCAGTATTGCCCCCAGGAAAAGAATCCCCCAGGCACAATTCTTTATTTCATGGAGCAGTCTTGGCAGCTGCCTGGCTGCTGTGGATGCCATTTAGAAGAGTCCATCTCCAGCCAGGCATTTTATGTCTTTGAGGATCCAAGAGAATTTATGGCCGTGCTGACCTGGGCATCTCTGAACACGGACAGAGACAATACACAATTCTCTGCACCTGTCCCTGGCTCTGAGGACAGCCTTGAGAGAGGAAGTCCATATCAAGTAGTCAATTTGCTATAGACTTTGCTGCTGTACTCTCCAAATCCTGTTCCTTCCTCAAACCCTCCCAAAACCCCCCTGAAACACAAATTTCAGCTGATAGTAGCATACATGCGTCCAATTTCTATTTAATTTCCAAATGAAACATATGACTCCCTCAAAATCCTCACTGCCAGAGTTGTTTCTGGGAACCATGAAGAACAGGATCTAAAGAGCATATAAATATTTTTGGTTAAAATCAGTTCTACCTGGACATAAATATGAAAAAAAATTTCATTCATAATGATGCATTTTTTTTAAAGAATCTTAAACAGAAAAAGGAACTTGTCCTCATGCCACAGTGATCCTCCTTGCAAGGAATCACATGGAGCTAGAAAATCTAGAGGCAGCAGTTAACTAACTGTGCAGACATAGCGGCATGTCTTGAATGCAAAATCTCAGAATTATTTAGACTGACAGGATTTAGTCTTCTAGAAACACAGATGTGTTTACATGTTAATGATACAGCAAAAAGCAAAGGCACTTAATTCACATAAAGTTTTATTATCTTTCAACCTCAGCTGGTACTCCATTACTCCAGCCTTAGCAGAGTTTTGTTTCCCAGGGTAGACAGGTTTTCAACTGACTGTCTCTGACTGAAAACATCTAGGCTAGGTCAGATTTTAGACCCAGCCTTTCATTAATACAGTCTGACACAAAGGAGCAGTTGAAATCCTGACCACCTGGAAGGCTGCAGAGGAACAAAAAACAAACCAAGAGGAATTTCATCATTTTGTATGTTCAAATAAAGAACCTTTCCTGTGCATTGATCACTAAGTAGTTAAGCAATTAAACTGCACATTCAAGAAATTAGTGCATTCTACATTTCAAGCTGTAATCAGAAACATGTGCAACTGTTTCTCCACTTATGAAGCTTGTGGTTTTATCTTCTCAGCCGCTTCAAGGACAGATGGAAGGCTGACTTTGTCTCCAAATTCTTTCTCACGATGCTCCAGTAAAACACCCTAGTCAAAGACACAAGAGAGAAATTCAGACACATTTCCCCACAGAAGATCTGCTGATCAACATAACAATTCCAGCAAACAAACTTTTGATCTTACAGGAGACATAAAAGCCTCCTAGATGGCCTGCAGTACCTGTCTTCCTGCCCCAACCACATATACTCCTCCCAGGGTGAATCCTTCTCCTTCCAGATTTCCACTATATCCACTTCTCCAAGCACGGAAGAAATTTTGCCAAACTCCAAAGCGGAAAAAGCCTGACATCATCATTTTTCTTCTGCATGGACCATAAAACCCTTTCTGCAGGGGAACAGAAAATACGTCAGCAAACCAAGTGAAAAAGACTTTTAATTCATGTGGATTTTAAGCTCATCTACAGGTATAAAAGCCCCATGTACACCTACACTCCTATTGCTGACAACAACAGTGCTTTGAAACAAACATTTTTTATTTGGTTGGTTGTCGGTTTAGGGTTTGTTTTTTTAAATTCAGCCTGATTCTTTCACACAGACAGAGGAGGGAGAGAAAATAAAGGTATCTTATAGCTGATTTTGAGTATTACATACTCTTCTTTCTTCAGAAACCAAATGATTTTTAAATGTGTGTTCTGTGTTAGGGAGAAAGCAGAGCTGTGGTTTTGTAGGACATGAGGTTGGCAATACAGCATTTGCCAGCGTACTGGGACAAGACATATCACTGCAATTTGGCCTGTACATCATGAATTAATTATATCTGTCACCTTCAAACCTTGATTCACATACCATAAACATCAGCAAGTCACACAGCCAGTGGAAGAAAGGAATAAATATTAACAGGCCATACTGTTTACCTGTTACAGGGGAGGAATAATCCTGCAACAGCGTGTTATCAGTGCATAGCTACACTGCAGTTTGTAAGCTCAGCAGGATGTATATATATAGAAAAACAAAGCTAATTAACTTCTTAAACTACAATGCTACTAAATCCTTTTTCATTCAGTCCACATTCTACCATAATATTTGCATAAGCTCTTCAAAGAGGGCATTCATAAGCTGGCTTTTAAACAAAAGGAGAACACCAACTTCACTATACCTTTTCATCCAGAAAGACTTCTCCTTTGAAATAATGCTGAAAATCCTCCACTTCAGTCCCTATCTTCTCTTTCACAACAGCATAGAGAGGGACACCCAGCTTGGACAGCTGGGGTTTCAGAGAGGAGAGCTCAGAAGCCTCCTAAGCAAAGGAAAAAGCCCCAAACATTTCAGTCAATAAATGAAGGTTGGAAAGCTTCAACTTGAAATTCAAGACCATCAGAAACACACAAATTCTAGCTTGAAGAACAAACCAGAAACAGACCTGTAACACTTAAGCTAGTTGTACTCTTAGGCAGCTCTTAATCAGATTTACTACAATTTTCTTTGTTAAGCATGGAGGAAGGAGATTTTGTTGAGCATTTACTGGATAAAATATTAAAAACCCTGAAGAACCCATATTTTTAACTCAAAGCTGAAATATACCTTGCCTGTACTAGGGCTTCAACTAGCTTTTGAACTATTTAAGAATGGTAAAAAGATACTGCCTGCACATCACTTAACTTTTCCAGAATTTTCAATCCGTTTTTCCAAGTTGAACTCCATCATTATCAGTCCTTCTGCAAAGTATTTTGAGGGGTCTGTGCAGAAGCAGGCTATACAAGTCCAACATAAGAAGTGGAGTGAAGATGCACTCTCCTTCCTAAATCCCCCAGTAAAAATAAACAGGGAATTTCTTCATAGACTTTCAGCATCCCAGAAGCAGTACTGCTTTTTCTGGTGTGTAAGAGTGCAAGGTGTCACCACTCATCTCCCGGGGTTTTTGTTCTCCTGAAGGAAACCCAATTCCCACAGTTTGTACAAAGATCCATGAAGTTTTGAAGAGATCAGAGTGTTCACTGAAAATATGTTTCTTCTCATCTCCCATAGAGAAAGGTCATTTCTACTGAACAAAATTCCCACCAAAAAGACCCAAACAAACAACCCTCCACACACTTTAAAAAATGGACACAGTTTACATGAACACTCTCAGCCATGTAACCGAAATACCTTAACTGAAAGGCTTGCAGGACACCTAGAATTTACTGAGTACCAGGTAGCAAACAGATAGGGGTGAACAGACAGGAGAAAAGACATTAGAGAAAGACATCAGTAGGTGACAAGGTAAGGGCAGCTTTCCAGTTCACTGCTCTGCCTTTTTCAGAGGAAATGAAATCAACATCACAAGCAAACACTGAGTAGTGAGCAGTGAGAGTTAAAGGATCATAGCTTACACTTTCGCCTCTTTTCTGTTCCTAAAGATCTGGGAATTTTCTGTTTTCCCTCAATAAAATGTCTTATGATCTTCCTGAAGGGGAGGGGTAGTAACAATTTTAGCTGGGATTTTTATATGGTTCAAAATTCTCATAACCAACAGGTTGTATTGCAACCTAACATGTCAGAGAACTGAAGTTGCAATCTAATGCAGTGGAGTCCCCTGTAAAGCCAAAAACCACTGAGTCTGGAGAGATAGAAATACCTTAGTTAGTCTTAGGGAGAAAGGCACTTCAGCAGTTTGGTGGAGTTTTTTTGCATCTCCTTGCCTGGCTTTTGGGAGGGGAAAGATCAGGAATGATATAAAGCATAGTTAAGCTTTAAAATTCACAAGAGACTAGACTTCAAGCAGCATCTTGGGACTAGACCCAATGTAGTTTTCTTTACTGCTATTTTAAAATGATACAATAAGAAAAAACAAGGAAGCCTATTTTTCTGGCAAATTATATCACAGAACAGCTGTAGAGCCTTACCACAGGGCTGTGACCATTTCACCCCATCTGTGAAACTGTCCTCTAGTTTTTCCAGAACGTGGACAAACACATCCTAGCGGACTACTTCCTCTCTCCACCAAGGCAGGGACAACTCAAAAGAACAATTCCCATTTCAGCTCGTCCCTCTGACAGATCACCTCTGGCTCTTTGGCTACTTTAGACTGTGTGAGTTGATACCTACATTGTTTAGCAAGCCCATGGCACTTTCACAGTGACTGGAGCACTGGATCACTCTGTGGCTGGATCCAGACCATGAGATATACAGGTGCAGTCCTGTTAAACGTACTTCATCTTAAATAACCAGAAAAGGAATCTGATGATTTAGGATGCAGATGATAAAGGCAAAAGACTCCAAGTTTCTTAAGTCTACACTTAAGAAATTCTCAAGGATGCAAAGACATCATTCCAGTAGGATTTGTGACATCCTTTGCAGCGGACCATGGAAGTATGTGCTCACCACTGATATTAAGACAGTGATCTGTGAGGTAGAATGATAGCTCTTCAACACCACCCCTGTGCTCAGGGAAGTATATATTCCTTCTTGGTGCTGTCAACAAGGCCAAAGTTCAACATCCTTTCCAAGGCATAGGATAGTGGGAACCAAGTGTACTTTTTCTCTTGCAAGGGGATAAAAACCTACTGCCTGCAGGTTAACAGATATGGCAAGTGACCTGCATTAAATCATTTCACTAGCTCAGAGTCAGTGACAGTGGGGAAAGAAGCAGCTTTCATGCTATGGAAGGACATTAATGAACAAAAAAACCCACAACCGAACTTAGGACAAAGGCAAGAATCAACTCATAAAAGTATACAACAATCAAAAATTTAAGTCTAGGCAATTTAAAAGCTTTTGCAACTGGTGACGTTTTGAACCAAAAATCAGAATCATAAAATAAAATTTCTTTATCCTCAATTTATTTCCCTAAAAGAAAAAAACCNATTTAAAAGCTTTTGCAACTGGTTTCACAGCTAAAATACAAAACAACTCTTTGCCCTAATGGGCTGAACAGTAGTTAAACAGCTTAACAGTCACATTTAAAAATGTGATGTTTTGAACCAAACNCCCCCACAATACCACAATTCTTTGGATCGGGCCCTTTATTTTAGTTATGAAGTTTGCATTAATAATAATAAAAATAATTCAGTCAAGGATTCCTGTCTGACTGTATGTGAAGGTCACAGTCAGGCATGTAAGTGCATTCTCCTCCTGCCTATGCTACACGTGTTCAGAGAGCAAATCACTTTAATCTCTAACCTTCCACGAATTCTGCACATACTTGAGCAGTTAACTACTGATGGGAGCAGATGCCTTAATGCAGTGGTTACAATATTAATTAGTCCATGTTATAGAGTAGTGAGTAACAACATATTAACTATTTTTCCCTATAGCTATGAGAAAAATAATGGCCAAGGTGCAAGCTATGGCTGTTCCCAGGCACTTGGTACATTCAAATCATATTTTAGGTGTGTCCTTCCAAGGAGCTCCACCCAAGGAGCCTAATGTTAACTTGAGGATCAAAATTTGTTTTCCAGCCCACCTTGTTATGGAACAGTAACTCCTTATCTTCAGACTTCTTACCTTCTTGCCTCATATTGAGCACCCAGAACAGTGAGGGACTCCCTTTATGCACATCTCTTGTTTTGCTGATGAGCTTTATCTGATGGTTTTCTGCTAATCCAGCCTTGTGCTGCTTTTGACCAGAGACTACCTGGCTTACAGAGATTTATTTTGGACGAATGGAATAGAACTAGTTCATAAGACTCATTACCAATTGGATTCTGTGCAGTCTCCCATTCTAATTACCACGGATTAGATCCTTAGCAGAAGTAAAAGTCATGTAACCATCACCTTCAGAAGGAAAATGCTCAGGACCTGGACCATACAAACCAACTGCAAGAGAAACTAAGTATGCTGTTAGCTGGTGACCAGTTTGACCTAGGAAACAAAGCCTTTCAGATATTTTAGATGTATTTGATGACTGTCCCATTCATCCCCTCCCTTTATTTACAGAGGATCTATGCAAGTAGACTTCAACTCTTCCGAATCAATCCCCAAGCCCAGCAAGTACCTCTCTGCACAAAAATCATCCAGGTCTTCGTACAGCCATGATCACTGCACCATTTTTCTTCCATAGCTCACCTGCTTTGAATGTCCTTTGTTCTGTTTGTACAGGAGAAACAATATCAACAATAACATCAGCCATTCTTGTTTATAACAATTAAAACATTATGGACTAACACAAAGCATGGTAGAGAATTCCACATTCAAATACAGTTTTAGCAGAAAAAAAATCTCTCTATATATATAACAGGGTATTACTGCATTATTGATTTTTAGAAGTGTGTCTTGTTTCATCCAGAAATAACAGTTTTGGTTGCTTTTCCTTCACCAAAAGTATTGGATATCAAAGATACTCAACTATGTGTTACAACTAGAAAGACTAAGAAAACTGCTTCCAACCCTGGCCTTACAAGGGTTCTTATAAAAGTCCAATTATTGAAGAACGTAGTCTGAAATATCCAGAACCTTACCTGAGCCCAAAGTTTTTAGCTCTATCTCCTCTAAAAACTCCAATGTAGCCTTTTCTGGCTTGGACAAAAATAAGTCAGTGTTAGCAAGGACGATCCCTGTCACAGCTGCACCAATGGCACCAAGGCCAACAGACCACATGCCCATGGTGAAGGTCCCAAGGTCAGGCAGGAAGGACATTTCTGAAAAGAGAAAGAAGGAACAGCTCTAACACTGGACATCAGTGATGCCAGAGAAGGAAGAATTGGACTGAAACAACTAAAAGCTCATGTGAGTATTTTTAGCTTGATGGAGATGATTTGTATATTTATTAATGTACAGAACTGGGTTTTAAAAGATAGAGATTACATTCCAGTTCTGAGCCTGATCCACATTAAAACAAAATATTACTAAGATATTCTTATCCTTCCCTGCCATCAGACTGACAAAACCATTAATTATTAAAGTGCTCAGATGCAATGAGGAGAAAGATATTGAAGTGTATGTGTGTAATAAAGAGACTCTAACAACATGGCCTGTATGTTAGCCAGCAATTTAAATTATTACAGTAAGACAGTGTTTTCTTTCAAAAAAAGGAAGCATCTGTAGATTAAATGTTTACACACACTAATCTATATTGAACAGTGAACTTTACAAATATAGCGTAGAAGACTTGGGGAAAAAAGAAATCTAAACCTGCTCTATCTGGTTCACCATAACGGGTAACCTTTCGCATTCCTTACAGTTCCCCACTAGAACCACAGCAGGCACCAAGCCAAATTTAGAGCTCACGCCTGCAGGCAGAAATATGTAGACTTGCAACCATTTTATTACACAGTGACCCAATATTACAAACATGCCGGGAACAGCCCTTCTTTGTATTTTCTAACTCATTGCCACTCTTGCTAAAGCAGAAGAGACATCAGGAACAAACAAGCTCACACCCAGCAGTCAGAACTGATAGCATTGCAGTGGCAACCATTACATATGGATACTCAAGTGTTAAAGTACAAACACTGCTTGTGGTTACCGACTCTAGTTAGGGGGCAATTTTATTTAAGCACCTTCCATCCACAAACCCCCCATAACCCAACCCAGACCCTTGCAAGTGTCTCACAAGCCTGGAAAGGGCTGACAGGCACCTTCCAGTGAGGCACTATCTGGAAATCACACTTAGCCCTGCCTCATGGATGAAATTCAAGATCCACCTCTGAGTAATAACTGGGGCAAGAGTCACTGGAGTTTTGGCAGTTTAAGAAGTCACTGTGCACTTACATCACAAGGGCTGTAGATCTGCAGTCACACAACTGTAGCATTACACATTATGGAGAATCGATTGTTTTTTAACAGCCATCTGCAGAACCCTATTTCCTGACAGAATATTTCGGTAAATATTGCTGTCGATATATACTTTTGTATGGGAGAGGTTCCTACCCCAGTAAATACAAGAAAATATTACTCTTTTGAACTGTAACTGGCAATAAACCAGACCTTTTCCACCACAATTAGCTGTTGCCAGAATTCAGAAACAATTAGGAATAGCTCCTCTCTCTTGTGTCCAGAATTTTCTGAGAGAAAACCCCTCTCCATCCTTGAAACTAGCTCCAGAATACTACTGACAAACAAATACAACTGCCTATCTGTAGAAATAGCTAGAAAATTTTAGGGGAGAAAAAAAAAAATCACATTGTTCTTTTAACAGCATATTTGGTTCCAAGGAAGACAGTATTATGGTATCTAGAAATGTAAGTAATCCATGATCCAGAGCAAGAAACAAGGCCAGTTTACACAAACATAATGCAGATAAGAGAACAGATCCTACCCTATTTCACCACTTCTTTCTAACCAAGGCAAACCTTCCTTGACCATATCTGCTTTCTTTCTGTACTTCTTTCAAACATGAAGTCATGCTGTAATGACAATTTTTTTATATCTGCCTCTGACACTTATCAGAGACCGTCCTGACCCCAGCCTTTGGAATGACCCAAATGTAACTCCAAATGTATGTAATGCAGCAATATCCTAGTGTTAAGACTTAAAATCTCTGTGACATTCTCAAAAGGCTATAGCCCTGCTCCCTCCCAAAGTTTGATTACCTGACTGTTCTTTGGATTTCCATCTTGTCAGGCCAAGAACTGTTGTTTCTTAATTCATAGTTACAGAGGGGCTGGGAGGGACCTAAGTTTTAATCCCTTGTGCACATCATTTGTGTACAAAAATGTTGTGAAACTTGTGGCAACAGATTAACGAGTAGTTCTCACATAGCTTTCTATTTTTGTTAGCATAAACAGCCTCACTAAAAGCCAGCTTCCAATTGGTAGTCATTGATCCAGGAGATCATTAAGCTTAGTCAACATATCTCTTCAGTTTAGCTGGACTCTTTGGTCTCCACACAGTGACAAAAAAAAAACCCCTATTCAAATATGTGGATTTTTTTCTATTTATATAATTATGAGAAAGGAAAATGCAGCTCTATATGGTCATACCTAAATTCCTCCCCTGCTAAGCAAATCCCATAATGAGGCACTTTGAAAAATACGCACAGGAAGCAGTAGGCAGGATTATTAAAACATTTGCTAACAAGACAGGCTGAGCCCTGACGCATCATGTCATTGAACCCCAAGTGGCGAACTAACTGGAAAACAGCTGAGCATTTGCAACCAGCAGCTTCATTTCTGGTTACCTGCTGTTTATTAAGGAAATCTGAAGCTCAAAAGGACTTCACAACCCTCCACCTCACCTTAAAATACAAACACAACTGCCTTGTGATCAAGCTCTATGAGTTTTTAAACACCAATCAGCAGTAAGAAGACAAAAGGAAGCATCCCCGTAAACCACAGTTCATGAGGAGAGACAAGAGAGCATCCCGCAAGCCTTCAGCAGAGGTGCAGCACTCACCAGAAGCCCCGCAGCCTGCGTGAGCATCAGCCACCAGCAGCTCCCCGAAGGCGAGGGCAGGCAGGAGAGGAGACAAACTGCACTGCCAGGGGTGGCGAGGGGCAGGACTAGGGAGGAGTCCAGCTCCGGAGCCTTTGCCTTGCGGCCAGGACCTGGCGCTCCGGTCCTTGCGCAATCCCTGCCCCAGCCACCCTGCGGTGGTAAAAGAAAGAACAGCCGTCCCGCGCAGGGCAAGACTCTTTTCAAGGTATCCTAATTGTTCCACTTTTTTTTTTTCAAACTGAACACATGGTTACCCTTTTTATGGGGTGGGTAGGTACAGGGAACAGGAATTACAGAAAGCATTTCTGAAGCTGGGAACACAGCACAAAACTTTCAGATCTGCATGCTAAGCCACGCTCTCCTGCTGAACTGTGCATTTTAACAACATTTTCCCTACGTTTCAGCCTGTTCTACATTTAATCCCTTCACACATGCACACTGTATGCCAAAACAATACAAACAACACTGGAAACAATTAAAAAGCCATCACAATGCACAACATTAGGAAAAAAAAAATCAGTACAGAGGCTGTACTAGTGAATTAATCCAGCGTGTCTATGGTCAGTTACCTGCTTTAGTGGCAACATCCCTTTGCTAAAAAGCATCATTTTCTCTGGGACTATCAGATCTCCAAGCTCTCAACTCTGCTAAAATTTCCAGAAAAGAACAAACACTTCTCTTTAAATAGTAGAGGCCAAAGAAAAAAGGAAAAATATCTTTTTGTGTGTATGCTTTTGTGGTGACCACAAGAGATCTACCAAATTACAGTGAGTTATTTTATGGCCTGTCAGTACTCAGTTAACCTGAATTAAAACAAGCTTAATCTTGATCCTGTTTTAAGTGCCAATGGATGGCCTTCACTTTTGTCAAGACCAGTTAAAACATGGTTTTCATGTCTCATTTCCCTCCCACCCACAACCAGAGAAAAAATTGTCATTCAGAGGACAGCTATCCTTAAACATTTATTTTAGCAGTGTAAACAGAATCCATTGCAGCTGTGTTCCAAAACAACAAAAAAAAGAAAGCCTATGATTTCAAGATGTCAATAAGACTCAGAGTAGCAAACAGATTTATTTACACATTTTTCCTAAAAAGAGAACTGTGTCACAAGTTGGACTGTACTAGCAAATACTCTCAAGCCTAAAATGGCTTTGACCATTGCTTCTTCTTCCTTTCTCTCCCACTCCCAACTTCCCCAAGACATTCCATATCAAGCCTAAAAATGTTTCAGAGCTTTGTCAGAACTTGCGTATCCCAAACGAGCAGATTTTTTATGAGACATTCCCTCTCCCCCAAACTGAGTCACGATTACAAATATCTTTGTAAGCTAACTCTTACAAAGAAAATTTACAATTCACAATAAGCTGGTAACATGCTCATCAAGATTTCATGAGCTTTTAAATACCATTAAGGATTACGAAACACAGCATCCTGACGACCTTCAAACTTAGCCCTGCTTTAAGTGGGGATCTGACTGGAGGAACTTAAGAGGTCTCTTCCAACCTAAATTGTCCTTTAAACACCAAAATTAATGCACAGAGGAGCCTCCTAACATTTCTGGTGGCATGAATGTAAGTAATTTTCACAATAGGAGGGATTTTTTCCTTTCCTTATTGTCATTTTAAAGACATAACAAACCATTCCTTGTGTTGAGAATAACAGTCATTTTTTTAGGTTTCTTCCCAGTCTGCACATGGTTCACTGCTGAATTCTGTGCAACACTGCTCTTGCCCTAGCTGTACAGAAAGTTGCTGTGTCAAGGCAACAAACCACGGTCCTTCCTTTGAAAGGAAGTTAGTTAGACCAAATAATCTCCCCCATTGTCAGACTGTTCCAAAAAAACCCAACATCTTAACAAGACTTTTCTTTTGAGCAAGGGAGAGCAAAGAGCTCTGGCACACCATTTTGGAGATTTTCCAGCTCTCCTGGTGCATTGAAAGGGAACAGGCAGCTAGATACTGTGTATGGGAAAATTCAAATCTCTCATCAATCAGCAAATGGAGATACCATGGAGATAGATGGGAAGCAGTACATGGAGCACAGAACTGCAAAAACTGAAGTGTATTATCTGAAGATAATACAGGCTAAACTCACTGCTTGGTCTGCTGGTGATCCAGAGCAGGACAGCGGCACCCTGTGTCAGTCTGCACAGGAGGGAGAGGAAAGGGAATAACAACAGACCCCCAATAATGCAAATCAGCATTCACTGAAAACACAGCAGATGCTAGGCTGTGTGATCCCTTCTGTTTCAACCCAGCAGATTCAAGAATTCCTAGTCCTGCAGATTCCATCTTAAATTAAGATTTTACCACCTTTTTGGATTCTTAGGCCTTGCTTATATTTTAACTTTCACATTTCTCACACTATACAATTCATAACAGCAAAATTGTTATTAAAAGCAAAGATGCAAGAAAATGGACACGTTTTAACTCCACCCCAGAGGGGAGGGGGGCTCTATGCATAAACGAGGCTGTAACACATCGCCATACACCCAGTGGAGAACAATCTCCCCAGAACGGAGTTTCCCCTTTCATTGCCTGCTACGAACCAGGTCTGATGGGAACACTGTCCCTGCGGTTGTGGAAGAACAGGCTGGGAGAGCTCCAAGCTGGTCCTTCGAGCAGCTCAAAGGCGGATTCTTTACCTTCGCACCCAGGACCCAACCACCACAAATTACATGAGAAAGGATGCACGGCTTCTCTTCGTCCTTCACGGATTTTGCTATGCCTACTTACACGGGATGTTTGCCAAGCAAGCAGGGGATCTCAAAACGTTAAACCACGCGGGCAGGCATAAGCAGGATTTCAGACCTCGACAGCTCGGGGCGAGCAGCAGAACTCCGACGGCAAGAGCCGCGGGCGAAAGCGGCTCCCCGCCCGCCCCTCGGTGCTCCGCAGCCGGCAGCCGCTGCCGCCTCCTGCCCGCCGCACCAGCCCCGCCTGCGCGCACTGCGGCCGCGACCCGGGGACCAGCGGGGACAGGAAGAGCACCCCCGTGTTGGGACAGCCCATGGGAGGCACAGCCCGCCCCCCGGCCGGCACAGCGCGGTGCCGCGGGCCCCCCGCCCG
>WBMZ01007833.1:0-88780 GCA_013400975.1 Atrichornis clamosus | reverse complement strand
TCTGTCTGTCTGTCTGTCTGTATCTATCTGTCGGTCGGTCGGTCTCTCAGGCCGCCCCACGGCCGGCCGGGCGGGGCGGGGCGAGGCGGGGCTGCGCCGCCCGCGCGCATTAAAGGGGCCGCGCGCGCCCGCACCGCCGAGCGGCCGGCGGGACCCGGCGGAGCCGCCTCGGCCGCGGGTGTGCGGACACCGGCTGCACCCCGGCCACCGGCTTCGTCTCTGTCGCGGCCAGTGCTGCTGCCATCGGCAGCACCCGTGCCGCCGGTTTTATCAGTGCCACTGGTTACACGGGTGCCACCGGTTCTCTCGGTGCTACTGGCTGCCCCGGTGCCGCCTGCACCGCCGGTGTTCCCAGCTTTGCCGGTGTTCCCAGCTTTACCGGTGCCACGGGCTGCGTTAGTGCGCCTGGGTGTCATTGATAATGTTTTTGGTGAAAATCGGCGGTTCTCGCCTGTGATGAGAGCTGGCGCGGCAATCCCCTCATCCCAGCGCTATTTCAGACCCTGCGTTGGACGGTGTTGGAGGGGGTCGGGCACCGCTTGGCTTTCTGAACTCTGACAAGGGGCAAAGGTTCAGTCGCGGGAAATTGATGTCCAGAGCATCCTGCAGCGACACAGTAAGGAAACCTCAGTTTTCCCACAAAAGAAAGGTGGGAGTCTCCAGGAGAAGACCCCGTGGTACACGTTTCCAGCCTTGGATTAGTGTCTGTGCTGTGATCCTGGCTGCATCAAAAACCTTCCCAGGGTGGGATCTTTGCAGGGAAATCTGAACAGTTTAACAAACAAATGCCCACAGCAACCAACACTGAGGCAACCCAGGTCACTGCCAGATTTTAACTAATATCTTGCTTTTTCGTAATTTTTCTTCCCCTCCATCCTCCCAGGGGTCATGAGGAAGGTCATGCCTCCTCAGCTACCACTGTTCCTGCTCCACTGCTGGGTGTCCTCTCCCCAGGCAAATCCACCTCCTCTTCCTGCCACGAGTGATGCATGACCCCAGCAGCTGGAAAAGCATCTTGCAAACCTCCACTTTTCTTTATCTGCTCCGGTAGCTGCAAAAACCTCCGTGTCTCCGCTCCAGCAGGCAACGCGGGCAGAGGTGGGCAAGCACGCGTTCCCTGCCGCTCTGCCTCCTGCAGTTCACATCTCTTTTCCCATGTGTCCAGCAGTAGCATTTCCCTGGGAACGGGAGGGCTGGATAGCGGGCAGCTCGCGGCATTCCTTGCCCCAATACGGCTGCGCTGCTGCAGGGCACAGGGACTTTCCCAGGCCTGGACTCAGTCTCCTCAAGTCACCCGCCTCGATATGTAAGCACGGGCACACGCCTCGGTGTGAGCATAAACACCAGGAGCACAAGGCAAATTGCCTCAAATGAGCCTGGCGCCTTCAGAAAAAGCAGGAAAAGTTGCCCTCCTGTGCCTGTGGCAGTCGGGTGTCTGCCGGCTCTGGGCAGCACCTTTGGTGTGGTTCAAGTCTTTGGTTGCAAGAGTTTATCCTCAGGCTGAGCGCCTTGTGAAGCAAAGGAGCAGATCAGGTCTTCCACTTGAAAACACATTTACCTTGGAAGATAAAGGGCTGAATTTATCCCTGTTGCATTGCAGGGTTTCTCTGCTCCAGCCATTTAGCATTTCCTGTGCTTTTTTATTTTTGGTAACTGTGACGATTCACTTAATGAATGGAAGGCAAGTCCTGTACCACAGCAAGAAGACTCAGGACATTAATTTTACAGGAGCCAGGAGCCAGGCTTTTATATCCCAGTGACCTTAGAAAAACATTAGAATCAAATGTATTTAAATAAACCCCTTAGGGTTGAACACACTTTCCAGCAACACTGATTATCCTGCCAGAACATAGATGGATTTTTTGCCTGTTCTTGTGAACCAGAAGGCCATGGTGCCAAAGGGAATCACCAGGCTGGTGTTGCAGTGGGAATATGGGCTTTTTGCAGTGGCATTGCTCTTGTAACAGTGGGGATGATTTCCTTGTGCATTTCTCTGTCCTCTGGCAGCCTGGCCATCAGTAACTAGCAGCTATCAGATGCCAGTGGTGTTTATAAAACCGTTATGGGAACCCACTGCACCCAGTAACTCCAAAATAATACTCAAATTACCCAATAACACCCTGAAATAATGGCTGCCCCACTGTTGTGGGGCTAAGTGACTACAAGTGTGGGTCAAAACCAAGCAGTGAACCCTTCCAGTCAAATCACGTCTTCATCATCCTCATCTTAACAGCCCTCTAATGAGAAGTGTGTGACTCTCCTTAATGCAAGAGACTGGATGTGTTTGTATGGAGTTGCTGATCTCAGGAAAGCAAACTCCTGTCCTGTCTTAGAGTGAGCTTGGCTTTCAAATAGTGGCCTTGCAAACACCAGGCAGAAGTGCTGTGCTCTTTGCAACAGGGTTCTGGCTTTTGGAACCTCGAGGCTTCGTCTTTTCAAGCCTTTTCCCTGCGATCATGGAAGCTGAAAGCTTCTTGTGCTGACGAAATCACAGACGAGATTGTGGCAACATCTCAAGGCTCCGGGAGCTGTGGCTTCCTGTGAGCAAAGCTCATGGTGAGCCTCCCTTGAGCATCCCAGAGCAGAGGGAGAGCTGGCGTGGGCGCCGTGCCGCAGCTGGACACGTACACACACATTAAACGCAGGAGACAGAGCCTGGCTGTCGCTGCAATCACAGCATATCTGTGCTGCGAGGCTGCAGATAGCTTACACAGATTTTCCTCAGCGTTTCACTTGGAAGCTGCCGTTGATAGCTCTTCCATCAGATAAAATGGTAATGCGAGCCGTCCAGCAGCAAAGACAGGGATTTCAGCTCTCAGCGGAAAACTGGAGTCCTGCTGGAGATTTTTGAGATGTTCTACATTAAAGTTGCCCCATGCCCGACACAAATGCAAGAAAATTGGGGTGTTTTCTTGTTTGGGTTGACCTGAACTCCTCCAGGAAAAGAAACGAGATGCAAAACAGGAGCCACCCTCCCTTTGAAACCACCTTCCCATAGAAAGCTTCAGGGGAAAGTAGTTACATCTAAAGCAAGCTGAAGCCTTTAGCCTCAGTCAGTAACTGACTTTACCAGAGCAACAGCCCATTAGGACCAATGTGAGTGAAAACTATGGAAGGGGCTCCTCCACAACCCTCCACAACCACGTGTGACCCATGGTACCAGCACGGGGATGAGGGGTCTTGGACCTCCTGGTCTAAGGGAGGGACCGCGGGGTGGGTATGGCGAGGGGAGGAGGCAGCAGGAGGTTTGCAGCCCTGCCCTGCATGATGCAACACAGCTCCCTCCAAAGTGCCTTCCCACCACCCTGGTGACCTGCCTTTACTTGCTCCGGGCATGAGAGGAATTCGGTGGGACTCAGGAGGTATGAAGGGATGGAGTTCACCTTGGGGAAGTAGATCTGTCTCAGGGGGAAAAAAAAAAAAAAAAGCTTAAGATCTCTGCATGCGTCCCTGGAGAAATAGGAAAGGCAAAAGTCAATGGCACTCAGCTACGTGCTGAAAGGGGGGAAATGAAGTGATCCTGGATGGTGGCTGTTAATTGGGAAATGATCCAAGCAGCACCAGGTTACCTTCATCCCCAAAGTGCAAAGGTGATCCCACCCCATGCATCAGCCCCACCTTGGGAAAGGGACCCCATCAGCATCCTCACACGCTGCAGTGGCAATGGGGTTCTGCTTTCCCAGCCTCGTCCTGACCCTGGACGCAAGGCTTGGCCTCTCCTCTTTCTCTGGCCATTCCCTCGGCTCCCTCTCCCAAGTGTCTGGGCTGAGTGGCCCTGAGCAGCTGTCCCATTCCCTCCCGTGGTGGGTTTGGGTTGTGTTTGGACACCCCGTGCCAGGGCCCAGCAGTGGGTCGTGCTCCATCTGCGGCCCCAAACCCACGTCACCAGCAGACCAGCACACCCACATCAGCTCCCCGCAAGTTCTCCAGAGGCTGCCTGAGATTTTAACACGTCAGGAGACAGACAGGACCCCAAAAGGGTCACAGTCCCCCTTGAAAGGATCAGCTTTTAAATGCAGATAGTTTTAAATCCAGCTAAAAGCAGCAAATGCATTCTCCCCGCCCACAGGTGCACGGCGACCTCGGGGCTGAGCCATCGTGGTGCAGCAAGGCACGAGGCGTGAATTTCGAGCCAGGGGACAACGCTGTCCCTGTCAGAGCCAGCGATGGGGACACTGACGGGCCGGACACAGCCTCACAGACCAGTCCCACGTGCATTTTGGCCTCCCAAATACACCCCTCCAGCAGATGGTTGCTGCCTCCCATGGTGCTGGGGCAGCTCACAAAATAACTAACTAGTTTTTACCACAGAAATAAATGGCCACAGCTTTATTAAATCAATATTAATTCATAATCTTTAACAGACAATTATAGTTATCTCACACACAAAACTACCCACCTCTTCAAATCTCTGATCTGACAGGGTTATAATTAGCTTATTACTGGCCATACATCTACTAATAACTTTTCCCTCAGCCCTGTGAAGTGAATTAAGGAGCACTAATAAACCATGGCTGTTAATCCATTTATATGTCTTATGCTTTTGTCTAGGCACTGAATTTAAAGATACATAAAAAGGAGTTTTCTCCTTCCTTTCCTCCAAGGTCTGACTACCCTACAGCCCCTGGCTGCTGGCTGTAGACGAGGTGGTCCTCTTGATATCCTCACCGGGAGCGGGATGCAACGGGAAACTCAGGGAAGCACCTTACGAGCTGAAAAACCTCAGAATATTTGAGAGTGGGAATATTTTCCCCAATGCTTCCTTTTTCTCAGCCCCAGTGCTCATGCCTGGCAGAGGGTATTTGGGGAAGGTCCATGACTGGCATGGCCGTGAACCCCAAAAATACCCCATGGGAGGGGACAACGAGCCAGCAGACAGGGAAGAGGGGCAGCACTGCCCGCCCTGCTCTTGCTCCACGCCATGGAGCGGTGCCAGTGCTGGTCATTAGCAGTAATGAAAGCGAGATCAGACGCGGCCGGGGGCGGAGGGGAACGTTGATCTCAAATGATGGCCGGTAATAAGGGACAGCGGAGAGGCACCGTGTGATGTGGCGAGATAAAAGCAGATGGCTGGCTGCTGCTTCTAATTATAGGGCCCTGCTAACGAACAGGGCTCTGATTAGACTGACATTGTCCTAGGACACGCATTTCTAGAAGGACCTGGCGCTAGGGTTCACTAGGGTGGTGTAATGGGGATCTCCACTGCCTGCCAGGACACGTCCCAGAAACTTGTTTCTGCCCTGTCTCTGCCCTGCCACCCACACCCCAAGAGAGATTTCCTCTCACCACGGAAACGGTCGGGTCAGGGGCTGGGGGGATGTCAGTGAAGGACCAGCAATGATGTCCCCCATGTGTTTGGGTGGCAGCAGGTGGGAAAGCTCTGAAATCCACCACCAGCCCAAGAGGCTCCAAGTTCCAAGCCCCTGAAGACGAAAGGAAGCTCCTTTTGAGTAAGAAGTGTAGTTGAATTCACTCATGGGTGAATAATTTATGCTGCTTACTGTAATGAGACAGAAAAAACACATTCAGTTCTGGTTTCATCATATTTTTGGCTATGAGTAAAACAGTAGAAAATGATGAGTGCTTCCCACAGCAAAGAGGAACCCTTGAGACTGAAACTGGTAGCCAGGCCACTTCTAACCAGTGAGTTGATCTTATGCATATTTTTGGTCATGTTGGCGCTTTTCCTCCTCCATGGAAGAGATCTGAAGTGTATTTGTAATGACAGCTCTGTCTCTTTCTCGGCTGAGCTCAGCTGGGGATGCAGCAGTCTGGTGGCAGAGAGGAGGACCCTCACCAGCCTGCCTGGCTTGGTGGCAGTGCCCTGGCACACATCTTCAGGGGACAGCCCCTTCCTGAGGGGCTCGGGTACCCCTGCACCAGTGTTCCACCCCATGGCATCACTCTGCACCTTTCCCCCTTTTCCTGTGGTGGTTTTTGGGAAACTGAGGTGGCTCTGGAGCAATAACTCCCATGGGAGGGGATAACTCACTGGCACAGGATCTTGAAGGAAAATTCCCCATTCTTCCAGCCTCTGTCCCTGCAGGGATAGCAGGGTTTGGTTTTCTTCCTCAAAAAGCTCAGCTGAAGTCAGAGCAGATCTGGAGCCCCTTCTCACCCCTTCAATGCCACCCTTGCAAGACTGCTTCCCTACTTTGGATGTGCTGCTCTGCGTAGGAATTGGGAAATTTTGTTTGTGAAGGTTTTCCATTTTAGACATCTGGAATTTGGGGGGAACTGGGAAAAACGTATTTCCCTCTTCTGTAGTCACTTAAACTCCAGTGAGAGCCCTGCACTGGGATAGAGAAGTACCTTTTAACAAAAGACATAGGATGTGCAACGCAAGGAGAAGCCAGAAAAAATGAGGCAGAAATTTTGCAAGACAGGATGTGGACAGGAGAGGCTGGAGAGCAGCTGGCTGAAATCTGGCAAAATCTTGAACAAAAAAACCAAACTCAGCAAAACCAAACTGATGCTTGGGAGTCATTCTCTAAAAGAAATCCAAATATCTTTAAGGCAATGACTTTTTCTGGGTGAAGCCCACAGGAATGACCCACATGGCCTTGAATTGGTGTGTTCAGTGGGGCTGTAAAGCGGTGGAAGAGGCACACGGAGCCGTGGGTGAGGTGACACAGGGCAGAACCTGACAGCCAGGTGCCCAAGGGGAGTCTGCTCCCGACTAGGAGACCTGTACTTGTTTAAATTAGAGCAGCTTTTCAGGAGGATCCTGTAGCTGAGCTATGGGCATCTTCCCATGGACAAGGAGCCCAGCAAGCGCCTGCGAATTCCCTGCAGGATGACTGCAGGAATTTCAAGCCCTGCTTAAAGAGATGAAGCAGTTGCCAGGGCACCCAACCTTTTGACATCTTAATGAGCCAAGAGTTCAAAAGGATTTTTTTTTCTTTTTTTCTTTTTTATCCCTCCCTTCTCAGAGGATTCAACTTTTCATCTCCCTCCTCCCAAGTACGAGACAGCCAAACAGGGGATGACAAATGAGTGTCTCGCTCCACCTGAGGAGTTCAAGCTGCAATCATCCAGCTCCTTGCAGCTCCAAAGAGCCGGGAAGTGCCAGCGCGCGGGAGAGGAGATGTAATTAGGTGCGATTCAAGAACAGCTCATCAGCTATATTTAACAGAAGGGACAAATCCTCGGAAGCAAAACCACGCAGAGGAGCCGGCCTGCGGCAGAGCTGTGCTCCCCCAGCCCTGGCTCTCTGGTGCAAGAGCTGTTCTTGTGTTTCTGACTGAAAATTGTGTTTTGGGGGTTTTTTTTTTTGTATTTTGCAATTTTAAGTTATAACGGTTGTTTATCCTGTAAACATCTCATCTGAGCAGGACCTCTTATCCAGGTTTTTTTAGCGTGTAGCGTTACCCCTTCACCAGGATTAAAGTTAGTTGGAGGGAGAAGTGCACAATAGCCCCTTTTATCCTAATCTTTCCGCCTGGAACAGATGGAGAGTTCTGCCTGAGTCCCAGTGACGTGCCACGGAGGACTCGGTAACAGAGGAGACACTGTGCCTTCTGCTGAGAGAGGGGAAAAGAGTGTGTGTGTGCTCCAGCGTGGGAACACCGCGTGGGATGGGAGCGCCAGCGCCTGGCCCCCACCAGCTCTGCTCCTGGATAGAGTCACAGCATGGTTTGGGTCGGAAGGGACCTTAAAGGCTCCTAGTTCCAACCCCACCACCATGGGCAGGGATGCCACTCTCAAGATGAAGTTGCTCAAAGCCCCATCCAACCTGCCTTGCATCATCCCACTGGCCAGGGTTAACACAGAGGACCAGGAGGTTTGGGAAGCACCCAGGGGAGCTGGCATGCTGGGCCGGGGGGTGGCAAGGCTGCTGAGGGTTATGGTGACTCTGACTTGCCCTCAAACCACCATCTCTGTTCTCCATCTCAGTGCTATGCTGGGAGCTGCTGCCCACAGGAAAGGAGCCCTCCCTCGGTGTCTCTGCCAGATCCTGCCCCAAAATAACACCCAGAGATGAGGAACAGAGAAGTTCAGGAACCTGCCATGGCCAGTCGAGGAGCCAGAGGAGATGCTGAATTGATGCTTGCCTATGAAGATCTCTTAACTACACAAACTGCATTAAAGTATCAGCTTAACCACAGAAATCACTAAAGTAACTGTTGCAGCTCCCTGGAGGAACATTCATGTTCTTCTTCCTAATGGCAGTCATCAAGTGGACAGCAGCTTTGTGTGTCAAACTCTGGTGGTGCCTTCCCAGCCATCACAGGCCAGAAGATGGGACCAGTGACGCACAACAGTCGCAAGCACCAAACCATGTTGGTGCCCAGAAAAACTGCCCCATTCCCTAAAGAAACCCTCAAGTTCGAGGATATGCTGGCCAAAAGAAATACCAAATCACACAGGGCAAAGTCCTCCAGCCTGTGGGGATGGGTGCTCCCCTCCAACAAGGCTAGAGTTGAAACAGGCGAGTCCATGGAGAGCAGGGCAGGCTTCCCTCCTCAGGGAAGGATAAAAGAGCTATTATGGAGATGCAGACTCTGTTCAGGCTCATGCTCGGCTCCTTGTGAGCAGAGGGTAAAGAGCTACTTATGCTGGAACATAAAAGCTGGGAGACAGCAGAGTGCTATAAATAGGGCATATAAACTTTCAACTGACAAGGCTCTGATTTTGTTATTGTAAAAAAAAATAAAAAAGAGAGGGAGAAAAAGTGCCTAGGTGGAGCTGACAAAGAGGGAAATACATGCAGAGTACAGGTTTGTTCCCAGGAACGCGCTTATTATAAGTCAGATGTAGTTAGAGCTATTACTTTAGCTTCAAATGAATGGAAGGAGAATAAATCTGCCTTTGTGCAAGGCTGCCTGCAAATAGCATCTCCCTCTAGCAAACCTGCAATTGTGTTTGCATGAGACATTTGTTAGAATAAATGCAATTTAAAAAGAAAAACAGTTCACACCTACGGCAAGGGAAGGCTGGTGGTATGAATGGCAACCAGCAGAGGAGGAGGAAGAAGCACAACAGGCTTTGGCAGCGGGAGGCAAAGCCTGTGGCACTGGAAGGGGCTCCTCTGGGATGGCTGGAAGGATGGAGATCCTGTGAGCAGTTCACCCTCGGCCCCTGTCCCTATCATTACATCTTTACACCAACCACCCCAAACTGCTGAGCCGGTTTCAACCATTTTTGCACTTTCCGTCCCCGAGGGATGGTGTGATTCAACACGGGTTTTCTAGGGAAAGGATGAGCCACGCTGAAGGTGGGGAGGAAGCATCTTCCCCCGCTGTGAGAAGCCACACTATCACAGCTTTGGGACCAAACCCTGAGGTTTGTCCTGCATCCATGAAGCTGGAGCACCATGGCAGTTGGCATCCCAGGAGAGTTTGTCTTTGTGAGCCAAAAAAGAAAAGCACCTCCTCGGAAGTTTTTGACTTTGCATCTCCTATTCCTAAATAACTTTCCCGAGGTATTGAAAGTGCTTGCAGGTTATTCTTCTTCTATTTTCAACAAATAAAGTGGTTTTCCTCCCAGAGCACATCACCACCCTGTTCTGACCTCCATCCTACGTGGCTGCAGCAACTTCGGGGAGGGGACCTGCAAGGTTGGCACCTCTGGGGGCTGCTTGTCACTTCATGACACCCACAGGCACATCTGTGCCCATTGGCAGCTTCCCTCAAATTGCAATGGCATGGATGGACTGTGGCTTTCAACAGGCAAATGCAGCATCTTGCTTGGGAGATGGCCTAAAGTGGGGAGAAAACCTTCTGCAAAGTCTCCTCTTGCCTTCTGTTATTAATATTGTTATTAATTTTTTTAATATTATTCTTATTGAATTTATAGGAGTAACTGTCTGGGAAAATGACTTTACCTCTGGTTCCTTCATAAATTTTTAATAGGGCAGAAATAGAACCAAAAGGGATTTAAAAAAAAAAATATATGCGTTAGCGTCAAACTCTGGCTCTATTCATAATTAATTATACTTTCAGGGGGAGGGGAAAAAAAGAGGAAACATAATTACAAGCTTCTAGTGAGAACATTCATTATCATGCTAATGCAGAAATCAGCACTGCTGTGCCTCTGTGTGTGTGTGTGCTCGGTCTAATTACTCCGCAGTGATGTGTGTCACTCGCACGGTTACCTCGCTGCTGCACGGGATTGTAAAGCCAAAGTTAAAAACGAGAGGATGAGTCACAGCCTGGATTGATGGGGCTTGGGACCGGCCAGTGCTGGCGAGATGCTGTGGGTGTTGCCTGGTGTTTCTCAGCACTGGCTCCTCGAACATTCTGGTCAAGTGAGTAACATCCCAGCTTCGGTATTTTGGGCTGAAAAACCATTACAGGAGTGTTAGGAGGCATTTCAAGGTGTGAAGAGCAGCGCAGGGGAGGGAGGAACAATCCAGGCTGACAGGGCAAAGAGCCCAGGAAGAGGTGGAAGTGGAGAAAAACAAGGCAATAGTTCAATTATTTAGTACCCGACAACTTTCCAGATTTGCGATGCTAAAGAGATTCTCACCTTACAAAGAAATCCCGGACAGTCTTCCCAGGAGAAGCATTTGGGCTCAGCTGGGCTATAAAACTACCCTGGGCAGGGCAGCCTCCCAAATGCCAGGGAGGAAAGGGAGATTTCCCTTAAGAGAAGAAGCTCAATTTAACTCCAGAGTACTGATATCACCAGCAATAGGTGGGTTTTCCCCCTTTTCTATCCTGTTCCTTTAGGCACAACCTGTGCCAGTGCTGAGGCCGGCAGTGTGCCCCAGCACAGGACCCTGGTGCCTGCCTGCCTGCAGCATCCTTGTGAAAAACACTTGGAAACAGAGAAAAACATCCTCCTCAGCATTCCAGACCTGAACCAAGGGGCCTGGTGGTACCCCGTGGGGTCAGGCATGGGGACAAGCCTGCTCTTGTAGGATTACTGAAGCTCCAGTTGAAACCAAGGAGGAAAACCGCAGGCTGGGATCCACGGCTCGAACATCACGTTCAGTCCCAGACATGTTTATAGACATGAGTTATCTAAATTATATTAAACCTAAGTTCGGCATCTGCACAATCTGAGCATTTCTGGGGAATAATTAAATGGATTTCCCATTATTTCTCAAGCTGCCAAGCGAATGTCCTACTTTCATAAGTCAGAGCACTGCATTTCCCCGGCAATAAATCCTCCAACAGACGGCAGGAACCACAGCCTGGCAGGCAGCGTGGAGCCAAGGGGGAACGAGGCAGTGGTGGAACACCCAGCCCTCCTGGATGTCTTAAAAGCCTTGGAGCACAAGGGCAGTGCCATGGTACGTTCTGCCTGCAACAGCCAGACGGGGAGAGGGCAGCGATGGGCAGCTGGACAGACCTGGGGCCAGGAGCAGCCAGTGCTCCAACAGGGGATTAAGGAGGGGAAGAGGCGCAGCCAAGTGTTGGTGTGCTGCCATCTCTGATTCAGTAATCCTCTGCTCAGAGGAGAAGGACAGTGAGTAACAAAGAAAGATCACTCCTTCCCTTGCTCACACGGGAAAAGCAGCTCTTGTAGGAAACTGGAGGGAGAAAAGATGGAGCCAGGGATGAATGCTGTGGGATTTAAAGTGTGCCTGCCTGCCCCCAGCCCACTGCAAACACCTTGCTCCTGAAATTTCTTCTTATGGAGGATGAAAAACCCTCGTGGGCACTGCCAGGATCAGGGCTGTCTGCTGGGCATCACAGGTCCAGCTTTCAGTGATGCTTCTGGAGAGCTGCCAAAAAGGGATGACTAAACTTCCACGGAAAAACCCATTCCCCGGTTGTGACAGCTCTCTTGTACCTCCATCCAGAGGACACCAAGTGTTGGAATCACTGTCCTAAAAAAAAATGGGTGCTCTGTCACCCGCAAGCCTGTGTTCAACCTCAGAGTGTCCCCAGCAAAGGAGCATCCAACACCTTCAAAATGTAACAATTTTTCTTGGCATAAAAGCAGCTGCTGGCACACTGGGATGAGCACATTAAATTTAAGTGTGAAAGCATTAAAAAAACCCTGAGACTTGTTTGCACAAAAAGCCACCATTACCCAGGCATGACAGAAGTTCCCCATTCAACGATGCTCCACGAGCAGCACCAAGACCCCGCTGTCAGCATGGAGGGTGGGAAGAAGGGAAAGTTAATGCTTTCAGTCCCAAGGATAAGAGCAGAGACTACATTTTTCCCCAAAGGTGGGCTTTGTGCAACATCTGTGAGCCGTTCCTTTCCCGTGTGCTCGGGCAGCCGGGTGAGGGGCAGCTCTGGCCTCACTCGAGCTCCAGCTGAGCTTAATTCCAGCATTTGGGGTTGCCTGCAAAGCTCCCCGACCCACACCAGCCCTGGACAAGTGGACCAGGGGTTGTTTTCAGCCAGTGACTGAGCCTGGGGCTATTTAGGAACCTGGAGCATAATTGCTCTGCAGAGTCTGCCAGCTGCTCTAAAAATACCTACTCCACCTCAGCACGCTGACACTCCCGTTTTTATCCAGAAACGAGTTTTGGAGGCAGAGGCTGAGAGTAGCACCAGGTGCTGTGGCCTCGAAAAGAACAACTACAGGGAAAATAAAGGGAAAAAAAGCACAATCTGGCCATCTCCATGGTTTTGGACAAGCGCTGGGATGCTCAGCATGAGGCATGGCTGGTGCTTGCACAAGTCACCTGGTTCTGGGGATTTGGGTCAGAACAGCTCCAGTGTGTCCCCAACCTCTGCTCTGTCCCCTTGGAGCACTTTCCCAAGCCATAAAACAAACTGCAGGTTTTATGTGAGGGTCTAAAAGGAGTTCTCACACAAGGCAGAGACAAGCCTGCCGTGCCCCCTCCCCGAAAGCCCTTCCCGATAAAAGGGCCTCACTGTTCTTCCAAATGATGAAACCAGAGCCAAATCCCTTGAAAGGAAACAGATGACCTCTTGTGCTGGGAACGGCTCCCGCCCCTCCGTTAACTTGATCACCACCAGAGTGCTGCCCAAAGGAAAAGCAGTAAGCCACGACGTGAGCACCCACGTCCCTGTTGCAGGAGGATGGGAGGCACGTCCCACCTGGTCCCTGATGAAGCGCCTCGTTAGGGCTAATGGAGTCCCTGCTCCACTGGGCCGCCTGTTTCCCCAGGCATTTTGCAGGTGATATTTGGCCTCTGCCAGTGCAGGGCGATGTTTAAGCCCTCAGGAGACCTGGGTGCTGGTAGGAATCATGTTTTTATGAAGAAATGTCATATCAAGCATTGCTCCCATCAACCAAAATGTTGCTGGACGCAGAATTCGGCATCTCAACACCCCTATTTTAAGTGGATGCAGCCCAGGCCACGGTTCAAGTTTTTTTTCTGTTTATAACCAACCAATGGGAAAATAAAACCTCATGGTGCATGTCTTTCATAAAGATGTTTTACGATGTAAGAAAATAGTCGTAAAGCTTTTCCCAAAAGTCTCCTGATGAAGTTTGGGAACAGCCAGCCAGGGACAGCCCAGCTGTGCCAGGGCACCTGTATTTGCTGAGCATCGCCATCCTCTGCCCTCCAGGCAAAGGCGATGAGAGCTGATAACTTTCCACTGAGAGATGGTGTTGGGGGTAAACACACAGAAATGGTGGTGCAAATAGGCGATCTTTAAGGTCCCTTCTAATCCAGATCATTCTACGATAACTCCCAAGATACCAGCTGATGGTGTTTTCCCGTGGGAGTGGTGGCTGTTGGTGCAAGGATGCCGTGCCCACGCTGTGGGCACAGGTCCATCCCAGAGCAACCTCCCGTGCCCAGGGCAGGGCTTTGGGAAGCACCGTAACCACCAAGGCACGGACAGCCCAGTTTTGCAAAGTCCTTTTTTTTTTTTCTCTTGTGGCACTTTCTCCATCTGTATCGAATAGCAGAGCTATGAATATTCAAGAGACAAATGTGTTAAAAATCGGTGACATTTTCAGGATTGGCTCGCGCTAGCCAGAGAACGTCATTCACAGTAATTACAAATAAAATCCACAGCCCTTCACAGATGACAACAAATCCAAATGGCCTTTTTGCACAGTGAAAATATTAGCCTTAACACTTTTTTTTTTTAAATATCTTCCAACCAGTTGCTGCTTTCACAGGCACCTCAGAGAGCTGATTTGGGGAAAACTTCTCCTGTCGCAGTGGCGTTTGCTGCCTCGTACAGAGAGCAAGTAGCACTTTTTTTTTTCCTCCCTCTCGTTTGAGAGTTTTCTTGGTAGGGATGAAACCATGAAACAGAAGGCCGCCTAAATGAAATTATTAACCCAGAGAAACCACTAAAGGAACTTGATTAATTTGCCAAGTAACAGAGCCCAGTTTGTTCTTTTAGGCAACACATCTTAAAGTAATTGAATCACCCCTTGAAAAAAAAACAGTAGATGATTGAGCCCTGAGGTACACTCGTTCACTATCCTTAATAAATCTCTCTTTATGAAGGAGGTAGTATGCTTTTCTCATCAGAAACCTGTTAATTTTTTTCTCCTTTAAGTAATTGAATACAAAGTTCAAAATCTATCTGCAGCATCCTTCAAGAAAAAAAAAAAAATCAAAGGTTTATCTCCTGCTTCATCTCAGCAAGTTAATTATGCTCTCATAATTGAGTTAAACCAGCAGGTTATTAAAAATACCACAGGATAATTCTTTTTTTAATAAAGTATTACGAACCCCAAATCTTTGGCAGAACTAAGCATCCCAAGACCTGGATCGTGCCCTGCATGCTGCAGGAGGTACCCAAGATAGACCACACCAACCTCGTTCCACTTAAGAGAAGTGGCTGAGGTAGTTTTGTTCCTCCTTTTTCGGAAGCAGGAGCATGGCCCCATCACCACCTGTGGTATCATGGCTTCAGCCAGAGCTGCTGGGCACATCCTCAGGCACATCCACAGCCTGGCAGTGGTTGCTGAAGACAATGGTGCCTCTCCCCTGCACCTCAAGACAAGCACTTCTGGCTGTACAGGCTCCCACCACAGAATGGAATCACTGATCCATAGAACTGGCTGGGTTGGAAGGGATTTAAAGCTCATCTCATCCAATCCCCTGCCATGGGCAGGGACACCTTCCACTATCCCAGGTTGCTCCAAGCCCCATCCAACCTGGCCTTGGGCACTTCCAGGGATGGGGCAGCCACAGTTTCTCTGGGAAACACGTGCCAGAGCTTCACCACCCTCTGGGTAAAGAATTTCTTCCTAATATCTAATCCAACCCTGCCCTCTTTCAGTTTGAAGCCATTCCCCCTTGTCCTCTCACTCCAGGCCCTTGCCCAAAGTCCCTCCTCAGCTCTCTTGAAGCCCCTTTAGGCACTGGAAGGGGCTCTAAGTTCTCTCTGAAGTCTTCTCTGGGCTGAACAACCCCAACTCTCCCAGCCTGTCCTCACAGCAGAGGTGTTTCAGCATCTTTGTTGCCATAACTGAGATATCTGTGACTATTCTCCAAGAAACCTACGTCAAGCTTTGTTACACCCTGGGATGGAGGAGGAGCCCCCAGTGCTCCACCACGAGGTGCATGGTGCTTCCACGTCAAGCGTATTTCTAATCAGTATTTCACTTCAAATATTACCCATTCAACTAATTCTACTAATTCTAGGGAATTACAGAAATAATTGCTATTTTCCAATAGACACAGGCCTGCCTCTCGAGACAGAAAAAAAAAATAAGGAAAAAAAAATTCAATGAAGTACTGTTTAAGGAAAGTCAAAATAAGCTATTTCCATCTCCTCATTTGCAATTAACTTCAGAGCATAACACAGTGGGAGGTGGTTCATGGGAAAAGTACGACTTCATTGTAATTCTCCCTCATTTTAAGTGGAGAGATCGGCAGAGATGGATGCACCCTGCCCGGCTGCAGTCACCCCATCCCCTCCAGGCTGCCTGCCACCAGGGAGAGGCAAGGGCAGGAGAGCTGCCAGCCCCACGCTGTGTCCCTGTGTCGCTGCCCAGGCAGGGTGCTGTGCCAGTGGCTGGGCTTTCCCTGATTGCATACGGTCCCCACCAGCACCACTGCGGTCCTGTGTGAGATGCTCCATCCCCATCCTCATCTCCATCCCTATCTGAATGCAGATCCCACACCACAGCTCCCAGGAGACACCTTCCCAAAGCAGAGGGAAGAAAGAGATGTGAGGCTGAACAGCCTGGAAGAGCAAGCACCTTGTCTGGGATACACAGGAGCTGGTGCTCATTGAGTTGGAGTTGGCAGAGTGAGCACACGGTGGGGTGGCAGGATGGAGCTGCCCTCCTCTCACTGCACTGCCTGAAAGAAGGGCTGGTTGTTACCACAATCTACCTTTTTCTTCGACGCAAAAAAAATTAAATCAGGATTTTGCCGTAGCAATGTCCTTTTCTTCTTCCCCACCAATGACAGTAGTGCTGTGAGAAGAGGTGTCCCAGCAGCTCATCCTTCCCTGGAGAGCTCTGGGTACTCTTTGTAGAAGAGTTCCAGCGGGACTTTTGCTCAGTGGGGCACTTTGACTCCACTCTGCCTCCCAACAGCCCTGTTTCACCTCAAAATACCTCCCAGCTTTCTGCCACATTCCCAAACAACCCAGGCCAAGCAATAGTTTGGGGGCAAGAGGGACCTGAAAGAGCTGGTTTCCCTGCATTGTCTGGCAGGGCTGGGAGCTCTTCCCTGCTCTCCATGCAAATGTTCCCTGGAGGAGGAGGCTCAGGCCCAGCCATGAGCTGCCTGGGAACCTCCTGCCAGTGTGTGCCCAGGGGCAGAGAATCCAGACTGTGAGGAGGGTGTCCATCATGTGCCTCATCTGACTTTTGGCTCGCGGGTTGATTGCAAAGCAGTCAGCGAGCACAGCATGCAGCACAGAGGCTGGGCTGTCAGCAGAGCCAGCACCCAGCCATGCATGCCCTGAATCCCAGCCCTGCTGCAATCAGAAGCAGAATCCAAACCTGCTGCCACTGCAGGATCCATCCCCAAACTCTCCCTCCAGTGCCCGGTGACCTTTGCTGGAGAGGAGGGTGCTCCATCCTCCAGCAAGCACTTCTCATCCTTTGCCCTACAACATTAAAAGCACCACTGACGTGGCGGCCTGCTGATTGTGCATTAAATATTCACCTACGTGATACTTTCTTTGAAGAATTCTCCTTTTAACTGTTCTATTTTCATCGCTGTCCTCATCTCTCCGTAACGCTCCGTCTTCTGCTTAAGTGTCATCTTCAGATTTTGTTCCCAATTAATATTTCTATGGCAACTGCATTTAATTTTGAAGTGGTAGCACTCGCTCTGCATAGGGACCAGAGCCTCCTCCTTGCCTCACAGCTCTGTGCCTGTGGTGGACATTGATGCTGTTGTGCTTGGTTTCAAAAGCCATGATCCCCGAGAGCATCTGCACCCACTGCACAGCCTCTGTGCCTCTGCCTTCCCTCTTCATGCCAGCCTGGGCGCAGCCAGCAGGTTGGTCCAGGCAAGACTGAGCTCAAGTTCATCCATTATTTTGTCGTGCCTTATCACGAAGGGCCTACGTTTGCTACAGCACGGGGTAAAGCAGAACTGTTTGGGAAACATACTCAGGAGGACCAAGACACGAACGGCACACCCAAGGGAGCAGCTGGGTCACCGGGCAGGACAGGAACACACTGTGAAACACGAAGTGATTGAGAATGCAGGAGGTGGCAGAAGGAATTGCTGTAATTGGAAAACCAGCCTTCACCCCATGTCCACCTCCAGGTGATGACCAGTGCTAGATGGAGAGTTTTGCCCCAACACTCTGAGCTGTGAATGCAGTGATGGGGTGCAGACACCTCCCTGCTTCCTGCAGCCACCAGGCACTTCCCAAAGCCAAGGGGAAGGCACCCACTCGTGTCCCCATGTGGGTTTCTCCCTCATTCAAAAGGTAGAAGCAATCCTTGAAGGTGGAAACAATCCATGAAGATGACCAGCAGCAGCAGCAGGATTGGGACATCCCCCCAGCTCAGTGCCACTGAGTGCACCACAGAACCCTCCTGTGGGCTCTGCACTGGTGAGAAGACAAAAATGGGCATGGAGTGGTTAAAATAAGCCTGGGTTATGGCCTGGAATGAGAAGCATTTGTGTGCTGGTTTCCCTGACATGGCTGCCTTTGGTCTGGCCGAAACCTTGCAGGCATCTCTGGAATGACAGAAATGCTGAACGTCCTCTTAACGGGGTTCTGCATCCGTCAGCACAGCCCGGCTGGTTTGTGCAGAGGAACCTGTCCCGGGTGGGCCTGGAGGGGCTGGCAGCCTGACAGATGTAAAGCTGGGCTACTGCATGTATAACACAGGAGTTTGGGGATTAAGCTGTATAAATCCACCTTCAAAATCATTTTGTTCTGAGCCAACACCCCTGCTGCCACCAACGCCCTCCCGGGCACTGCGAAAGCATCTCCTCTTCATGCATGGGGACAATACGTGCACAGAGGTTCCTCTGTCACATCATGGCTTGGTTCCCTTTGCTGTGTGAAGGCTGCTTTCCACAGCAGCTTGGGGCACCTCTACAGTTGCACTCTCCCTGGTATTGCATGTTTCCAAACTTCTTTTCTTCTCAAAAACAGCTCAGACACCCCCAGGGGACATTCTGGAGGTTTGCTCTGGTTTTGGCCCTGTGTTTAAAGTTGGCATCCAGCTTTCTAATCCCAGACTTCATTCTCTGCAAAGTGCCCAGCTGAATTCCTGCCTCCACCCGGAGCCTGGCATGCAGCTGGGATGCCCTCCTGCCTGCTGTCCCCACCATGCCACTGCCACTCAACAAAGTGCCACCAGCAGAACAAGTGCACCCGCCATAAGTTTGGTTTTCGAAGAGCTCCCAGACAAGCTCTGCTCACAATATCTACATTATTCCTCATTCAAATGAGGGAACCACAGAAAAATGTAATTTTGGAAGCCAAGTAACTTAACTCCCCGCAGCTGTGCCTTGGGCTGGGCTCCAGCTGCTTGGCCGCCCACAGGGCTGCTCCACGCTCACACAAGCACCAGATTCCTCCTGAAACTCACTTCCCAGGATGGGCAGTTGCTATGAACGAAATTTGGGACTTGGATTCCTTTCCTCAGCCAGTTGGGCCGCCCCGTGGTGGTGGCATGAACACATTTTTCGGTAGAGCTCACCACTGGAAGGCAATGCTCCTGACCACTGCCCTTCCCCAAAGATGCTGTTACCCCTCTGAGCTGGGGGAGGAACACGTTCCCCACTCCATGCTGGTTAAGCATGTTTTTTTCCCCACCCTGCCCTGCACCACCAGGCAGAGAGTGTTTCAAAGCCCGTGCCAAGGTGTTGGCTATGGATCCGACCCCTCCTATGAAATAATTCCTATTGCAATGACACACTGACATCCTATCCCAAAGCAAACCCGGCACTGCAAGGCTCCACGTGCCCTGAAGACAAGCAGGAGCTACACTGGCACAGCCTGCGGCAAGGTGACAGGCCTGGGACAGCATTTAGGGAGGGCAGGGTAGGGTCACCCCCCACGACACAAGTCCCTGTCTCCTCCCTCTCATGCTGCAGCGAAACTGGGAGCACTGGTGCCATTGCCGCTGTCCCTGCGACACTTAAGTGCGCTTCTGTCCACACCACTCGGCTCGGCGCTGAAGGGCTGCTGCCCTGCGCAGCCTCCCGGAGCGAGGTGCCCTGGCCAGCTCTCGGCTTGGGGAGGGCTGTTAATGCCCTTCTGCTGCTGCCGGGCTCCCGGGCAGGCTGGAGGCAGCGCACGTCCCCAGACCCGGTCCCACGGCGGAGCACGGCCCGCAGCCGGTGCGCGGCAGGGAACGCGCTGCAGCGCCCTTTCCCCGTCGCCTCTCATTAATCTGAAGCGGCTGTTCATAGAACTCGCTCGGCCGGGAGCTCACCGGGTCCCTACACCCAATGTCATCCTTAAACGCCGGCGCCGTCCGTCCCCCAGGGCTCTGCGTCAGGACATCTCTCTGGATGCACCGGGAAGACAAGTGCGAGCAGAGGCAGCTCATTGCAGCCGTGAAGCGTTTGGGTCTGGTCTGTTTTCAAGTGTGATCCATCCCTTTCCAGTTTCCCCACGCATCCATGCCCTGACATCCCTGCTCCAGATCACGTGTGGATGACCAGAGCCGCAGCTTCCCCGTCCAGCAGCCCAGCACCAGCCCGATGCCCCAGGGTTGGAATTCCACCTCCCGGTTGCTCCCATGGGTTTATCAGGGCTTGGGGCCGCTGTGATGCCCGGCTCTGTGCTGGAGGCTGACGGAGGCTGTGCTACAGGAAACCCACTTAACAACCAAGGCACCTCCACAAATCAGCCTGACCCCTGTACTTTTGTCTCGCCGGCTGAAGGACTCCGCACTGTCCTGGTGAGCATCCGGGGACAGTAAATCACAAAGTGAGCTCAGAAAACACAGCTCATGCACTGAAACCTTCCCCTCTGCCTGCCCCAGCCATGGAACACAGCACCAATAACAACAGGCACCGGCGTTCTCCTTAACCTGAGATCTTTACGAGCGATCAGCAAATTCGAGAGGCCAATTAAGGAAAATCAGCACTTCATTAGCTTCCTGAAATGCAGTCACCGCTGGAAGGAGAGACAGCAGAGCTCAGCACAGTGCTTACCCTCAGCAAAATGCAGAGGAGAGAAACGCTCCAGTCACCGTGGGCTACAGAGAGGGAGAACTCACAGTGCCTTACGGAGACACCACGCGTGGGACTGTGAGGGTCAGCAGCTGGGAGCCTCTCCCTTGCTGGACGCAGCATTCCCAGGGCCCTACCAACTCCCAGGCTGCAGACCAGCGCTGGGGGGAAAAATATGTTAAAAAGCATGGCTTGTTTGATGGTGTAAAATGCTTCCCCCACCGGTCGTGCAGGCTGGCTCCCTAGCACGGGTGAGCTCATTCTCCACCCCACTTCCAAACCGCTGAGCCGTGGCCCCAGTGCTGGGTGCTGGCAGAGCTGCGATGACACCAGCACAAGTTAACCCCAGCCCAGCACCCAGCTCCAGGCATCAGGAAGCCCATCTTCCCTGGCAGATGAAAGGGAAAACCCTGAGGTTAAGACTTGGCAGTGAAGTGAGACACCTCTCCTCTCCCTGCATCCCTTCCCTGGGTTATGGAATGCTTTGTTTTTTAAGACAGCCTTGCGAAAACAGCATGAAAATTTAATCACCCCGGCACAAAATGCAATAGCTGCTCTTCACACGCACTTCACTGCGATTTATTCTCCTGCTAAAGACTTCAGACTCACCACCCACTTACGTCAGCTCACCTCTCCTGGGGAAAAGCAGTGCCCCCACCACCCTGACCATTTCCCCGGCCATTCCAGGGGCTGTGGCACTGGATCCTCTGGGATGTGCTGGTCCTCCACAGCAGCTGCTGTGCCACACAGGGTGGAGGGGTTTTAGGTGCAAAGAGCTTTTCGCACTCTGTGAATATTGCTGTGAGCACATTGGGGGTCCAGGAGCATCCTATTCATTGGCCTAGACAGCCCTAGGGCAGTGATATTTCCTGGGCAGGAGTGCCTGCAAGGCCTCTTGCATTTCTCCCAGCCTGCCTTGGGCTCCAAAGAAAAATTTCTCTGTGGAAACTGAACATGAGTGATGAGACACCCAGTGCTGCAAGCAATGGGCTTTGGTTTTTTACCCTTCCCCTGGACTTGTGCTCAAGGAAAGCCGTGACATTTATCAGGAGAATATCCTCCAGTTAAAACCAGAGCCCCTGATTCTGTTAACAATTTGGCAATGAATTAATGACATTTTCCAGTGGAAAAGAAATTGCAAAAGTCTCCCGGGAGCTTCAGATTCGACCCAAACAATCTGTCAAGTCAAGGCGACTGGAGCCTGCCCGCTCAGGCGCTCGTGTGGCTCTGAGCTCATCCCCAGCCCAAGGAGCAATAAATAAAAAAACAGAAGGATGTAGTGAGTGCCGGAGATGAGTCAGCATCTCTGGCTCCACTGATACCCCTCAGCAAAAAGACCTGAAGGGGTGGAGATGCATTTCAGGAGCTCAGTGCATTGGATGATGGGTTTCTTTAAAATATCAAGAATATCAGTATTCTTTAAAATATCAATGAACCCCATAGTAAGGGTGGAAGTGCCCCAGTCTTTCCAAACCTGGACTACAGCACCTCCAATTCCAGCTCCACACGCCGAGTCACTCTGCTTCAGCACGGACATCCCTGGCCACTGTATATCAGGAAAGAAAAGATGCCTGAAGCAACTAATAGCTGGAGCTCAAGGAGAGATTATCATTAGCCAAATTGCCTGCTCCTGAGAGAGAGCTGGGCAAACTTCCAGGGATGCAATGGAACCTGTTTCCCTGGGCAGCTGGGGGATGCTCTGTGCCCCCTAAGCAGGATGGCTGTGCAGCAGTATGGAGGGAAAGGGGTGAAGGGCTGAGGACCCCCTTAGTGTAACATCCCATGGGATCCCCACAAAGCAGGAGACACTCTGGAAGAGGCTCAGAAGAGGGTTGGGACTCACTGCAGTTTCTCAGCAGCATCCTGGTTGCATTAGGATGGAGTGTGAGCTCAGGGATGCTGTGCAGCCGAGTGCTCAGCTTGTAAACAGGGAGATAAATGCTCATTTCTTGAGAAGATCTGGTGCCCTGTCAGGCCCCACATCCCAAGTCCCCTGATTTACAGTTAGAAAGTTTGCCTTGACTGTGCTCAGAATCATTAAGCTACAAACCATAGACTAATTATGGGGCCCTGGGCAAAAATGTTAATCCAAAGAGCATAAAATTATAATGACTTTCTTGGCATAATTAGCCCAAACAAGATAAACAGTCCAAATAGCAACCGCAGCTTCGGCACATTCACAGTTCCAGCTCAATCCCCCGCACGGCTGCAGGATGGTGGTGGGGGGCAGTGGCAGAAGGGGTGTCCTGAGGCCAGGGGGGTCCGGGAGCATCACTGACCAGCCCCACAGTGCCCATTTGAGCTCATGCCGAGCCTGCTGTGGAGGCATCACACAGCAGCCGGGATGTTCCCATCTCTCCCATCAAGCAGAGCTACTCCATGGTCCATCATCTCCCTAGTCACTGTGGGGACCAAACTCAACCCATCAGGGATGCAGGGAGGATGCAGCCACTGCCACCACCACGCTGCACATCCCTCCTGCCAAACTACTGCATATCCCCAGGGATAGCACACCCCAGCATCACCTGGGCCAAAACTTCATCACATCAAGGCAGGCAGAGCTCTCTCAGGTCTGCCAAATCTAGGAGAAGTCACTCAGATCCCTGTGCTTCTTACCTGTCCCATACCAAGGCACCAGTGACCAAGCCCCGGGGCCCAGAGAGGTGGCCTCAGGGCAGGGCTACAGGAGCCGTTTCCAAAAGCACAGCTTAAGTGTAATGCTCACTTTATCTGCATCTTTATTTATTTATTCCTGGCTGGGAAGTGCAACACAAGACCTAATTATTTGATAAAAGCTTTGGGCAGTGTATTAATGAGCCAGACTTCTAAGTAGCTTTCTAAACCTCTTTTCTGTCTCCACCTGCAGATCAAAGCTGGCTGTGTTGGAATGGGTTGAGAAACACAGGGCCCCTTTCACGTGTGACTGTGGTTCACCCTGCGTGGCACGGGGACAGGCATGCCAGGCCTCCACTGTAGCACCAAAGGGCTGTTATCCCTTTTTCCTCCCTCCTGGAGGAATGCTGATTATTCCTAATTCCAGGGACAGAAAGAAGAGAGTTGGAAGACGATGGGCAGCAGGCCATCTACTGAGCCATGGCCTGTGGGAATGCAACAAGGCCTCTCACTACACAACCTCTAAGGGCATACACACTTAGCAGGGCCATGTGTATATTTAGCAAGGTGAAACGGATCGAGCAGGAGGGAAGATGGTCAGTGGGGAGCTGCAGCAGTGAGAAGGTTCAGCGTATCACAAGCACCACCCTGCACTGAGACACCAGCTAACTCCTGAAAGCCTTATTTTGCCAGACTACTCCAAAAGCAAAAAGAGCTGTCTCGGTGCTGGCAGCCTCTCTGACGAGCCCAAACTGCCACCCTTGGGTACAAACAGAAGTCCCCCTGCGGCTCAGAGCCTGAAGTGGGAGCAGGGCACACTCAGAGTTCTGGAGACACTTCCCAAGCCAGAAAACCTGGCTTTGACACAGGACAGACCTCCCTGGCAGCCAGGCCAGCATGGCATCCCTCTGCCTGCCTCCCCTCTGCCCCCAGCACCAGTCAGCTTTATGGGCGCCCACCGGAGCCGTGCCCCAATAACCTGCTGTTAAATCCAGCTGAAAATCCCACTTCCAGTTCGTTTTTGCCATTCCAGCCGACATCCTCAAGATGAAATATTTCTCATATTTGCAGCCACACTCAGAAAAAAGGTCAGACCAAAAGCATGTGGCTTTTGGAAGCCCCGTGGAGGAGATCCCACCCCTCCTCCCCAGACTCCCTTTGGGTGCTCCTCAGCCCACAGCTGGTGTCAAAGCCCACCAGCAAGCCTCAGGTCTAGCTTTCGATGGGAAAATTAAATAAATCCATCTCCTTTTTTCCTGCCGGTTCATCTCTGTGTGGGGCTGCCCTTGTGGCAAACCCACCGCCTGCCCACTCAAGGCAATGAAACCACTCAAATGTTTTAAAAACAGCATGTTAGCTGAAAAATTTTGCAACCACAGTGTAGTGGAGACTATCTCCGGGCAAGCAAGAGATTAGGAAGATAAATTACATTGATAAAGGCCATTTTAGTCCAAAGCAATTTTAAATCAATGCAAATGGGAGATTTTTTTTGCAGGCACATGTGCAGGTGATGGGGTTGCCCACAGACAGGGCTTGGCCATTGGGGCTTCAGGGGGAACGTTGGCCATTGCTCCTGGGCTACTGGAGGGGTTGGAATTGTTCCCTCCTGGCAGCACAACCAGTGAGCCAAAGAGGGCTCTTACACTGGAATATTTATTGGCTGAATAATTTTAATTTCCTGTTAATTGGGAAAGTCCTGCTGAAATTTAATGCGTCTTGAACCAGGAACAATTTCAAATAAGGGAGAACAACTCCACTGAACCAAGGCACTGCTTGTGAGCAAAGTGCACGTTCTAGGTGTGGAAATGCTTATTTGTCCCAGCAATTAAACCACCATCAACACAAAAATCAATGTGTGTGCACGTGCTCTCCCTCCCATCTGTGCTTATAAAATTCCCCACAGGGACACCCACCCAACAGCTTCCACACGCCACCGCTCCTCTTTTTTTCAGTCAAACTTCAGGGTTTTTTTAGGACGTGACACATGAAAGGGAGGGTTAGTAACATGAAAAGCCAATTCCAGATCCTGCGAGCACAATGAATTGCTCTTAAAAAAAAAAGAAGAATCTAATCAAGAACTTTTACTTTCTTCCCTTTTTTTCTGTCTTTTTTTTAACCAAGGACGGTATGTGATGTGTATAGTCTCAAAAGGAGATTTACTAGACACCGCTGTGACTAAGGCAAGATGTAATTAGAAGAGGGGAGGAACATTTATCATTTGCCAGAGTGAATTAGGTATTTCGACTTCTCAAAAGAATTGAACACAGAGGGTGAATTTTTTTCCAATTTCTCTCACATCTCCAATATTATTAAGTTCAGCTAGAAAACACTTGAGACAAATTGACTCATCTGAGCCCATCTCTTCATAATTGCTACACATTTTAAATTGGCTTAGTTAAATGAACACTTCGCATGGTGGTTGACAGGCTCTGTTGTCTGGATGTGATATTAAAAATATCAAAATCAACATGAGAGCTAGAGCAGAGCTTGGGGATATTGCTTTTCTGAGCACTGGATTTAGCTGGACTGTAGCAAATACCTAAACTTTAAAGGTGTTTGCAGACATAGATTAACAGATACTATTCCTCTCCCATTAAGAGTAAAGCGTTTTTTTCCCTTTTCTTTCTTTTTAGCAAGTTTATAAGCTCATGCTCTGAACAACTGGGCCATCAGCCCCGGGTTGTGTACAGAAACCATCCCTGTAATGCTTATTCACTTCGCAAGCCTTCACAGAGTGCAATGTTCTAACATATAGTTCATTTCCAGTTGTTTGTATGGAATCCACTCAAATCCCAGCAGTCAGGAATCTCAAGGTGCCTGATCCTGCCCAGGTTTTTATGACTCCAGCCAGTGGAGGCTGGGACAGCCAGTGTTGGGAGCTCTGGGGCAGAGCTGGAGATGTTCAGCATCTCCCCAGATCCCAGCAAATTCTCTCTTCCAGCTCATCTCCTCAGTGTTGCTGCGCACGTGAGATGTTTCACGGGCCTCATCTAAAGGCTACTGAGAGGTTCAGACAGAAGGGAAGAATTTGGGTCTGTGCTTTGCCAACGTGATCTCAGACTGCATTTGCAAGACTCAAGAGCTTTGTGAAAGCCCAAAGCCAGGCAAAATAATTGCTGATACAGAAACATTTGAGCAGCTCAGGCATGCATTAGATAAGGGATCTTGTTTCTGCTCCCCCTCCCCTTGGCCTGCGTGCTTCCTTCCACATTGTTTTATCATGAACAGAAAATAACAGCAGAGACAGAAAGGCAGAGCCTGCCAACAGTGTGATTTATGTTGGCTTTGGAGCTGAAACACTTGATAAAGCATCCAAAGCCTTGGATCCCTGTGAGCAGGGGCTGCAGCAGAGCTGGGTACCAGCCTGCCCTCTCGCTGCCATGGAGCCAGCAGGGGAGGAAGGACTGAGGGCAGAAACCCCAGGGATTTCTGTGACCAGAAATCCAGAAGGAGTTGACATTGGGTTGGGGTCTCCCAACCTCACGGCCTCTTCCTGCACCCACACCCACCTCTTCTTGAGCCTCTGGGCCAACCCACCCATCCCTGCCCTTGGGAATGACATGGTGAGCGGCCTGCTCCTAAAAAAACAAAAAGCAGATGAAGCACCACCCACCCAGGTCACGAGGCTGCAGCCTGATGTTGATAACAAATATCACTCAACATCTTGCTATAAAATGCCCTAAAGATGGAGAGCATGTGTTTATGGAGGGATGTGTTCCTCCAAGGATGTGTCTATGCTGGGATGGAGGGATGCATTCCTGCAGGGATGTGTCCACAGTGAGATGGAGGCTTTACAACTTCTCAGCCCAGTTTGCTGCAGAGATTCATAAACAACCACGTTGGCAAAGTTTTGCACAGGACTGGGATGGAAATAAATGGGTTACCAGAGCCCAGTGTGTATTTGTTCATTCCTATCCCAGTAGCGAGATTTCTCCCTTATTTAAATAGCGTCTCCAAGGCCTTACCCTTACTCATCTAATAAAGCAGCGTGTCAACACCAGCTCTGCATCACAAAATGAAGGGCACTCAGCTATTCCCCCATGGGACAATTAAATAAAGAGAGAAGAAAACAAAGGATCATCTCTGCCTGAGCAAAGAGCTATCATTGCACACAGCACTGTGGGGCTGGGGGGAGCAGGACTCACCCCATCTGATGGGGTACATGGGGTACAGCTTCAAGGAGAGCAGGGCTGGACAGAGGAATTAAGGACTCAATCCACCAAATAAAAGCTCAGGGCTAACCCTCCACGTGGGATGGACAGCAGGCTTTGACAGCAGCACTGGGCTGCCCAGCACTGGAGCCCTCACAGGGATGTGAATCAGCAGCACTTCGAGGCTGAAATGGGAATTTGCAGCTTTGGAGCAAAAAGCCGTAGAGCCAAGCAAAACACCTCAGTTGAGTGCTGGGCTTAGCAGCCCTCACTCTCACACAGCCTGCCCACAGCCCCACCGCCTTTCCCCTTCCCTGCCCCTTCCCTCCCCCAGACATCTGCAGATAGGATCAGTAATGGTATCCCTGGGTTTAACATCAAACTTTCTAAATACTGTCCTTTTTATGAAAAGACTTGAGTGCTTTTTTAGCACATTGCCCTTGAGTTGGTTGCCCAAAAAAAGGGACACTTGGAGAACAGAGCTGTCCTGAAACATCGTTGCTGTCAGGAAATATGGTGCTCATATCCCCTTTGTAGAAGGGAAGGAGGGAATGTCTCCTTTAAAGTGCCTCAAAATGAATTTAATTTAGAATGGATTTCACATTCGCATTTGATGAATTAAAACCAGTGTGGTTTAACAACTATGTAATGGGGTATATATATGATCTGTTAAACAGGTGTTTGAGGTTTAGCAATTATCTAATAAGAGACTTATACATATTACAGTAGATAAACTTCAATAAATATGTTCTTAATCAACCAGAGAGCACTCAACATACAATTACCGTCCCTGCCACATCTTGTTGAAACGAGCAGCTGATTCAGTGCACCACGGGATTTTATGTGCTGCTTAAAAAAACCTCCCATGTCTCCTGGTTGTGCTGCCAGGGAGGGGGTGCTGTTGGAGAGGGGTCTCCATACTTCCCACCCGGGAGCTGGGGCAGCTCCAAGAGCTGGGTAGGAATCTCAGAAGGTTGTGGGGTTTTTTTTCCCCTTGGAATATCTGTGCTGAGGATCTGTGTGACCAGCACCAGCTCCTGCCTTCTTCTCCTCATCTTGCTACACGTGCACATTCATCCACCGAGAGAAATGGAAAGGGATTCAGGATAGAGAATCCTGACAGAGGGATTTGCATTAGGAGGTGTCAGAAGTGGAGCAATAGGCTTAATATGCACCACAACACCTTGAGATTTTCCTGATGGCAAGCTGTGCCAGTGATCCATGCCGTGCTCCTGCCCCCTGGGTCACTCTGGGGAAGGATGCAGAAACCCAGTCCCATTGTGGGGTTAACGCTGTGATGTTTTGGCTAATTTGCCACGTTTCTAGCTCGGGTGTTAAATCTAATTAGCACATTAGTGCTGGCTTTCCCAGCTGTAAAACAGCAGGGAAATCCCTACCAACACCAGAGACAAACGCGTGAGTTGCCTCAGCAGCTTCCCCCATCCCTGTGCCCCAGAAAGCCGGGTTTCACCCCAAACCAGAGGACAATGATGACGCTCCATCCCTCCCACTGCTGAGAACGTAAACATGTGCTGTTGTGTCGAATGGGAAAGTACCCAGAAAATACCACTGGGTTCACAGAGTTTGTTTTATTTTATGCACAGACTTCGAACAAATCTTCACAGTGGGTTTGAATCAGTGCTGGGACAGAGCAAAACTCAACACACAGCAACAAGGAGCCCCGCTCTGAAATCGCATCCACCACTCCATGTTCCCCCAGAACCTCCATCAGGCTCTGCTCATCCCACATTACAAGCGGGTCAGCATCCCCTGTGCTGGATTAACCCTCCTCCTCCCTGGAGATGGTGGATTTACTGTCTGCAGCCCTTGCTGCTGAAATGGGGGAGGTCTGGGCCATGCATAAGCTGTGGGACCCCCTCTCCCCCCATAGCTGAGGTGCAGGACCCCAGGGACACCACGCTGCCAGCAACAGGCACACCAAGGCAGGGAAGATAGTGATCCCCCTTCCCAGGGAATTTTCCCCTCTTTCCCCTTGACTGCACAAGACGAGCACATTTTTAAATACAGCATTAGTGCTGTCTAATAGCCGGCTTGCTCTGGCTGGGAAATCTGAGTCGCTGTCATCGATTTCACAGCAGCCAAATGCACGGACACCAGGCATGCCCGGGGGACACGCAGCTCCTCGGGCACAGCCTGCCCTGGCTTAATGATTTCTGCCAACACACAGCGGCTGTGGAGCCCTCCCTCGCTGTGCACAGCCCAGCACAGCTTTGTCTTCTCGGGGTGGTACTTTTTTCCATCATTACCAGTGCAATTTTATCGATGACTGTATTGCTGGCTATTTAATTATTCCCTTTTAATCCCTTCAAGCAGATGAGACATAAAAGCACAGGCCATTAGTGACTCTGGAGCAATGTGCAGGGGCATGAGCCTGGCAGGCTGAGCAAATCCCAGTCTGGATTGTGCCGCCCACCTTCCATCTCCATGCTGGACAACCATGTGGGAAGAGGCATGCCAGAGGGAGCAGTGCTTTAAATAGAGAGAACAAAGTGGGAAAAACAAGGAGGAAGGTGCCAAGCGTGCCCCAGGGCCTGTTTCCACCCTCCCCAGAGCACCCCAGCCCACAGTCACCCGTTGCAAAAAAGCAACCAAGGGCTGAGCATCCTCAGTGGGGTTTTCTGCTCAGCCCGAATTCACAGCACCCAAACCCTGCTGTCATGAGGCTGTCACCCCCAGCACCCCTCAGGGGTGCCTGACATGTTCCTGCTGAGGAGCTGAGGAGCTCAGGTGGAGGGAAGCAAAAGACATTTGCTTCTTTTTTTAGACCTGAACGGAGAAGTTGTACAATTTCAGCGTATAAATAATTGAAGGGCTAATGTGATCTCAAACTGAGCACTTATTAAATGGAAACGTCCCTGTTGACAGATGAATTCCTGTAAATTTTCTTTGGTTGAGCTCACATGCCCATTTTGTGCTTCGAAGCAGATGAGGTCACCCCGGCTGGACAGCACACGCTGTGCCTAGCAGGGACTTGGGCCTTTGGAAATGAAAAAAAGGATAATAACAGTAATAGTTGTAATAAAGGACTGAGATTTTAAAGGCTGCAGGATGGCGCATACAGCTCAGTGCACACATTTGCCTTCTCTCTTCTTCAAAGATCCAAAGAGGGTTCCCTGGGATATCCCCAGGCAGCTGGAGATGTTCCTGGCCAAGCCCCCGTGCATCACCGCAGGGAGCACGGTCCTGGCGGTGCAGGAGGATTGGAGGGGAAGGTCAGGACCCCTCCCAGATGGGCAGCACGGAGCTGCCCCCGGCGTGCCATCACCTCCCCCCACACTGCTGCTGTGTTTATGTTCTGCCTTCCTTCAATTATAATTAATAGCGGCTCATTATCAGGAGGGGACCGTTTATAAGATTCAATTAGAAGCCATTTATTTTAATGCTTTTGAACACAAAATGAGTTTGATCTCAGGAAACATTTCATTAGCATAATCTTCCCATAACAAGATCATCTCCTGAGCTTGACATATTTACAAGCTGGTACCAGGCAGAGGGACCGTGTCCGAGCGGCCGCAGCCCTGGGATGCCAACACTGGGCGTGGCGAGTGGGGCACGGCCTGCACCCTGCAGCATCTCCCCCTGGTCAGGGAAGGGCATCCTCAGCCAAGGGCTCAGCACTTTTGTGGGAGTTCAGCTCTGCCCTGGCACCCACAGGGGAACTGGCTCACCCTGGCAGGCACCAGCGTGGTCAGTCGGGCTGGACCCACAAAGCCAGCACTGAGCCACCAACAGCCCTTTGCCCTTGACCAAACACAGCCCAGGGACTGATGGCAGCGCTCCCGCTGACCCCTCCAGCTGGAACCCAGCCTGCTCCAGCTCCAGCAAACAGCTCTCAGCAAAGCTGTGCCATGGCACAGAGAGGGAGTGAGATCATTTTATTTGACTGTTCAGCTTCGGAAATTTAGTCATGAAGCAGGAATGAAAACTTGTGTCTACTCCAAGTCAAAATACTCAATACAGCATGGCCATTTTTTTTCCCCAGGGATAATCATCTCTGATTTGTTGCCCATATGGAGGATGTATTGGTTTTCCATACACCGGATGAGTTATACATTTCATAAGCTAAGCTGTCCATATATTCAAAGTAATATGATATCATTCACTTACACTTAAGCTGCATAGTGCACCACCATGTATTTTGGGTATAAAACTATGGCATGAACATATTTTTAAATGTTTGGTCTTTATCAGAGCCCTGTCTGGAGCTATTGCCTTCCAGGGAATGGTGCTCATGGTGTTCTGCCACATCAGCTGCAAAACAGACAGATAAAACACCTCAACCCTTCCTCAGGCACAGAGCCCTGGCAGCACCCGTCCCTGGAGGGGTCAGTTTGGCTTCAGGGCACATGGATACAGGGCTGCAGAGTGCAGCAAAGCTGTGCCTTGTTCGTTGGATGGAGAAGGAGCCCCCTTAGCCCACGGTCCGTCTGACCCCGGGCTCACACGCCCTTTCCCAGGCGTGATACTGCCTCCTTGTTTAACCCAGGAGCAGGCAGGTTGCAAAGATGCAGGGACTGAGATCCCCAGATCATTGCGAATGGACAAAGGATAAAAAAAGAATATAATTATGATTAGAGCATTGGCACTGGAGAGCAGGCATAGGCAGTGCCCACACTGCTGGCCCCTCTGCTGCCCGGCTCGGGCACTGGGCACAAAGCCAAACACTCCCTTCCCAGCACCATGTTTTAAAGCCACCTAAAACACAGGCAAATAAATTCTCCTCCAAAGAAATCTCTGGTGTCACAGCTCCAAATTATCTGCTAGTGCAGGAGGCAGCGCTCAAATATTTTAAATGTATGGGCCATACGTTCTGGGAAATATAACATACACAGCGAAGAAAACATTGCTTCCCATATGGGCTTGGAGAAGCTGCGGATTACAGCGCGCGGAGCCAGATGGCCGGTAACTCAATGCAGCTGAACAAAAATCTCTGGGCCAAATTCATCCCCACCGCAACCACCCTGAGCCCAAAAGGCTTACGACATCGCTCAGCTCCTCGCGTTTGCCTCCTGCAATGTGGGAGTTATCTGCTCGTGCAAGTCAGTGTGTGACACATAGCTGGAACCTGGTATCTGCAGTTGTTCTTCCCACCCTTGTACGGGTCTGTCCCTCCTCCCAGAGGTGCCGGAGCAGATGGAGCCCCCCTGGCTCTCTCACTCCTGGGCTGGGGATGGGGTGGTTTGGGGGAAATTAGATAACAGGTTCAGAAGCACCTCATTGCACCAAAGCATTTCATACCCATGCTAAAGGCTCTCCCTTTCTTGGGGCATTGGGTGTCCTTGATTTGGGGCTGACCATGTCACGTTGTGTCGTGTCATGTCACCACCTCCCCAGCGCTGTGCCTCCAGCTCTGTGCCACTGGACACCCCCACCTGCACTCTGTTGCTTTTCTCTGATGTTTTGGTCAGGATAAATGAACAGAAAAATCTGACTTTGTGCTTAATTTGCTGCAGAGCTTGGGTGGTGAACACTCCCCGAGCAGCCCCTGCAAACCCTCGCGACACCCACACCAGAACCAAACAGCACTGGTGGCACGTGGCTGTGGCGGGGCCTGTGCAGAGCTGGCGTGTCCAGGTCACCAAAATTGCTCCCTGAAAGTCCCAGGGCTGCCCAAGCCCTGGAGGGGCCGAGGGGCTCCTGCAGCTGTGGAAGCAATGGGCATCTCACACTGACAGCACCCACGGTGGAATTAAGCAGCTGATTGCACGTAGGGACGGAAAGCCAAGATCTTTCCTAAAAGGTGGTTAAAACCCTCATCGATACGGCACGAGATGTGTTTCCAGCTGCTACACCATTGAATAACTGCCTCAGGAGGGAGCAAAGGCTGGAGCACCCCAGCTTGCAGGTGATGCCAGTGCTGCTGGGACAGGCATTAGAGTTTTGCATCACCGGTTTTTCCCCGGGAAGCCGGAGCGCCCGGCGTGCCGCATCCTGCCGAGCGCTTTGCAGTGACTCACCCACAAGCCTCCCCATGGAGGCACCAATCCTCCTGCTCTCCCTCTGCTCCCCCTGCCTTACTGTCCTTATGAATCATTAGTCTGCAACGGGGACACCGGATGCGTGCAAAGATGAGTCATTTGAAGGAGGTGAAAGGAAAACCAGACCAGCCACATATTGAAACTCCCTGTAACAATTAAAGGACCGTGTATGTAAAACAGTTTATTTTGACTACGGCCATAATGCTTTGTTGAGAACACGTCAACTCGTGAAGAAAACGCCAAGCCAGAACACTTCTAGGGATGGGGCAGTTTCTCTGGGAAACCTGCTCCTTCATTAATGGCTTTGCCTTAACAAAGTTGAATTTAAACACAGCTCAGGGATGGAACGGGTCCCTTGATCCAGTGCTGGGGTGCTCAGGTCCCATCCCTGGGGTGCACAGGAGCCCGGGTGCTGCTGCAGAACCAGGTGCCTGGGCTTGGGGACACCAGCAAAAACCCAACGAAAAGCAGCCCGTCAGCCCTACCAGGAGCTGCTGCGCCAGCCACATCTGCTCACTGAAGGGAAGGGAGGAGCTGCAATCATGGGATTAAAGTCAATTTACTTTGTGACATGGATTTAGATTATTGCCTGGGTATGGTGTGATTAGAGGGGCTCAATGTCACCCCAGAGGGGAGGGAGAGAAAGGAAAGGGAGATGCTGCAAAAGTGTCTGGCCATGCATTTAATGAAGAAAAAGCACAGCTCCCCTCCTTAGTCCAGCTCCGTGATGGGGCCAAGGGATTTTATGGGATTTTTTGGAGTCTCTCAGATCCGCACCCTGGGACACCCCTGCAATCCTGGAGAAGGGGAGAAGGGATGAGGCCCTCAGTGCCCTGTGCCCATCTCAGAGCTGTGCCAGCACAGGGCCCCGAGGATACCGGCTGGCAAAGGCAGCTCAGACTGTGCCAGCCAGCACCGTGGTTCTGCCGGCTCATCCCGAATTGTTCACATTCCTCCCCTAATCTCCTGGCTGCCCACGCAGATCCTCTCAGCATCTCCCAGGAACCGGGGGCTGTTTCTCCCCTGCCCTCCCCAGCGTTGCTGAAAGAGCTTCTGCGACAGGCCCAGGGAAAGCAGAGGATGGGACAGGGATAGATTTGGGGCTCCAAAGCCACGTGGACAAACACATCCTTGCTAAGAAGTAATATCCTTCCTCCAGCTGACAAAACCACCGAATGGGAGCGATCTGCCCCGCCCAGACCCTACAGCCCAGCAGATGTGTGGGGCACGGCTGTTTGCACCCTCAGCAAGGCAGCAAACACCAAAGCACAGCCCTCCAGCCCTTGCCTGCCTCCTGCAAGGAAAACGCTGGGAGCAGAGCCATTGCCAGCCAGCAGGATGCCAGGATTTGTGTGTACCAAGTCTCTTACGTGGGTAAGACAGAAAGGAAGACAATTTTGATCTGCAGAGAGAGGTACACAGAGCTCTGAAATCCCTCTGGCTTCACTTCACCAAGGTCTATGTTTAACCAAGCCAACTCCCTCCCTGCCAAATGCAAACATGATCCTCAGGGGAATAACAGAGTGAAGAATTTGGATGAAGAAGCTTGGGAAAAAAAAAAAAAAAAGAAAAAAAAAAAGGAAGACATCCAATAAATACTAAAGGGAACAACTGAAGAAGAGACTTCCAAAAATTCAGAAGCATAAGGGGTTGTTCTTAGGGGAAAGCCAGTTTGAGCACTTCCAGGAGCCGCTCTTCCAGCACTGTGCTGGTCCTCCCAGGGATGCCCCTGCCTGCCCCAACAGCCTCCCATGCCCAGTAAGGTTGGCTTTATTTCTGACGATGCCCAGTGGTTACCCACCGACAGAAACCACAGAAACCACCTCAGGACATAAGAAAAACACCCAAGAAATCCAGAGGTCCTTCCCCGTGCAGTCCTGCCCTCCAGGCTGAGCAAACCTCCACAAAGCCCTGCATGCTGCCTCGGCGAGTGCAAGCCCCTGGGGACTGCAGATAAGCCAGACTTAATTACCTCTCTATCTTCCTTTTTAATTTTCTCTCCCTCTGGTCCTCTGTTTTCTAGACCACAGCCGCTGCTCTTCCCTGTGGCAGCGGGATGTGACGGTGTCCTCCCCTATGGCCCCACGTGTAGGATGCTCCATGCACTGAGCACACGAGGGGCTTTGGAACATCAGCACCCACCCCCAAGGCTCATCCTCTGTCCGCCCAGCTGTGACAGAGACAAGTGGGCACCAGCCTGCAAGGTCTGAGAGGGTGAGGAAAAGGGAGTCTGCCCTCACTTTTATCTGCCTGGCAGCAGGGTCACGCTGGGGTTTTGGTGCATTATCTCTGTGCTGGCTCTGATTCTGCTGCCCCAGTGGCACCCCGGGTCCCCCAGCCCCACAGCATCCCCCTGCCGCACGTGTGCCCAAGGAACAGGCACTAAAGACCCTTGAACACAGGCATTAAATAAGTTATGCTGTTGCAAGACTGATTGAGCTGCGTGACCCTCTGAGTGCTACAGCAACGTCCTGTGAGAGGAAGGAGAAAAGCGTCTCCTTCCCCCGGCCAGGACGGAGGAGCTGTGGGGCGGCCCAGCAGCATCGTGCCTGTTCCCTTTGGCAGGGCAGTGACAGCACTCAGGAGGATGGGAAGGGAAGTTTGCTTTCAAGACAGCTCCATCCAGGTTTCTGGGGTTTCCAGATGGTTTGGCTGTCTGGGGATGCCTCTTGATGCCTTTCACAGAGCGAGGCCTCCCTGAAATATGGGAAATGGGAACTAACGCTCAAGTCAAAAAGCAGATTGCAGGAGACTAAAAATACAGATGTGTCAAGAAATGGAAGGGTGGCCTTTCCCCTTCACCATTATGGCTGGGGAATTCTTTTCATAGTCAGAATATTGACGTAAAACAAGCGTTTCCCAAAATGTCTAAAGTTAAGAACCTCTTTCTGCAGCGGAAATTGCTAATTCAATGCAGAGTAGACCTATGGCCATAGGAAACAGGAATCTGGAGGAAAACCAGGGTGTTCCTGGAGATGGCATCCCTGGATGAGCCACAGCCTTCAAAGGGATGTGCAATACTGCAGATGTTGCAGGTCCCTTCCAACTGAACTACCCTATCCTATTCTGCCCTTTTTTATCTGTCACCCTGGAGCCATGAGTCCTCACAGACACCTTATTTTGCACCCCTAGCCCTTGGAAAACCTCCATTTCCACTAGCTATTTCTAGGGAAACTCTGTGCCACTCCAGCACCAGCCCAGCACAGAGGAGAAGGCACACTCACTGCCTGCTTTAAACAAGAAAATCCATACATGGTAGGAAAGTTTGTAAAAGGCAGAATCATTTCGATCTCAGATAGAGTCAGCACGTGATGGAAAGAATTTCCCCATTGGCAGGGCAGGAGAATCAATTTAAGGTGTTTATACAATGCAAAGCTCCCAGTGTATAATTATCATTTTATAGTCAATCAATGGTAATTCTGATCCAGAGCACAACACAGGAAAATTAGCATTCAGAAGCACCTTTGATAAATTAGCGAGGATTACGGAGTCTGTGTTTGCAGAGATTTTGGTCTGGCACTAGGGGAGGATTTAAAAATGGCAAAGTTTTTGCCTCTGCAGCTGAATACATATGGGACTGAGGAATTTAAAGCTGTTTAGTTCTGGAAGAGAAGTAGGATTAAAGCTATGGAGAGGGCAGGGATCTATTCTGTATTTGATTAGGAGTTTTATGATGCAAAGAAGCTTTAGGGAATGCTCCAATTCTCTGTGCACAGGATTATACACATCACTGTATTAATTATTAGTATTAGAATAACACCTAAAAACCTCAGAACCATGAAGAGCCCTCCTGTTCCATATATTTTGCGTTTGAGCCAAACCCTGCTGCAGTGACCCAGGATCTGAGCTAACCCATCCCTGGGGTCTGGATATGGCCTCGGGAAGGGATGGCTGCACTCAGTGAAAGTGCTGAGGGGCTTCCAGGAATCCCTCAGTGCTGCTGTGAATCAGAGTGACCCCAAACCAGGCACAAGAAGAAGCTGTTTTCAGAGGCACGGTCAAATAAGGTCGAAACTACCCTGACTCACCCCCAGTGCAGCCACAAATCTTTCCCAAAGGAAATCTCAGGCAGGGGTTGATGAGCGTTTCCAAAAAAAGATCTTGCCTACAGACCTGACATCATCCTTTGCCCAGATTCCTGCAACAGGTCCCTGAGAGCAGATGCAGCATTTCTCCCTGCCAAGGTGCCACTTTGCAAAAAGCCAAAGCATCCTCGGCAGGGGGGAAAAGCCAAACCCTCAAAAGGTTCCGTGGGCCTGGAATCAGTCAGTCCTTGATGTCAGGGAAGGTGAGACAGACTTGGTGCAGATGGAGAGATGCTACCAGGACCCCAGCACTGCCTGCCTGCCTCACCAGGTCTCAGGGATGAAATCACTCCCAGGAAACAGCAGAAAATCAATCCAGTGAAAAAAGATGGTTCTTCTGCCAGGGGAATGACTTGCCCAGCTCACAGACCCTGCACATGGGAAAACAGTTTCCAAAAGCTGCTGAACTGAGAAGCTGAGGGTCAGGATGGCTCCTGGTAGGAGCGGGGCTGGAAGGAGATGCCCAGGAATGGGCAAAACCCTGCACACCCACTCATCATCCACCCGCCCCTCCAAGCCTTTTCCTTTGGGAAAAGGAAGAAGTTGGAAACCCCCGGTCCCAGAGGAGCCAGGCAGTTACCAGGCTTTCCTCCCCTCACCTGTACCGTCACGCTCCTTTTCTAAAGTGCCTTTTAGCAGCACAATTAATAGACAAAAAGGGATGGGGAGGGATGGGTAAAGCAGCAGCAAAAGCGGCCCAGGCAGCAGCTGGGTGCAGAGGCTGTGCGACCAACACTCCCTCATCAGTTCCATCCTTGGGGAAGCCACCAGACTCTGGATGCAGGGAAGGGAAGCTGCTCTGTATGCACAACCCACCCCTCATCTGCGCCGGCTTTATCATGGTAATACCGGGAGCCCAGTCTGGTGGCAATAATCTCCTCATTCTCTGCCATTTCCTCACGGGGGTAAAGATCATGGAGCATTAACACAACGGATGTGCACTTTGAACCAGAAGCTGTTCCCTGGGCTATAAATCAGTGCCTGCCACTGCAGCACAATGGCCCTGAAATTAATTACCCTGTCGCTTTGCCAAAGGGAAAGCGCCTTGTGCCGCTGCGGATGCAGGCACCGGCAGGAACACAGCCCTGGGGACAGCCCTGGGGACGTGCCGTGGGGTGGCTGGAGCCACAGCCGGTGCCCTCCTGCCGGCCAGGGGCAAGCCCTCACTGCCACATCTCCCTTGAAGCCTCTTGGGCCATTTGACCCTGCCTGGGATGTTCTGTCCTGCTCCCTCCTCATCCCTGTAATGCTACTGGAGCTTCAGGAGAGCGATAAAAATACCAAATTGGGCCATGGAGCCCAGGGTAAATCCCCACGGTTTTTGTCCCTGTGCTGATCCAATCAGCTCTCCCAGAGAAATCTGCTTTCCACAGGCTCGAAGATGGTCTGCAGAATACAGGCTGGATTTACAGGGAGTGCAGACATACAGAACAAGCTGAGAGCCAAAAAGGGCAGGGAAGGAATGTGGGTTTTTTCATTAAAACCTGCAAAACACAAGACATTTCTAACCATTCTCTGATTAAAGAGTCATCCGCTCTTTTTACACATTGCCCATTGTTTCTCAGAGGCAGAAAGAGAAGGAACAGGGAAGACACAGCAGGTCTGAAATCTGGGTGATCTTCTCTGGGTCTCTCAGTTCCCAACAGCAGATCCCTGCTGAAGATTGTTGCCCCTTGGGGTTTGCTGCCCCAGTTTGCCCCTCCACATTCACCAGAAAGTCTCACACCACCAAGGGATGCTGCTGCATCCCCACAAATATGTGTTTTTTCCCCTCTGACCCCTCTGGCTGAAGCTCTCAGCCAGCAGAGCCCCCTCAAACGACACAGTGACCCCCTGACCAGCCATCACCTGCCCAATTCCACGCCCAGGAACACAAGGTGCTGCAGCGGGTGTGCTGGCACTGCCAGGCAGGAGCAGAACCCAGCGGGGATCCGTCTGCCTGAAGCAGGGTTACCCTTGGGGTGCTCTCCCTCCGCACCTCCTGCTGTCCTACGAGATGCTATTTATGAGGAACACAAACCTGCTTTCCCTTCCCCGCAGCCAAAAAGGTCGCGTCAAGCGAGCGGTGAGATTTCCAGCTCGAACAGACTGTTCGGGGGTTGTTTGCAGTAAATTTTCTGGTTGGTTTTTGGTTTTTTCGGTTTTTTTTTTTTACATCTTGAGAACTGGCGCAGCAGAGCCCGCGCACAACGCTTAGTCCTCGTCTCACACGAAATGCGAGAAAGAAAAACGCAGTTGGTGCCCAGTCCGTTCAGAGCATCTCCTGCCTGACTTCCAGATCCTCCTCCTCCTCCTCCCCACTGCAAACTCTCACCCCGGCCCTTCCCGTCTCGCCCTCGGTGCCAGGGCTGGCAGCGCCATCCATCCATCTGCACATCCCAGCGGGATGGCCGCTCCTCCGAGACACGCCGGCAGCAGCCGCGATGAGGAGCCGAAAGCGCCGCCGCCTTTGGGAGCCGGAACAGCAAAATTTATGTGAAAACGAGACCTAAAAACATTGGTGCTAATGGAAGGGAGAGGTTGTATAGCGCAAATAAAAATACGATCCAAGTGATGCAGAGTGAAATGGCAGCATCCATCAGTCCTGAGATGTTTGCTTGCAAAGCAGAGGCTCTGGCTATTAGTTTCACGACTATTACGAAAGGGAAAGGGGAAATTGCAGCACTTTTTCAGCCTGGCTTCCCTCCCGCCTGTGCAAGCCATCCCTCTCTGTACTAAAAGGTGTAAAAGGACAAAGAAAGATGAACCGACCAACCCAAACCTAGGCCACAATAAAGCAAGTCCATTTATTTAAGAGATATTTACATTTTAGGAAAGAAAACTAAATGTGTTCCAAATGAACAGCAGTTTTTAGCTGCTGCTCCTCTCTCCATCCCCGATGCTCTGACAGCTCAGTGAATAATACTCTGCATCCCTTTGCACCTGGATGAAACCTAGTTAGGCAATGTCCCTTGGGAACCTCCAGCTGAGCTCTGCTGATCCATGGCACAGTGCTCGCCATAAAAAAACCCCAAAAAACCAGGTTTCTGTGGAAAATTCAGATACAAAAGGTGGAAAAGACTGAGAATTCACCACAGCAAAACCCGCCAGGACGTGCCAGCACGCTCCACGGAGGTGCTGCATCTAGAGGGGATTGCACTGGGATGCGAAGGGTTGGAGGCTGAAGCGTGGCCTCAGACACCTCTCCCTGTGCCCTGCACCAGAGCAGCACTAGAGAAAACCCCTGCTATTGCCCATCACCAACTGGACACCATGCTGGATGCTTTTTGCTCTTGACCAGGGCCATGTTCAACATCCAGGAGCTGCCTGGAGAGTCAAGTTTTTAATTGGTTATTGTTCTTCAATTAAGAGCCACAATGTCCAGCTGAGAGGGGACCCATCACTGCCACGTACAAAACGTGGACGTAGTGGTCTGTAACACGAAAATCATCAGAGTCTTGCAGGGGCTGTGGGATGTGCAGCCACGAATACAACGCAACCATCAAAATACATTTTCAGGGCAACTCCCCCAGAAAAACCTCTTTCCTTGTCATTTACTATCACAGCATTAATTCTTTCTATTCTGCCACTCCATAATTGGGACAGAACCCAAAGCATTTTGCATGTGGACTCTTGCAGGAGAATCTCTAATAGCTGTTTATAGCTGACATGTTAGAGAGAAAATAAACCCCCTGTGCTCAGCAAGGCGAGGAACATCTCGCCTCTACGTTGCCGTTTTTAGCTCCCCGAAGGTACACAAGCACTTGGAGGCAGAGCCTGGGGAAGGGCCCATTTGTCATCCACAGAGTAACTGATATTGATGGAGGAGAGAAAGCCAAAGTCCTACCTGTCTGTGGGGACGCTGTGACTGATGGCAAAGCATCTTCTCAAAGGAGACCTTTCGTTTAAATTAAACCCCGTTTTCTTTTCATTCTTGGTCACATATCTTTTGGCAATCTGAGCCAATGTGACCATTTTATGCACTTTTTACTTTGAGGGTAAATTAGACCCAAAAGGAAAAATCCTCACTCACCACTGAGTCAGATTTGATGATCCTTACAGGTCACTTCCAACTTGAGATATTCTACGATTCTAGGGCAGTTCTTGCTACTGAAGCTGGTTTTTGGGGTCCAGAGGAGCTGTTGCTGCTCAAAGCCCTGTCTCCCTCCCAGAGAGGGAGCTTTGCTACCCCTGTAGACACCCTGTTCTGCACCTCAGGACTGATGTGCCTCAAAGCAGCTCCCCAACAAGCAGAGCAGGAAAAGCACATTTTTAATTAAGTGATTTTGGCTGAAGTTTTTATAACCGAAAGGCCCCAGAACAAGAACAAAAGCTTCCTTTCAGGCAAAATAAATGTTTGATGAGGTATTTAATCAAAACCAGCACAACTTTGAGGGAAGGGAAAAGGAATTTGCCAAGATGGTTTACTGCTGAATTTTGGAGGACAGTAGTTCCCCCAGCTCAGGTCACCCAGGACCAGGGTCAGCATCCCCAGGACAGCATCCCCCTGCCCCTCCTGCAGCTCCCACCCCACCATCCTGGTTTTACAAGGGACAAGTGATCAGACCCTGGGCTCTCCTCAGACATCTACAGGGGAGCAGGGCTGGTCCCTTACGGGGGACGCGGAGCTGGTCCCAGGGAGGATCCCACCCTGCAGGGCTCCACCAGCCCCTCACCTTCCCAAACCAAGGCTGCTTCTTCCAAGTCTGAGCTCGGCAGATGAAAGCAGGGAGCTGTCTGTGCTTAGAGGGACCTCACACCTCTTCATCCACTGGAGAGGATGCTCCAGGCCCCTTCTCCTCTTCAGGAACTGACCCATGCAAGCATCACCTCTCATCCTGCCCTCCCCAAACCCTTTATCAAAGACCTGCCTTGAATATATATATTACAATTTCTTTCTTCTAATAATAAAACATTTAGTTCTAGGTCACTGAGCAGAGGAGATGGAAGAGGAGAGGGAGAGCTGCTCTGATCTCTTTTGCAGCTTTTTATAGAGAAATGTTCTGCTTAACTGCCTTTCTGATAAAAAAAAAAAACCTGTCCACGGTATAAACAGGGACTGGCCCTCAGCCAAGGCTGCCCAGCTTCAACCTGCTGGTGTTATCAGCTCTGGGGGCTTGCTGGTAGCCAAAGGTAAGTAGTAATTTAAAGGACTGGTGTAAAAACCCATTTTCCCTGGCTGGAAGAGCTGGATATCCACAGGAGAGCTGAACACCAATAACCAGCCCCAAAAACATCCATCTGGGGCAGAGCCGGAGCGAGGCGGTGGGGAGGGAGGGGCACCGGCAGCTCCAGCTGGGGGGACTGGGGCATTGCCTGGCCTCGGATCCTTCGCAATCAAGAGCACCACAAAGACACGAGACCCAGCTCGGCCCCCTCCCATCCCCAGTGCCCCGGCCCCAACCCCATCCAGAAAACCATCTCGACCTTCCAGTGACACGACGTCCCCCTTCTCTCATGAGTCATTAGGACTGGAAACGTTAAGATTGGGAAAGACCTCTGAGATCATCAACTCCATCACTAAACCATATCCCTAAGCACACATCTATTTTATATTTTTTTTTTTTAGCACTTCCAGGGACAGTCAACTTGCTTTGCCCCAGATCGCAGTGTTATTGTGGGAGAAACACCGGAGAAATAAAGGGAAGCAGGGTACAAAGCTAGTGGTGGTACTTGACTGGATTAAACAGAATATGAATTTAAACTACTGGAAGTTCTCACGCTCGAATAGCAATATGCTGTGAAGCTTTATACACATTGATTTAGATAAAAAGCAGTTTGCTTATTTTTTATTCCGCATTATGAACCAATAAGAGAGCAAAACCCAAGTCATTACTGAAAAGCCGGTGCTCACGTAAGCCTTACAGAAAATGTCTGTCTCGTGGCTTGATAGCCATAACAAAAATGATTAATAATCTGCTGCAGACACTTATAATTGCGATAGCTTCCTCTTGTGAATTTAAATAGCTTTCTTGAATTACTGCCTTTGACATAATCAATAAAGCTGAGTTATTGCTTTATCAGGCGGGTCTGTATGGCAAGGGAGAAACAGAAACGTGGGGAGACAAAATCCCTCCAAAAATTCAAAGCCGGGGGCTTGTCCCCAGCAGGGCTGGGCCACTGTGGCCCCAGAGCCCCTCTGGGCTGATTTATATCCCTTTAAATAGATTTGACAGCGAGCTAGAGACAGAATGGGAACCCATCGCAGCCCAGCAGCAAATATTTAATGACTACTTGTAAACCCAACAACATGTTTAACTTCTCCCAATCCCTATAAAAGGGCCCTTATTTAGCCTAAGAGGACTCTGAAGTTAAATATAGGGTCTTAAGACATGCCAAGGTTTCAGGGGGACACGGGGAGAGTTTCCAGGCCAGGATTTCCATCCCCTAAATGTGGAAAATGGTGTGTGTCTGTCCCAGGGTAACCCACACCAGCAGCACAGGGGTGTGACACTTCCCTGTCCCCAAATGAAACTTTTCACCACAACCAGCAGTAAGGAGAAATATTGTGTTTTCAAGTTTCAGATTAAAGCCAGAAATTTATAGACATTTTTTTCCCCTCCTCTGAAGAAAATAATAATACTTCTTTCTAACAGGCAGGAAAAAGCAAGAACTCATTTTGAGCTTTCAGGAGACTGTGCTGATTTGGCAAAACCCTGCTTTAATTCAACACCCTTCCACACAAACTTCAAAGACTAACGAGAAACATTCCAAAGCCAGCAACTAAATAACTTTAGGGCCAGAGCAGAAAGTCCCAAAGAGATGCTGTCCCATGCCCCATCCCTCTCGACTGGCCAATGTGACCAGCACAGCATCTGTTTCTCCTCCTGCCTGTAAATAACAGGTCAGGATGGGTTTGAGCAGCACCAGAGCTCCTCAGCAGCCCAGCAGTGCTCTGGGGACAGATCCTGCTTTCCAGCCCCATCTCACTCTGGTGAGAAGCAGCCAAAAAATGAGATCAGCTAAAAATAATCTCCCTGAGGTCAGCAGTGTCTTGGGGAGCAAGTGGTCTCACAGAAGAGAGAGGTTTCCATTTTTGAGGCCAAACTAAATGTTGATTTTTTATGATGGGGTGTTTTATTTAGAGCTACTTATCTCTTTCTCTGACTGGGGATGGAAACAACCAACCTGGTGAGAACAGAGTTTCAAATTTGGCTACCCATCACAGACAGATAATGCATGGACAAGATTTTCTGGTCAGATAAAGGAATTTTTCTTGTTTTCAAATTCATGCCTTTGATAGATTCTTTGAAGTGCAAAATATTTCCTTTTAATAAATGCTGCACCATATTAGCATTAAACAATTTTTTTTCTATGAGAATCCTCTGCTAGATCTGCCCAGAAAGCAAAAACACCCCCAAAATTAGGAAAAAAAAATTCCCCTGAGGTTAACAAGGACTTCCCATAACTCACCCTGAATCTCTGCCCTAATGGAGATGGATGAGTCACAGGTGGGGCCACTCTGAGAAAATCACATTTTTCATTTTGATAGCACCTTTTAACAGGAGCTCTCAAAGTGCTTGAAAACCCTTTAGAGCTGCTTCCCAGGCGTGGGGCATGGATGGAAATTCCCCTTGAGAGGACGGATCAAGGCAAGCCTTTGGGTTTTGTTTTCCCTCTGCTCCATGCAGCAAAACCCAGCCTGATGCCATGACAGCCTCATGGGTGCAGGACAGGAGCTCACACCATGCTCTAACATCAGCATCCCGGACCAGTGTCACCCTGCCCATGGATAAAGACATTCCCAAGCTTTCCTGGGATCAAAAAAAAAAACCAAAAAAACCCCAAAAACAAACCATACCAAAAAAACTTCACTACTGTTTTGCTTCATCTCTGCTCTCAGCACCGTGGAGGAGCCAGCACAACAAATATTTCCCACAGGATCATTTCTTTTTGAAGAGATAAATGAGCAAAATCTTGTTAAATTGAAGACTAGAGACAAGTATAAAGTGGGATTTTCCTGTCTGGGAAAAAAGCGTTCCTTTTTCTTGACTAACCAAACCATGAAGCATCTTTTCTTGTCACCTTAATTCCCCAGTCGCTTCCACCACATGTTGGGAAAAGCCTTGCACAGCAGGAGAGCACCCACCACATCTCTGGGGGGGGAAAAAGGGGATTAACACACGTAACCAAATCCCAGTTTTAGTGGAAACCTTTCTTTAATTTAATCAGCATCACGGATATTACACCAGCGACGCGTGAAGCTAACACACAGGAACGCCTTCGCTGAAGAATTAAGATGATTGAAAACCAGAGGTGAGGCAGTGGAACGGCTCGTGGAGAGGCTCAACAGCTGCCTGTGGGTTTGTGCAGCCCCAAGCCCAGGCAGTGAGTCCCACAGTGCCCAGGGAGCAGCACGTGGATGGCACATAATGCTAAATTTAGGAGCACCATTTTGGGGAGGAGCTGATTTATCCTCTTACGTGGGGGTTAAGCAGTAACACAAAGCTGGGGCGTGAAAGAGTCACCAAATGCCAACTCGTGAGTTCTGGGTTCCATCAGAGGTGGACATTACAGAATCATAGAATGGTTTGGATGGGAAGGGACCTTAAGGATCATCCAGTGCCAACTGGATGGGCAGGGACACCTTCCACTCTCCCAGGGTGCTCCAACCCCCATCCAACCTGGACTTGGACACTTCAAGGGATGAGGCATCCACAGCATCTCTGGGCAACCTGTGCCAGGGCCTCACCATGCTCTCAACAAGGAATTTCTTCCTAATATCAAATATAAATCCTCTCTTAGTTTAAAGCCGTTCCCCTTTACCCACCCACATAAAAAGCTGCTCTCCCTCTCTTTTGTACACCCCTTTTAAGTACTGAGAGGGAATGACCAGACCTCAAAGCTGCCAAATTAACTACCTCAAACACAGGCTTGATTTGGTGAACACGATTGCCTGTGCCCCAAAGCAGCTCCTGCCTTCCCAACGCAGCTGCAGAAAATCTCAGGAAATTAAGAAAAATAAAGAGCCTCTTGCAGCAGTGGCTGCTGCCGAGGTGGCTCTGCAGGAACAGCAAGTGCTGGCAGCAGAAGGCAATGTTCCTGCACTAACACTGCAGCTATGACACCTTCTTCAAGGGCAGAAATGAAGATAAAGTTCCCTTTCCCCAGCCCAAATGATTGACGATGGCAAGGGAAAGCACAGGTTCTGGGGAAAGGCAGAAAGGCAACTTGAAAATGCTTGGAAATGGGAGATGCTCACTCAGAACTGCTGTGCAGGCTTGTGCCAGGCTGGATCCTGCCCCGTGCAGGGTCACCCCAGCTGGGAGCCTGTGCTGCTCCTTAACCCCCTTCACCCTGGCTCGTGTTCTCCCAAGGGAGGGCTGCCCCTCACCGTGGCCTCTTGGCACTGGCGCCAGCAGCCTCCCTCTCTTCCTCCCCCCACACCGTACCTTGTGGGATTGTGAATTTTCATTTCCACAACAAAATGATTTAAAAAGCAGAGGGGCCAGCTCCTGCTCTCGACTGCACAAAGGAAATTCCTGTCTGTGTCTCAGGGGCTTTGCCTTATCTGTGCATCCGTACTGGAGCTGCTCCCACCACCACCTTTTAATCGTTTTTGACTCTCACTTCCTCCAGCTCCTCATTCAGCTGCTCCAATCACCACATTTCATGGTTTCCTGAGAGCAACAACAATAAACAATAAAAAACCTCTATTAATGATGAAAATAAAACTATTTAAAGGCCACAGCTATGGGGCTCAGTGACGTGGAGCAGCAGAGGAACAGCCAGCAGAGCTCCTGCCCCAGGGAAAGCCCTCTGAGTCCTTGGGCACGTTGGCCAAAATTGTAGCCACAGAATCCAGAGGGTGCCACAATTCCTGTGACATGGCTGTGGAAGGCAGCAGGCAGGACTGGAGCAGGGATGATGTGTGCATCAGCCCTCACAGCCTGGATCCAGCTGGTGCTGCTCCGGGATGGAGCCTGCTGCCATGCCAAAGCCCACAGAGCATGGTAAAATGATTGGCACTGGTTTAAGGGATCCCAGCCTGGCTTTGAGCAGTGTGGTGTAAATAGGGGGAAATTGGCTCTTTGGGGGAGTTTTTGCTCTGAAATGCTAAGATAAACAACTGCCTTGGCATCCTGCACCAGACAGGGGTGTAAATAATCCTGAATGGACACTGGAGCATCCCAGGGACCGCGAGGTACAGCTCCAGGGTTAAAAGCTTGCTCTGAGCAAGGGAAAAGCTTATGATGGGGAAAAGAACTTGTGGGTTTTGAGGCACAGATCCAACAAAGGTGTGGTAAGATGCAAACTGACGCAGGAGTCCTCCAGCCTCCCTCTCTGCCTTTTCCAAATGGAGGGGAAAAAACAGTGGTGAGAAGAGCCTGTGTGCAGGATTTAAGAGGATACCTCTGACCTCGTGTGTTTCCCTAATAAAGACATCAGCTGAGGAGAAGGAGGAAGGCAGGGGCTTAACCCAGGCCTTGGGGATAGTTAAGGAAACATTAGCAAGGGCTGGAAAAGCCCCAAGCCTGGCTCTGGTTGGAAAATCTGGAGGTTGACACATTAGGTTTCCTCTTGATGCTTCATGTGCCTTCTGCTGCACTGCCATCATCTCTGGAACATTCCCATCTCTCAGGCTGTAACACACACATGTGCCAAGCAGGAATATTTTAAACAACCCTGGCACCCAGGTGCAATCATACGCGGAATTACGGATGGAGGAAACGTGCAGAAATGACGACACACAGAGTGCTCCACAGACCCCAGTGAGAAAATATTTAAAGGAGTTACAAGCTGCAGGAACAGGCTTTTTGTAGTGTAAGTTATCCTCTAAAGGATCATCAGGGATCTGGCAGGTCAGCACGCACAGACAGCCAGGCAGAGCTCCCTGGTCAGCCTGTTCCTGGGACACAAGACGTGCTTGGAAGAGCCGTCACATAACAAGCCTGTCTCTGTTTATTAACACAAATAAACATTTTGGCTTGAAGTTTTTACAAACACTTTAGTAGCAGAAATGTAAACGCGACCTCAAGGTTTGCAGGGTTTAACCGTCTGCCTCACGAGGTCTGTGCAGGGTCCTGCTGGGGCTCTCACCTTTGCTTCATGTCCCTCATGCTCCCAGTGATGCTTTGTGTCCTCCAAACCCACACCAGGACCATCAAGGGATTTCAGTATCAGCTTTTTGGGACCCAAAAGATCAGTGCCCCTCTGGCTCAACGCAGACTCAAAGCCCAGGAGAGTTAAGTGGATACCTCAGGAAGCAAGGTTTGGAGGGTGAGGTTTATAATTTTTAACCTCCAACAATCAAAACACCCTTTCCAAAGCTTGGCACTGTGACTAGATCCCAGGGATGAAGGAACAGCACAATGGCACTTGCAGCCTGGGGAGGAGCCATTGAAGAGCATTCCAGAGCTCCTGTCACCTGGCCAGGTGTGGGAGAAAGGAGAAGCAGCATGTGCCTGGCGACTGCCATCTCCCATGGACACAACTGCAATGGGAGCAATTCCTCCGGAAAATACCCACAGGACTCAGGCCACATATTTAAAGGAATCCATTTAAAGGCAGCATCTAGTAAAATGAAGAGATCCTTGACAAGAACCAGTTTCTGTTTCTTGACTCTTGCGCTAAATTTGTGGGGAGACTGAAGATATCACCTGCTATATTAAGCATGATATGCAGCTTAATGGCCAAAACCCACATATCTGGCCTTCTGCTGCCTCACCCACCCATGCTCCCAGCTCTTAAATAATTTGCTCCCTTTAATGTTTTTATGTGAACAGGTTTCCAGGCATGGCAGAAATCCACCATGAGCAAAGAAAAGGAGGAGGAGACAGAACAGGCATGTTTTCTAAACCCAGGAAAACCTTGTTTGCAATTCAAGATAAACAGGCACCACACAAATAAAGAGTGGAGTGATAAATCCCAGGCTTCCCACAGCTTTGGGAGCTGCCCTGCTGCAAGGACACACTTGGGGCCAGCCCCTGACACCCCAAAACCATGCCAATGCTGGGGAGCACGCTAACCCCCAGACCTCTGCAGAAACACAGCTCTCCATGACACACACCAGAAATCAGGTGCCCCAAAATAAAGGCATGAAGAGCTTTTTGATTCCCATGGTAAAGGAAGATTCAGCATGAGGATGAGCCTCCACGGCAGCTTCCCGCAGGCCACCCTGTCCCAGGAGGGTGGGAAGCAGCCCCTGCCAGGGCTTATACCAATTAATGGGGAGTAGAAATACAAATTGTTTAAGCAGCAGCCGAGGTGCCAGGGGACTGCTGGGAACGCCGTCCATCTCCCCCCAACACCCCGGCGGCTTCAGGCTGACAGGAGCTTAATTGCAGCTGGGGGGAGAGAGGAGCCCTTGCCGCTCACAGCCGAGCTGCACATCCCCGGAGGCATCTTCCCCGGCGAACGAGCTGGTTATTTAATAATCTGCCAGAGTCAGGCATGTTCCCAGGCCCAGGAAACACCTCTTCATTATGGGGAGGGAAAGCAAGAGCTTTCCCAGCTCCCGAGCAGCAGCAGGGCTCCCACCAAAGCCCCTGGCCCGCGCCATGCAGAACGGTTTCCTCACCCAGGGCACCGCAGCATCTCCACTTTACACCGTGGGGTTTTTGGCAGGCAATGAGCCAAAAGCACCGGTGCCACACCCCATCAGGTGTTTGGCTACATTGGGTCATCCTCCAAGATCCCTGGATGTGTTCAAGGATGGGTTGGACACTTCATGGTGTCCGTGTTAAGGATGGAGCATCCTGGTCTGGCGGGTGCCACCCCTGCCCATGGCAGGTGGTTGGAAATAGATGATCTTTAAGGTCTGTACCAATTCAAACCATTTGGTGATTCCACGATCCCAGCACAGCCCAGTTCCCCTCTCACCAGCCACGGGCATCCTTTCCTCGCAGCTGCCACTGCCTTTGCAGACGAGGGGAAGCTGAGGGAATTAAGCTGCGCAAGATGCATTAGTGATTTAACAGGGAGAAGGAAAGGACTGCAGATAAACCTTAATGATATAAATGTAACCTATAATTAACAGTTAACATGCAGGGAAGATAGCCCTCAGATGGAGTCGTTGCTACCAAGGAGAAACATGGTCATTTATATTCCATGTGGGTCCAGGAGCAGGCGAGGAAGCTCCCACACACACTGCCAGCACTCGCATGTGTAAATAACGGCTCCTTCAAACGAGGGAAGGAACCTACAGCAAACAACATTCTGTGTGCTTGCTCAAGTATCTTATGTTTAAATAATAGGAGCTAAGTGATGCATTTCTGCTCAGGCACTAATCACTGCCAGGGGCCCGCAGCTCCGTTAGGGAAATTGCCTTCTTCAATCATTTAGGACCATCTATGGCTTTTCTGGACCCAGAGCTGTTCATTATTTGCCTCGGTGCTCTTCTTACTCATGCACGGGTTTTTGGGGAAAAAATCAGAAATGGGGATTTAAGAGCCCCTATGTGGGCTGCAGCCAGCCTGACAGCTCCAGGTGACCCTCAGCATCCCCTGCCACAAAGCCGGGAGGGAGGGAGATCTGGAGGAGACACCATTCCCACCTTCTGTCCATCTGACACAGCTCATCCCAGCCTGCAACACAGCCCCGAGGCTGGGAAGCCCTGCAGTGACCTGTCAGTGTGGGCAGTGAGGGCTGCCCAGAGGAGTAAAAAAAAAAAGAGCAGAGCAGTTTCTAGCAAGTCCAGCAGTGTCTCCTCTGCAAGCACACTCAGGGCTTCCCTTGCCAACCTAAATATTATTCTAACTGCGAAACCGAGACCGTAATCCGTGTCACGGTTGGAGACTAGCAGGTTTTTATAACCAAAGCTGCAAAACAAAAGTCCGACACTTAGATTTAATACATCACAGCTTTTCCCTAACCAGGTAAGAAGAGGAAATCCTGCCCCCAGGGCCCTGTGAAACGCTTGGAGATGGCAGATCCTGGAGCTATCAGCCAGGGGGTGGAGAGGACATGCAACCCACACGTGCTGTTAAGGCTGTTGGACTTTTCCAACTGCTAAAATTTCAAGTAGGCATTAAATATCTTATTGAGACTATCAGCACATACAATTTGTGGTCATTAAATGCATTTCCTTTATGTTTCCCTGAGGCTAGAACAAACCTTATTTTCAGCTCATTTGCAAGAAAACTCTCCGAAGACTATAATTTACCTGCTACCAACACCATAAATCTTTAAAATTAGTTACTTAACTGTTTGCTAATGACCATGGATGTGTTCACTAATACAGCTACTTTTTAATTAGCTCACATGAAGAAATTTGAGCAGAGAAGAATGCTTAGATTTTTTTAATGGAACTCAGTGCTATCCCAAGATAACTGAGACCACACCAGTTAAAGTGCCCACCGTCCTTGCCACTCCAAGCCCAGCAGTTTGGGGGCAATAACACCATCCAGGCTTGGATAGCTGGATCCTGGCTCATTTCACCAGCCAGGGCTGGCAGCACACACAGGTACACCAGAGCAGCAAATAACCCAATGAATTATGGAAAAAGTGGGATATTCCCACTATGGGGAGGGAGGCGGGAATGCAAAAAGCGGTTTGATACAGCACGGTGACCAAGCACCAGAAGGACGTGGTGAGAGGCAATGAAACCAACAGAGTTCCCCTGTATCCCTGCAGCATTCCCACCTGCAGCATCCCCTCCCCTTCCCCGTTTGCTCCAGAGCTGGCTACATATTGTTAAGCTCACCTCCCGCGCAGGGCAACAGTTCTGCCTGAATTCCCACATTTATTCTTAATTACCTCGTGAGGAAGTCAGATATATTGACTGCCACCTGTTCGATACATAATTCATGTGCCAAGGAGAAGCAATTTCCAAAAGTTCACCTTGTTGGATCCTTCCAGGGGAAGGGAGAGCAGGTTTTTCCCAGGAGTCAGCACTCACATGCCGTTAGCAGAGATGGATCCCTGCACGTGTTACAGGGGCAGTGGATTTCAAATCGCCGCAGCAAAACATGGGGGCTACAAATATTAGCACTCGGAGGCATTTTGCAAGGCAGACATTTTAATTTAAATCGATGAGTTATTGATTCATTTTTCATGCGGGAAGGAGAGCTCAGTGTGTATTTCTGCCACTCGATCTGTACTTCTGATGACCTCAGGCATACAGTATAAACCTGATGTAAAATATTTCCTTTCCTAATAGGGAAGCTTTTATGGCCTTGGACCTGAGTGAGCAGAAAGTCATCTGGGAAAGGATGCCTGACTAGGAAACCATGGCAAGGAAGGTAATTAATGTTTAGTGCATACTCTCAAATTAGCCTATCCCTGAATAGGAAGGAAATGAATCACAAGCTGAACTTTTATATAGCCTCAGGGTCTTCTCAGACACTTACAAAATTTCCTGGTGTACGGGAGCTGATAAAGGGCTCACATCCCCACACCTACAGGTTTGGGAAGGAGCAGCAGAACGAAGCCAGAAGGGAGAGACTCGTTGCCTTTTGGGAAGCCATTCCGTGCCCACAGTTTCCTTTTGGGAATAGGGGAGCTGGCAGGGATTTTTTAGGGGATTATCTTCATTAGGAAGCTCAGGGACCACAGGAGAAGCTGGCTTTTGAGCTGCAACTCAAGAGCACAATCCCTCTACAATTAGAAAAGTCATCAAAATGTCATCGATCCCGAACAATTCCCCATGGGAACCAACCCCATGTTCACCAAGAGCACCACCCCTGTTTCAGGCAGGGTCCCCTCCTAAATTCAGCTGCACAGGGCAGGATGGGGAGCTGCCACCTTTCCCTGGCAATGTAGAGAGGGAGAGAAGGCTGTGGATACAACACTACCTGCCTCTAGCAGGAACACTGCCTGGCTTTTGCAGGTAAAACATCCTTTTTCCAGCCATTTTGCCCATTCTAGAGATGATTCTCCAGCAATGGCTCTTTTGTCTCCCAGAAGTTTGTTCTCTCTGACCCTAAAGCCATCACCCCACATTGGCATCCAGCTGATCATGTAATGTAATGGGGGATGAGAAGTTCCAGCTGAGGAATAATCAACCACAGTCACCAAAGACCTTGTCTGATTGCCATCTTTCTCAGAAATCATTAAATTCAATGAAAACAACAGAAGTACAGCCTAGCTGTGGAACGAGCTCTGAAGGGAAGTGGTTTTCCACAGATTTCCATGAGATACCAGCAGGTCTTCGCCCAGTCTGTGTAATTGCATTCTTTGAAGTCTGGCTCATAAACCAGCAACAACAAAAATCACTTTCATGTCTCTAATAAAGCAGAACTATAAAACCATGAGCCAGCTTCCACGGAAAGCTGACCTGTGGGAGTCAGGACACCAGCCAGGGTTCGGGCTCACTGCCTGGCTGCAGCCGAGGACACCAGGAGGAGATGGAGAAAGCAGCAGCCAAAACAAGTGTGAGTGGAGGGGCTGTGCTGGGGCAACGTGACGTGGCATTACATACGTGCAGGGAAATTTCTGCAGTGCCCCTTTTCAGAAATACTGTGTTTTAGCCCCAAAACCAGCTCCCACGTCCCACCTCTGGCCGCAAGTCAGCTGCCTCCTCCCCTCTCATCCCGCAGCCCACGTGGTGCTCCTGCAGTGTCTGGGTCCTGCTGAACACCAGCAGGAGCTGAGGACCATCAGGATCAGCCCCTTCTGCTGCGCCAGAGGGGTCTGCGCCAGGGCAGCAGCCCAAGTGCCTTCTGCCCCCTCTCTGTGCCAGCCTTTGGGGACAGGTTTGCTTCCCCCAAGCACTGCCTCACCTCAGCACTCAGCTGCAAGAGCAAGCTGTCACCACCGTGATAAGCAACGCAGAAGATCGCTATTCCTGGGGGCACAGCACCCCAGAAACAGCCCCCCCCCCCCGCCATCCAGGACTGTCCAGGCACCACAGTGGCCTTTATTCACCCCCAAATCCTTTCTCTACATAGAGGAATAAAGTCTGGGGAAACATTTCCCCCAGCTGCCTGATGAGAGATGCCAGTGGTGCAGTCCTGAAAAAGCCCCTAATGCAAAATCTCCTGCAAGAGCACAGGCACAGGGAGCTGCCGCATTCAGGCAGCCTCGGCCGGGTGTTAATCAGGGCTTTTTGGTGAAGGAGAAGTCGCATCAAGGGCAGTTTTTCTCCCCAGCACTACAGCAGAGCAGCAAACAGACACCAGGAGGTTTTTGCAGGTGAAAGGAAGAGCTACCAAACATCATCTGGATAATCATTTCAGGGATGTTTGCAGAAGAAACCCTTCTGGTAATATTAAATGATAAATTATATGCCAATAACTTCCTCGGCACCGATCAGAAGGCATTTCAGAGACGAGCAGGAGATGGGGCCAGTCCTGACAGTGACAAATTGGAAGTGCCGGCAGACACACCGCCCTTCCCAACGAGACGGTGAGGAAATGCCATGTGTCAGCATTTACAAATTAAACCTGCGAGGCTGCCGCAGCCCCGCCAGACACCGCCGGGGCGCAGAACAAATTCCTCTGAGTCACTCGGGTTCAGAGGCGGCTCTCTCCGAAATTAGGCTGACTATGGGCTCATTTGCAGGGGGAGATGCAAAAGCCACATTTGTCATGCACCAGTGTCCCCAGCTGGCAGCAGGGCTCTGCTTTTAACCCTCTGCTTTCCTCTCCACGGGGCTTCCCGAGGGACATGCTCTGGGCAATGCATTTTGGCTGAGACCCTGACTTTGAGGATTTGACGCTGAAGGATATTAAAAGATTTAGCGCTAGGAAAGATGTTAAGACTTCAAGTCAAAGCTCTCACAGAAAGATAGTCAGGTATCTGCCCCAGGTCCCATCCCTGACAAAGAATAGGGGCATTTCTCACTGTAGGCTCACTGTGGGAAACGCCGGAATTGTGATTAGACGAGGAAAAGTAAGAAAAGAAAACCCAAGCTGTGGCGCTGTCAGGGACAAAGACTGCTCCAAAGGCACCTGCACTTGCCAGCAGAGCAGAAGGACCCTTGGCAAAGCCGCAGAGTGCTCCAGAAGCAGAGTTACCTCGCCAGAACACGGATTCCGGAGCAAACAATAGCTCTTTGTATGGCTAAAGCACACCAGATGGCCGGTGTTGTGAGGATCCAAGTTTAAGGATGCACTAAGCTGCTGTAGAGGAGGAGCAGGGATGAGGAACAGAGCAGAGCAACCCCAGGCTCAGCCAGCACTCCGGGTGTGGAGCCATAAGGAGAAAGGGCTGCAGAGATAACGGGGTGTAACATCCATGCCTGCCTCACTGAGCAGCCTTGCAGGCAACCTCCCGCTCTGCCGAGACCTACAAACACATTCAAAGCCCAGAACGTGGTGTCCAAAGAGACCCAGGGAAGAAGCAGAGCCTCGAGGAGAGATGATTTACCAGGCTCTGCAGGGAAACACACCTCTCATGTCACACAAAAGCAGGATGTAGACACAGGAGAAGTAAATAGGAGAAAAACCAAGCAAAGGCTGATTCCTGCTGTGTGGCGAAGAAAACCCTCTCCCGGGGAAGTATCCTGTGTGTGCTACCCCCTGCAACGTGTACAGCAAGAGGGAATGATGCCAAAGTCAGCAGCCTGAAGGGAGGAAAGCACCAAGCAGTGAGTCAGAGGAAGGGATTTTGCCTATAGATGGTAGAAGTGCAGCTGAGAGATGTGAAGGGGGCAGACGGGGAGTGGAAAAGGCCACCACCACCAGAGGAGGCGATGCAACGAGCCACGAAACAGGAGCCGCAAGGCAGGACAAGCCTGGGAGCTGGGCTGGAGATCTCTGCATTATGCAAGGCAAGGCAGTAAAACTACAAGAGCCCAGCCAAACCCTGCATTCTGCAGCGCTGCTGTCATCGTCCCAGCGGGCACCATAAACTGCAGCAGCAGAGGGAAGGCACAGGAGGATAACTTGAGTAGTGGAAAACCAACAATAATATAAGTCACAACCAACCGAATTCATGAGTTGAATGAGCCCAAAGCTGAAGTGAGCGGTTCCTACAAGGGAAAAACTAAAAATTGTGTCCACAGCTGTTAAAACCAAAGGAGATCTGACCTCAGGTAACCAGGGCATCGCTGGAAGGGATGGAACATTTTCTGAGCACAAGAATGCCGGAAAGTGTGAAACTGCAGCATCAGCTCTGCAGATGTGAGGGCTGAACCCTCTGACTCCTGGCACTGAACGGGACAGAAGACACAGGACAAGCCTTTCCAAGCACGGCCTCACAAGTCCAAACACAGCAACAGAACAGAAACACACCATTTTCAACCTAAGAACGCCATCAGGGCCACACACCGGCAGGCGCCCAGGTCGGGGAAAGGTGCTGGTCAGGGTGGTGGGTACGGGAGCTCTGCGTCCACTGCACAGCCCGGGAGTGGGGTTTGGAGCACGGCCAGCGTGAGCCTGTGTTTCCACTCTCTCATAGCTGGCACCCGCCTGAGCTCACCCAGAGCAGCCTCCAAGGAGTTTAACACTTCCCTTGGCTGCGGAAAACCACGCTCAGGTTTGCACCCTCATAGCCCCAGCTCTTGCGGGCCACCCAACAAACACTGAGGACAGTAGCACCCCTATTCCTTATTGATAAATCCCAAGTTGTTCTAATTAAAAAAATGTTGGTTTCTCATAAACTTGTGCAATTTTTCCTGGCAGCCCATCCATGCTCCCTGCCCACAACACGGGGAGCAGGAGCACCAAGGGTGCCACACTGCCAGATGCTGCTGGGGTTGTCATGGGGCAACACAATAAATCTCCTGCAAACCCCTGATTTCCGCCTGTGCCTCACGTTCCCCCTCACAACTCACACATGCTGTGGCTTTTGCCAAGCTGAACTCCTAGGACAGAGGGGAAAAAACTTCTGGTGATTTATCTCTCGACCCAAAGCGATGCCTTTCGGAGGAGGCCTCCCATGCCAAGTCCTAACTTACAAAAAAAAAAAAAAAAGAAAATAATAAAATCACATTCATTAGTCAGCTCACTTGGCTGCATCTGTAATAAGAATGTAATAAACTTTCCATATGTCTCTGATAAACTAGACAGCTTAAGTTATGAGCAGAAAAAGGCATCAATTTTTAAAATGTCAAAATTTGCCATGTAACTTGGGCCAAGCACTTGTTCCTAACGAGATGGTGGAAAGAGTCAGATCCAAGTTTAGAGACAAAAGAGCTGGAGGAGGACACACCAGCTCACTGCTTGTGGCTCCTTTTAAAGCCCTTGTTTTCCCCAGCAACGTCCATGGTGAGCTCCTTCCCCTGGTGCTGTCTGCTGGCTCTCCCTGCTCCCAATCCAGAAACCGTCCCCATCCCAGCACGGAGGGGAGGCACTGGTGACCCTGCCAGGGCGTCCCTCAGCACCCCCAGGATGCTCACGAGCTGGAGGGTTCCCCAGACACGGACACGCCTTTGCTGAGAGCACAGAGGTTTGATGAAGAGGCTTTGCCTGCCCAGGGTGGGACTCTACCCCTTGCCCTCCAGCCCCTGGGATCTAACGCGTTTGCATTCACATCACCCCACTGCAGGAAGCGGGAGACAATGACCTTTCAGGCTGACACATGCCCAGGGTCGTTACCCTGAGCTCAGCTTTGACGAAACCCAGGATTTTAGTGTGTACAAAGCCGGCTAAGCTCCTCTGGAAAAGGCTCTTGAGAAGTTCTGATACTCTTGGATGTGGCCCAAATTTACTCTACTGGTCAGAGTCACACCCAGCCATGGTGGGAGCCCACCCCCTCTCAGTCCTGACGCTGAGCCCTGTGGAGAAGCTTTTGAGGGATGGGGGCAAACCCTCAGCTTGTGCCCTGAGCAATGGGCACCACGGATGGTACTCATGGATGCAGCAGAAGTGCAGATTTGGACTGTGGGGTCCATCAGTCTGTCTGGGGTACAGAGACGGTCCCCAGTCCCCATTCAAGCCATGGGACAGCAGGAGCAGGGTGAGAGCAGGCTGGGATTGCATCTATAGACATTTTGCAACCTGTGCTCCTTGCAGGTAGGCACAAAGCTGGCCCTTACCCGCGGGTGAATCTGAGCACCATCAGCCTCAGAGAGTGATGGTCTTTCAGCACTTTAATTACAAAGCAGTAGGCGAGAACAGCCCGCCTGATGTTCAGCAGGAAATTGAACTGCACAAGCACAGCAGACATATTCCTGCCCTGCTCCCCTAGCAACTCTGGGAAAGTTTCCAAATTCCTGCACCATTAACATTTAAGGAATCGTCTCTGAACTCTGGTAGTTAAACAGTGAGGGGAAACAAGACACTGTAAATGGATTTGTTCGGTGTAGGTCAGTTACTGAAGGGGCTGTTTAAATCAGGGCTCGCTGCTTCTCACTGACAGCAAAGGTCTGCCTCAAAGCACTTCATCATTTTAAGTTTTCCACCTACTTTTTTTCCTCTTTGACCACTATCAGGCCTTGGCAATATCTTACGGTCATGCCCTCACACTGCACAGAGCAAAGGTGAAGGGACACAGGGCTTTGGGTGAGAGCTGCTGTTCGTGTCCACCCTGAGGCCATGGCGATGGACAAAGCAGCAGAGTGAGCTGGTGGTCACATCCCAAATTCCCGGCTGGATCAGGCCAGTGGCCACGTGCAGCCACCGCAGCTGGCACTGGTGGGGAGGGGCTGCAAGCAGCCGTGCCTGGCATGGGTGGCACACAGGAGCCCTCTTTCCCAGCACAGATCTGAAATCACCGCCCGCCCCTCCCCTGGCTCCCCCTCACACTGCACCAGAAGACACCTTGATGCTGTGGGCAGGAAAATAACGCTGTGATTTATTTCCCCACACACAGCAGCTTGACATCTTTATAGGTGTCTGCAGCAGGCACAGCCTCGGCACAGGAGCGGGACTGCACGTACAGACCCTGACAGGCAATTGTGTTTCTTCAGTGCCCAGCACAAGGTGCTCCAGGGTCTCGGGCTGCCCCTGAGCACCCCTCGCTTGGCATGAATCATTTCCTGGCTAAATCACCATCTGGCCACACTGCAGGAGCTCATTATGCCTCAGACTGGGTGGGCAGCTACAGAGCAAGGCTTTCTTCTGGCTTTGTCCTCCAGGGCCCACCTCACATTTGAGCTCAGCCTGAGTGCCCACTCTCCAAGGGTGAGTAGATGGTGGTGGGAATGATTCCTTTTCAAACAAGGTGGAGCTACCTGGCCTCAGAGTTTAACACCAGCCCAGAAGATTCAGAGTTTCTTCCCTTCCCTCTTTTAGTTAACATGCCGGATTACACAGAAGTGCAATTATAGTTATAAACTCCTGATTCAGTGTCCTCAATCCCAGCTGGAGAACCAGTTCTGCCTCCACTGTCCTCTTGCAAAAGCACCAAACCCATGGACTTGGGGTTCTCAGTTGAAGAATCTCATATTTTCAATATTTTTTCCTAAGCCTGGGTCTGTCCTAGTGCAAGCTGTGGTCAGCACAACCCAGCCACGCTCCAAGTCAAGGCCACCTCTGCAAACTCAGAGTGTTTCTCATGGCCCCTACCCCTTCCTGCAGACAGCAAACAAGAGAAAAAAGAAAAACACCGTCCAAAGTGTGCCCCTGCCCAGGCCGAGCCGCCCCACCACCCACCCAGGGGGATGCACTCGCCCTGCCCAACTCAGCTGAGGTGGTCACACACACACAGCTGGCAGTCACTGGGAAGGGAGCAGCTCCCCCAGCTCTGCAGGGAGACCAGGACCACCCTGAGCTTCATAAAACAGAGTCTGCACCCAGAAGTCCACCCGCATCCCAGTCCTTGTCCTGTGCCCAAGCTGCTGATGGCCTCCGGGTGCAAAGTGCTGCTCTGGAGGGCTCACAGCGCCAGGTAACCGAGCAAATCACCTGTCCGGACACCGCCCGCTGCCACGGGGCTTGGATCCCTTCAGGCCCCTCAGCCTAGTGCGGTGAGCCCACGATTTAAGAATAGGTAATGAGTCAAGAGTACATAATTTTTAAGTTTAGAGTAAGTTTAAGAGCATATAATGAGTCAAAGCCACCTCCAAGTAGCGCTTCTGGGACCGCCCTGTGTACGAAACTATTTTGCTCCAGCCTAACAACTCTGCCTCTCCTGCAAAAGGCACAGAACTGTGGAGAGCACGTTGGCAGAGGGACTGTCCACCCTCAGGGCTGGGGGCTCACAGAGCTGACCACGCTTCTGCCAAGAGGCAGCTTCTGTGCAGGAGGTACCAGCGCTGCCTCAGAAAAACAGATTTGGCATTCGGAGACAGTACAAAGCACTTGTGTTCCTCTGCAGCCCAAATGTTTGCTGGATGTGTAATTCTCTCCACTAACAAATCCAGGAGGAAAAAAGAAATTCTGAAAGAGCTTATGTACACCCTCCTGGGACTTTGTTTCAAGTCTAATTGCCACTTACACATATTTAATTTCAAGTGTTGACCTCACAATTCCTCCCAGTGCAAACCGAGGTTGGGCAGCAGAGGCTGCTCCTCGCCCCAGCCCGGAGCAACAGCAATTGCAGCGGGTGCTGTGTCAGACAGCAGTGGTTTTCCCAGCCCTTTGTGGTGCCAGGGATGGGGCTGAGGCTGCCCCAGCCTCTGCTGAATAACCTGGATCCACAGACATTCACCACGTCTGGGCTGTGAGTATTTATACTCAGAAATATTTAAATACATGCATAAAGCCAGTGGGCTGCTCAGCCCTGCACAAGCCCAGCCAGAAGGGCACGGCCAGCCCCAGTGTTCACAGGGGGACCCCAAAAACCTGTAAAGCAGTGTGAAATTGGGCTGGGAGCAGGCTCTGAGATCAGCCCTGCATGGTAAATGAACAAGCAACCCTCCCGCAGCTGCAGCAGCAAGGCAAGCACAGCCCCAAAACACACCCTGGCCAGGCAGAGCCAGCCCACACACAGCACTGCTCACCTTTAGGAGGAAAAAAATCACATTTTCTGATGCACACTCACATGATCCGGCACTCCTGGATTTACTGTTATGTATTCCAGCAAGTCAAAATTCCCCTGGTCAATGCAGCTGGAAGGGGAGCCCATCACTCACCCGCCCCATGGCTCTCAGGCACGATGATGCATTGGCATCAATCTCCAGGCACAGGAGAAATAAAAGCACTGGAATATTGTTGTTCCAGGATTAATGCCTCTTGCTGTGAAAACAAACGTCCCAGACTTGCCTCAACATTCATTTTTGATAAATGATTTGACTTCACCTTGACACTCCTGTAGCAGCGGGAGACCATTATCCTGGGACAATGTTTTATTCTATTGACATTATCTCTTAATTATAACGTGAGGGATATCCAAGAGAGCAAGAGCCCACCAATTCCTCAGGCAGAGTTTCTGCAGTTTCTCCTGTCAGGGTATCTGGGAGAGGTTTTTTGGAGCAGTTCAATGATCTGCTCAACTCCAGCCTGCAAAGGAGATCCTGACCCACCTCTGTTGCAGCCAGGGAAGCTGTGCCCCTTCCCACCTCAGGACTACATGTTTTTATCCAGTAGGAAGAGGCTTGCTTGGCTTTTTTTTTCCTCTTTTTTTTTTTTTTTTTATAATTTCCAGAAGCAGGGAGCTTTTCAGAAAGACAGAAAGGTCGCTTGCATATTTTAAACTGAGATTTTTAGCAAGATTCAAAAGAGATTTGGCATTTACTACACGTCAGTTAACATTCAGATGCAATTTTTGGAAGGGATCACAAACCTTATGCTTTGGGCATTACGCCAGTTGCTAACTACTGGCAGGAGACCGGGGAGGTGAGTTACGTGCTCACCTGTGCTATTTTGGGGTTAGTTCCCCCCAAAAAAAGCCTCCAGGAGCAGGCAGAGCCCGGACACTGCCGTGCACAGCTCGGCCCGTGCTCCGGGGGCTGGGCTGTCGGCAAGTCTGATTGGCATTAATTGTCTAGAAGATTTTGTTTTGCAAAACTGCTTTGCAACGCGGTGAATAAACAAGAAGACGGTGAACCACAGCACTCCCTCATCCCTGAATCCCTGAACCGGAGCAGGCACCCCTGCTCCTGGTCCGAGAGCCCTGCAGAGCACGCTGCTACTCTGGAAGGAAAAAATAAAGGCAGCAAACAGCGTTTTTAATATTTAAACGGAGCCAACTTAATTAACTTGCAAGAAAAAATGGCACAGCACTTTGTAGTGGGATGAGCTTTCTCTACATCAGGAATCACAAGGGCAGGTCTGGGTGCCAGCTCAGGCTCCCGTCAACACCTCCAGCCCTGCGGGGCTGGCACACGGGCGGAGGTGCCCGCGCAGCGTGGCGGGAGGGCTGGGCCGGGAAAATCAGCTGTGACATGTTCAGCCGAGCAGGATCACAGGGGGATGACGGGGCTCATCATAACATCTTCATTCCTACCCCGCAGCCATAAACAGAGGCGTCTTCGCCGGTGACAGGCAGCGCTGCAAGTCCCCGGTGTGCTCGGGGGCAGAGCAATTAGCGGTGCCCCGAAACGCGCAGGCAGGGTCTGCTGTCCCACAGCCACGCACGCCCGCAGGAAAAGGCACCCTCAGATGACCAGGAGCTCCACCAGTGGTGGGGACGGAGTCCTGCCTCAGCTGCACAGCAGCACTCACTGCTCTCACACCCCAGTCATGCCCAGTTCTCCATCAGCAGTTTGAAACCAGAGCGTGAAGCTCTCCACAGGGAGCATGTGTTGATTTGTTTCACGATTTCCATTAATTACCAGGTAAATGAGATCCCTGCATACTCCTTGGGCACCTTGCCTCATCTGTTTGGGCTTTGACAGCTGCTGGAGCAGTAAGTGTGTTTTCATCACATGATGCCTGGCAGTGCATCCTCTCCTCACTCTGACCTCCAGATTCATCCCATCTGCTTTATTTCAGCATCCTCCCCTGGAATTTGTTCTCAGCAGCTAAAAATCCACTCCAGTGCAGGCAGGAGAGCTCTAAGCCCTCGAGGCTTCAATTAGCAGGGGAAAAAGTACCTTGGAGCCTCGAGTCTGGCTGCAGTTTTTGGGCAAATGACACCCAGTGTGCTGAATTCGGGACCTGTCACAGGGCTCACATCAGGCAGAGCTACTGCACATGAGGAAAAAAAGAGGATGGATTGCTGGTGCCCTCCAACTTTCCCTGTGAAACCTTTCCTGGATAGCCAATTAACTGCACCTAGCGCCCACTCCGGCTGCTCTTAATTTGTAATTAAAATCAGGACACAGCTGAGCAATAGCAATCTTTGAGGGGAGGCAATGGGGAAGAGAGAATAATCTTTGATTTATTACACGGGAGAGTACCATAGCCTGGCTGCAACGGGGGCTTGTGGAATCACACAGGTTCCATGACTTAAAGCCCTACTGACCAGCAGGAAGCAGAATTCCTCGTCTATCCCAGAAAATTCCAGGGATGGAAAGCAGACCGAGTAGGACAGGAGGTGCAAAAGATGCCACAGGACAGCCCAAGTTAAGGGGCAACTCAGAGGTCCTGGGGGATGCAGGTAGAGGTGAGCTGGAAGCACCCAGACCAAGGCAGATGCAGGCACCTGGAGGACACCAAACCCATTCCCAAACTGCATCCCTAGGGAGCTGCCCCTTGAGGTGAGCACTCTGCTCCAATCTCACATGGAAACACACCTGGGGGGCTGGGCACGCTCCCACCCCAGCACCCATAGTGATCCCAGCCCAGCAAGCTGCAGTTCTGATTTAAGCAGGATGGTTTTTCTGGGGCAGGGAGAGGTTTTTGATCAGATGAAGAGGGGGGTCACGCTCCCACCCCGCTCATTTACAGCCTGTGACATGCCCCAGTGATTTACAGGCATGAAGAGGGCCTGCAGCCCACTGGGCTTTCAAGGATTACTTAACACAGGATGAAGTAGATCAAATGCAAATGGATGGATGGTATGTGAACCACTCCAGCCAGCCAGGGCTGCTAAAACCCTCTGGTTTCTTTCACAAGGCTTTGAAATGGGGAAACGTAGCTTCAGATAATTTATTTGCCAGGGGCACTGAGGAGGGCAGGGGAATATTTATGAGCTGAAGAAAATCCACAAGGTATGTCTCTGGGGTTGCACCCTCCAGGACACCAAGCACTGTTTAGGCATGGAAGGAAGAAATACGATCCCTGCCTTCAGCCCTGGCTGCAGGGGAGAGGGGTCACCTCCTCCAGAACCTCGCCAGAGCCCCATGACTATTCCCATCAGGGCATGAAAATTAATGCTGCGCACAGAACATTTTCTGGAGAGGGGGGAAGTGCAACCATGTCGGCAGCTCTCTGCAGGCAGGCAGGGATTGCCCCTTGGTCTCTGCCTCCCTGTGGGGTCAGACAAGCTATCTGGTTACCAGGGGTGCCAGCAAGACTGATCCCACAGGGGATCTCCCCTGCACCCCTCCAAGATGCTCAGCACATCTGGACCCAGAGCAGCCCTGCCACGAGGGAGGGGACTGAGTTACCAACACCAGGAACTGCTGTTTGCTAAAGCAGTGCTCAGAATACCCCTAATCACCATTTATTTTTTGCTGTCACTGAAGGTGGTTTCACTGCTCCTCGTGGCTTCCAGAGCTCTGGAAACATGGTGCTCACAAGGGAGGTAAGGAAGAGAGAGAGGCTCAGTGTCGGAACTGGGGACATTTAATGTAGATAAGAGCCATGGGCTGTGAACCTGGACAACACCAACTTCCAGCCCCGGATGTTCCCATGGATCTGCTCTGGTTACTGCATAAATGGCTCCAAGCCAGAGACTTACTTGGAAAAGCAGAGGAAGTCTGCAGCGAGAGGGAGAGGGTAATTCCTTGAAACGCTGTCTTTGGGGACGGATCTGCAGTTGCTGGAAATTCCTTCCCTGGAAGCTCAGTGGCACAGCTCAGCTCTCTCCCCCCAGTGGCTTCCAGGCCTGTGCAACACCTCATGCCCAGCACCACGAGCAGTGGGACACTGTGACCCACAGCCCCACAGTTTGGGGACACAGGGTGAAGTTTCCTCCCTGCGGCACCAGTTGCTCAGTAGGCAATTTCCTACAGGAGCTGGTGCAGAAACTAATTCAGCTGGAAAAGACAGAAAGCAGCCGGGTCACGTAGGAAGGTGGGGTTTTTAACAGAGCAGTGCTACAAATAAGGTTATTGAGCCCAGAAATGCAGCTGGATACCCCCAGGAACAGCGCTCAGCAGCAACATCTGCAGTCACAGGGGCCGACAGTGGAGATGGGAAGGATCACCAGACTGGGAACCAGACAGGCAGCCCCCCCGAGGTGGCTGTTGCCTGATGAGGATTGTCTCCACCTGAGGACAATGACCCTGTGGGGCTGGCAAAGCCCCTGATCCAGTACCACCTGCTGGGGATGGTCCCTGGCCCTGCAGGATCCATGAAACACCTGGAGAAGGGCTGGGTGCAGCTCCCAGACCCTCCTCATCTGCAGGCACCGCACGCACCCAGAGCAGCAGCTTGTGCCATCAAATCTAGAGCCAGTTTGCATCTGGGAAAATCATGAACTTACGAAATGGGGAAAATAAACTTTTCAAAAAATAAATCCCTCTAAAATAGCATTGTGTGCCTGTGTCCTAACCCCCAGGAACCATGGGTTGAGAGAGCAAACCTTGTTCCTCAAGGGACTGATATCACCATTTGGTAGCAATTTTCCATCTGACTGCTCCTTTTTAGGAATTGTTTTGCCTGCTCCAGAAAACCAGTGCTCCCAGGGAGCCACCAAACGCAGGGAGCACTGACTCTGGGCCAGCTGCACATCACCACAGACTTGGATTGCAGCAGGAACTCCCTGCTGGGCATCATCCCACATGGATGCACACAGGAAAGGGAAGCAGAGACCCCATATGAGGTCATGGTCTGGTTCACCTCAGGAGAGATGTGGTTTGGCACGGGAACTGCCATGAGAAGCCCCATGCCCACAGCAGCAAGGATGGAGCATCCCAGAGAGATGCTCTGTGGCTCTCACTGCCAGGACACAGGGGCACTCCAGTAAAAGTAACAGCTCCAAGCAAGAAGTATGGGTTTTTTCCTTCCCTTTCTGAAGGACAGGAGATTTTCTGGCAGCCCTGGGTGGAAGAGCTTGTGCATGGACAGGCTTATTCCCAGAAATGGCCAGGCCCTGACTAGCGAGGCAATAAAATTAAGCTCCTGTGTCCTCATGAGCAGGAGGTGGAAGGACATTTAGTCACACTCTTTCAATGAGGCATTAAACACCATAAAGTTTAACGCCAACATCCAACACCCCCTTGAGATCCGCGGCTTCTCTGCCAAAGCCCTGCAGTCTGTGTTTGCTCTCTGCCACCACGACACACCCAGAACAGGTCTCAACACTCTTCCACGTGTGGAGGGTGTACCCACGGCAGGGCTCACGCCGGGGGCGATGCCGGGGTTGCCCAGGAACATCCCTGGGCTGTGCTGGAAGGGAAGGGACACTGGCAGAGGCCTCTGCAGCATCGGGCACCTCTCGGGCGGGCTGGGAGGCAGCCAGGGCAGCAGACGGCTGCGCAGAGAGGAGCTGGCCAAGCACGGAGGGCAGCTCAGGGCCAGGGCTGCCGGGCACTGCTCGCGCCAGCACTGCGGAGCCGAGCACAAAAACACCTCCAGCTCAGGGTCAGACTGAGAAAGGGCTTAAACCAGCACAGATCCCCACGCACAGCCAGGGAGCGGGGTCCAGGCTGAACCCCCCCCAGTTGCACACTGGTTTAAGCTACACACACACTCGTCCAGGACTTGAGTCCTTCACCACAGCAGAGATCCCTGCCCAAGCGAGGATTAAATCCAACCAGCACAGGAGCACAGGCAAACCCCGCAGTGCCCAGGCACAGACAGGCCATCCAGGCTCTCCTCCAAAACCACAGGAGCTGCTTGTCCTCTCTCCAGCTCTTTCCTCCCAGACAGAGAGGTTCATTGTGGCCAAATACAAGAGAAACCAGGTACCACAAGTCACTTCAGCTCCTTCAGGCACCTCTCGCCTGGGTTTTGGCTCCTACAGCCCCACACACATAAAGCTGGGAGCCAGAGAGAACAACACTTCCCCATCAAACATCACAATGCCACCTCTATAACTGCAACAGCTACACATTGCTCTGTTTTCTTGTTTCTTGTGGGTTTTTTTTAAGCAATAAGAACCACAGCTCTGCCCCAGAAGACACACGTGCCCACAACCACCACAGCAGCAACCTCACTCACCGCCCTGCGCCGCTGGAGGATTTGGTCACTGCTGTCGGAGTCTTGCACACAGGGGACTGGAGTCACAGCTCAGGAACAGGCCTGGATGTGACCAGGAGGAGCAGAGCAGTTGCACCCCGCAGCAGAGACTTGCTGGGTCTCAAACCACAGGCACAAATGAGAACCTCCTCTGCCCAACAGGGTTTTAACCCAGCACAGCCAGCGATGGGCAGCTGGGATCAATGAGACACAGGTGAAGAGAATAACATAGAGATTGCTCCTGATGTAGGAGGGCCTGAACAATCTCTTCAGCTCTGGAGGATGGCTAGGCTGGGGGTGCTTCAGGGAAGGTGGGATGGAAATGAAGACAAGGAATGGGAAAAGTTCTTGTGCTGCATTTATAGTGTGTTTATAAAGCACCCTACCCCCAGTGCAGATGGGGAGGGCTGTGTTGTTCCCTGTCTGTCTTCCAGAGGAGACAGTGAAGGCTGCGTGACACAGCAGTGGAAAGTAGGCACCAAGCCCTGACAGTTCCCCCTCAGTGATGAAGTGCCTCGTGGATGGAGATGACCCATTCATTTCCCATGGCTGTGCCAGCCTGGGTGAAAGGTGGCTCCCACGGCTCCGCACAGTAAATCGAGATTGTTGTGATGATTACTGAGCCTGTGAGGGCCAATTAAAATCCTCGGGAGAAGGAGAATGACTTCAACCTGGCTTGGCACAGGGGAGAGAGGGTGTTGCACCAGGGCTGCTTGGGCTGTGACAGCCCTGAACACCCCGTACAAAGGGAATTGGCAAGGCAGAGAGAGTCAGGGCCAGGAAAGGACTTGGGGTCGTGAGAAGCATTTTAAAATCAATCGGAAACTTCACAAGCAGCCAACAAGGTGACTGAAGTACGGGAGGAAAACAACCGGAGCGCTGCGAGCCGACGGACTGACACAGCGCGGGGTTTCGGGGCAGGGCATCAGTGCCGAGGGTCTCTGTGCCCGTGCCCCCCTCCATGTCCGGCCCCCCGTGTCCGGCCCCCGCTGCCCCCCCGGGACCACCCCCGGCCCGCAGCGTGCGCGGCCCCACAGCGCCCTCGGGCGGCCGCACGGCAGCGCTGCAGCGCCGCTGAAAGGGGGAGCTCTTCTTGCAACGTGTTCTCCTGCAAAGCCGCAAAGAAACACCCGCCGGAGTTCGTGCTAGGGGCGGTATTCCCGTGTTTTATTTGTGGTCACTCGCCCATCAGCAATTAGCACCGTGATGTCATTAAAGCCTCTCGCAGGGAGCCCACGGGTGGTTCTCGCTGCTCTACCCTCCATGGGTCTGGCGTTCCGGAGCCTCTGCCCCACTCCCGGCCCCGTGGCCGCTGGCCGAGGCCGTGAGCTGCGCTTTGCAAATGGATACATTCACGTTCAAGGCCAGAGAGAGTTTACAGCTGCAGTTTAAGAATCACTCTCAGCAGAGACTTGTGACACAGAGATAACACAGCAGTAGTGGCCACAAGAAGGGACTTGGCCAGTCCTGTCATACCTGCAAGACACACTTCAGGCATATAGGTGAGTTCAGCCCACGGACCAAGTTCTGGGGAGCTGCCACCTTTCCCTGTTGTGACCTGGGCTGTATCACAGCTGTTTCTGTGGTAAAGCAGCCTAAGCCCACTGCAGGACTGGGGACGTGGCCAGTAAGGAATGCACCAGCACGGGAAATGTTGGGTTTAGCTCCTGTGCTCTTCCTGCCCTGTGAGAGGGCTGGAGGTGTTGGAGGTAGTGCTTACCCCGCTAGAAGGTCACAGGGCTGTCCTGGACAGCTGTTTCCAGACCCTGACAGTATCCATGTCACACACAGTGCAACAAGTCCCTGGCCCAAGACAGACCAGAGATTCCCCACCTCTGTCTCATCCTTGCCAGATGTTCCAGCACTGGACCCTTTGGTTTTCCCAAGGGCTACCCCAGCTCCTGGTTGGAAGCAGGCAAGGCAGGTGCGGTAGACAATTACTGACTGGTAATTAGACAAAAGCATTCCTGGGCTTTGGGCTTTCTTTCCACGAAAGCCTGACCTGACACCACCCACCCCCGGGTTACACCCAGCCCCAGGTCACCCAACACACCATGTCAGAAATCTGCAATACTTTAATCAAACCCTACTTAAGGCCATTGCTACTTTCATGATTGCACATATCCCTCACTCTCAAAAGCACAAATATCTTCATTAACACTCAAGGACAGGGTCAAGCTTCCCCCTTCCCGTGGTCAGGCAGCGTGGCTGGAGCCGCCGCTGACCTCCCAGCGCCGATGGCCACGGCCAGAAGAGCTGATCCTGGATGGCTGAGCAGGCAGCAGGGACAACTGCCAGGAGCTGAGTGACAGCTCAGAGGTACCACCGAGTTTTTGCCAAGGCTCATCTCACGCAGTCACCTACGGCCAGGAGAGGTGAAGGAGCAGGGCTGTGAGCTGGAATCACTGTGGAGCACAAGGTCGTGGCACAGCACTGGGGCTTTAAAAGTCACCACTACTCTCCAACACATGCAAAGGCTGGAGCAAGCCAAGGCAGGCTCCAGGTACTGTGGGAAGAGACATCACTGAAGTGACAGCACCCAGAAATGATTTGCAGCGTAGTCCAGTTACATCAAGTGGCAATAAAACCGTAAGTGGCTCCAGGACAGCTTGCCCCATTTGGTGAGATGAACAGTGGCTTTTAAAAAGATCACTAAATCCCATCAGTGCTACCTATACAAACCTCATTTATTTTAAAGGCTCCCATTAAAGTGCCTTTTATCCCTAGCAATAGGCAGTTTTAAATTGCAAATAACTTCTCGGATCAGTCAGCAACCATCTTCATTCCCACCGGAGAGAGAGGGGCTGTGGCACAGGCTGGCCCTTGGGGACGAGGGCTCTTGACCACCGCGTTGAGCGTGCGGGGGAGGTCTCTGGAGGAGCAGGTGTGCTGTGCAGCAGTTCCACCCCGTGGCTTTGCCGTGCTGTGCAGGGTCTCTGCTGAGTTGTCCAGGACGGCTGCACCTCCCAGGGCGCTCTGGGGGTCCGAAGCAGGGCTGGCCTCAGCGCGGCCGTGTCCCCGTGGGCAGCGTGCCGGGGCGGGCGGCTCAGGCCTCGGCGCCGTCGAGGCTCAGGGTGTCGGGGTCGTGCAGCAGCGGGGTGCTCTCGGAGGAGGGGGGTGGTTTGCTCTGCAGGGCGGGGGGACGGGGGCTCTTCTCGGCGCCGCTTCTCTGCAGGGGAGGGACAGAGGTCACAGCCTGGTCACAGTGCCAGCGCATCCCTCGCACCCCAAGCCTCTTGGACTTTCAGTGGCTAAGGACCCTTCACTTAGATTGAAGATTTTTGTACCTTCTTCCCTAGCGAAATGAAGTTACTTCCGTCCCTGCCCACCAACACCTGTAACACCACCCAAATGCCCAACCTGAAGAGCTACGGGACAAAGCCGGTGTGCTGCACAGCATCAGAGATGGAAGGGAGACGGGCAGAGTCTCCGCAGGGACAGAGTGGCTGGAAGACCCCCAGGTGCCAGCTGCAGCAGACACAGACAGCCACTCATTCCTAGGATAATGGTAGGTGCAGCCTCTGGGGGAGGTGGAGGGTGGAAGTTGGTGCTTCCTGGCACCACGATGGCTCCTCCTCACCTAAACACACCTACAAAACAGTTTCACCACCCTCAAAGCTGAGGAGGAGCCAGATACATCTTCAGGCAGATCACGTGGGCCCTGACTCTAAATCATGCAAGAACCCCAGGGAGAAGCAGCAAGTGACAGGATTGGGTCACTCCCTGCTGCTGGGGACAGAGACGTTCACCTGTTTATCACCTAGAAAGTTTTGCTCGCTGGGGACCTGGACTGGGGTGTTGTGGAGGGGCTGTGATGCTTTTCTAACCCTTTGACTATTGCCCATTGTTGCCCCAGTGTGGGCACCAGTGAGAACACCAGGAACACCTGGAAACTCTTTGGGCATGGTGGTGTTTGGTTAAAAGTTGGACTTGATGATCTTGGAGGTCTTTTCAACCTTAATGAGCCTATCATTCCAAAAGTGTCTGCAGACCTCAGGTGAGGGGATACAGTCAAGGCAAAAAAGATGGTTAATATTTAAGGATCACCTCCTCCAAATCCAAGAATGGTCCACCCTAACAAGCATCCCAAGCCAGGAAAAAATACCAGCAGGCCAACATGGATGAACCAGGAGCTCCTGGCCAAACACAAATGCAGAAAGGAAGCATATGGAAGAGGGAAGCAGGGACAGGTAACCTGGCAGGAATATAGGGGCACTCTCCTGGCATGCAGGGATGAAGATAGAAAAGCCAAAGCCCAATTTGAATTGAATCCAGCCAAGGATGTCAGAGACAAGTAGGGCTTCTTTAAGTACCCAGGTGACAAAAGAAGGAGTAGAGAACATGCAGGCCTGCTGCTGAGTGAGACAGGGGACCCCAGGAAGCAGGGGAAAGTCTGGAGAAAGGAAGATGTACCCCTGCTGAAAGAAGATGAGGTCAGAGAATCCTTAAGCTAGATATACACAAATTCATGGACCCTGATGGGATTAGTGGGCTAGTAGCACAGCAAGGCCAGTCCCTGTTATCTTTGACCAGTCCTGGTAATGGGGAGAGGGGCCCGAAGACTGAAGGAAAGCAAATGTCAGTACCGTGTTGAAGATCAAGAAGGAAGACCTCAGGAGCTACAGGCCAGCCAGCCTCCCATCTATCCTCGGGAAGGTGATGGAGCAGCTAATTCTAGGAACCATTTCCAGGCCCATGAAGGACAATGAAATCATCATGTGTATTCATCATGTGGCTTCACCAGGGGGAAATCGTGCTTGACCATCTATGATGGAATGACTGGTGTGGGAGATGAGGGGAGAGCGGGATATTGTCTACCTGGACTCCAGGCTTTTGACATTGTCTCCCATAAAAACTTTATGGGGAAGGTGATGAAGCAGGGACTGGATGAGCAAGCAGTGAGGTGGACTGAAAACTGGCAGAACAGCCAGGCCCAGAGGGTTGAGTTGGAGGCCAGTAACCATCAGTGTACACCAGGGGTCAATACTGGGTCCAGTCCTGTTTAACATCTTTATTAATGATCTGCAAAAACTGGGGGAGTGGCTGACACACCAGAAGGACCTCAGCAGGCTGAGAAACGGACTGGAAGGACCCTCATGAGGTTCAGCAAGAGGATGCACAAGGTCTCACACTTGGGCTGAACAACCCCACACACCAGTACAGGCTCAAGGTCACCCAGCTCTGCAGCAGTTTGTCAGAAAAGGACCTGAGGGGCTCAGGGACACCGAGCTGGACATGAGCCAGCAGTGTGCCCGTGCAGCACAGGCAGTGAACTGTATCCTGGGCCGCCTTGGGAGTGTTGTCAGCAGGTCCTGGAGTGATCCTTCCCCTCTGCTCATCACTGCTGAGGACATACATGGAGTAGTGTTCAATTCTGGGACTCCCAGGGCAAGAGAGATGGAGCTACTGGAAGAGTCCAGCAAAGGACCACGAAAGTGATTATGGGACTGGACTGTCTCTTGTGTGAGCAAAGGCTGCCAACTGGGACTGTTCAGCCTCAAGACGTGAAGGCTCAGGGGGATCTTATCATTGTAAACAAGGATCTGAAGGCTGGGTGTAAATACAGAGCCAGGCTCTTCTTGGTGGTGTCCAGGGACAGGACAAGAGCCAAGGGCCACTTAAACACAGGGGATTCCATCTGGTCATTAAGTAATACTTTTTTTTTCTATTTTGTTTTGTTGGGGTTTTTTTTTCTGTGAAAACTGTAAAAACGGAAACAGGTTGCCCGGGGGAATCTCCATCCCTGAAGATATTAAGAGACATCTGGACATGATCCTGGGCAACCGGCTCTAGGTGACCCTGCTTGAGCAGAGGGACAGCAATAGATGACCTCCAGAGGTCCCTTCCAACCTCAACGATTCAGTGATTTTGTGTTCCTGTAATACAAACCCAGATATTTTATACATCAGAAATTCCCTCTTGAAAGCCTCTCCGTTGAGACTCCCTGCGTACAGGGGAGGGGTGACACCCACCAGTTGACTACCTTTGTTACCTCACAAGTTTTCACCCGTTCCAAAAACTTACCTCTGGATCTCGAACACTCGGAGGATGGGGGAAAACAGGCAAGAAAAGTGTTTCCTCACACCAGTCCTACTTTTCCCCCTGATCCCTGCTGATATTATTAGGGCTGCAGATCAGGTACACCAGGAGAAACAATAAGAGCACATGCCTGCAACCTCATTAAGTGCGAGTATTAAGACACTTAAATTGCCCTGAATAAAGCCATGAGACAACACCATTCCACCAAAGCTTGCCAGGAGGGCATGTCTGGTAGATGTGGACAGCAAACGTTTCATTTGATTGGTTTTAAGCAAAGTTTAATCAAATCAGGATGAGAGAAAAGCGTTGTTACCTTGACTGGGTACCCACCTACAGTCTGGCTTCCCGCAACACCGTCCCCTTAACCGGAGGCAGCTTTTTGGCACAGGTGGCCTGGTTGGCCTTATTACTGTCTGAGCTCTTTTTATTGCTACTCCAAAATAAAGAGCATTTTTCCTAGAAGACAATCAGTCTAGTTTATGGTGCACTTGGACATGAATTTCAAGAGGGTTCCAATTTTCGGAGGAGATTTGAAAAAGAAATTATAAATCACTGTGTAACTAGAATCTAGTTATTAATGAAGATTTTGAAATTTAGATTAAACTAAGTCCTATTTAAGATTTTGTTCAGTGTCAAGCCAGTTTTAAAATGGTCTGTTTGCCTTTTAAAAGTGTCACCACACAGTTTTTAGGCCACAATGGCAGAAAGCTACAACGTCTGGGTGTGTTTTACCCCTGTACAGATTACACACTTTTTAGAGCTGCGAGTCCAACAGATGCATTTCAAACTGGCTGCACTATAAACTAGACTAAGATTTAAGTGTTTCACAGTACCTCATCTGCACTGGGCTCAGAGCACACTGCTCCCTCCAGAAGCCAGAGGCACACAAGACACTTGAGGGAGGAGCTGGGTTCAGGGAGACCTTCACGCTGGCAGACACGTGAAGGTGCGGACAATGTCCCCGCTCAGCGTCCCCTCTGTCATGGCCTGTGACTTCGAGAGGCAGAACTGTGCACAATTAAGCAATCAGAGCTAGATCAGCAACACTTCAATCAAATGAGGAACACACCTTGGCTGCAAATCGCTGTCTTCCAGTTTACAAGCTCTTATCTACTCATTAGGCGGAGATGTTCATGTGTTGTTGTACAGCTTTCTTAGAGATTTATAAGGTCATTGAGGTTTTTTAATCACTTTCCAGGTAGTCAGGCACTTCCTGCCGTTGATTTTTAGTTCTAACACTTCATGACTCTTTTGGCTGAGCACAGAAATACAGCTGGCTTACGTCTGGGTTTGGGATATTTCACAAGCAGATATTCAGTTGGCTTGAATGAGTTTAAAATCCAGCTTTTCTCCCTGACCCTTTCTGGCATGGCTAAATCTCTTTGATACCAGGCATTAAGACTTGCACAAAGCAGGGTGAGAAATGCCAGCTCAGGGCTGCAAAAGGTGTTAGGAACAGCTGCCCAGCCCTTTTTGAGAGCTGCTGGGGTCATGTAGCAGAGTGCAGCCTATCTACCAGCAACCCCTCACATGTGCTGAAGTGGAGCTCATCCCAGGACCAGCCTGGGAGCACAGTAAGGGTTTAGAGATGAGCTCTGAGCTCCAGCATCACTCCCACCCTGCAGGGAAGTGCTTGGAGGAACAAGGGATTTGGGATCATGTGTTTAAGTCAATTAAGTAATTGTAAGCTTGATTAAAATCCAATTACTTGAGAACCCTGACGCTTTAAGGTGGGTTTGCATCAGGGTTTCAGCAAGGGCAGTAACAAGGCCTACTTCCCCCTAGTCTGCTCTCATCCCAAGTATAGCCTTTTATCCCCACAGTAGCCTCTTCACCTCTGCAGCTTTAGAGCTAGCCTAAGCCACCTGACTGCAGTGCAAAGCTAAATCAGCTTGCTTTGATATAGGGTTAGGGTAGGCAGCTAGATCTGTACTTCAAGAACTAAAGCTTGTAGAGAGCTTAGTGTTATCAGATCACTGTTGTGGAGCTGGAGCCACAGATCTCCACTGAGTGTTTTAGCTGTTTTATATTCTGTCCTGACAGCTCAGCCTCACCCCACTGCCCAGCTGCCAGCTCCCAGCAGGCTTCAAAGGTCTTCACTTCTCAGTTAGCCCAGATCCACAAAGGCTCTGAGGGTTTCACTTCCAGAGCTATTTGGAGCAGTTTGCACAGAAATCAAGTGCGTTTCAAGGAAAGACAGAATCTGTGCTGGGCTGAGAAGCAGCCACAGTGGCTGTGTCCCCTCTGCAAGAGCACAGCAACTGCATTTCAGTTAACAAGCTGTGTTCTAGTAGCTCCATCCTCTGGAGAAGGCTCTCTTTTGACTGGAAAACTGTTGGGACCCTGCAGAGATGCAGATTTGTGCAGTGGCACAGACCTGCTGCTGCCTTCTATGGAGGCTGGGTTGTTTCTTCATTAGTTGGGTGAGCTGGGAAATACCTCCTCCTCCAGGAAGCCACTTTCATCACTGCTGTGCACCAAGAAAGCCAGAAATGCTTCATGTTATCTGCTTGCTGCCCAATTTCTAGATGGCTAAGAAGTCCTCCTGCTCTCTGCTGGCACCATTAGGAGACTGTTGGTGGCATCAGCCAATGTTTCCTCAGACATGTTAGATTGTCAGCCCAATCTACATCATCTGATTAAGTCTGATTTGACTACCAGCACTTCCCATCAGACACCTGCAGGTTCTTACCTTACTCCTTGCCATGAGCACAGCTGCTGAGATAATGAGGGGGACACTCAGCCCAAGGAAGATGTACTGCAGGTAGTCCAGCAGCGACGGGATCAGCACCAAGTTGTTGTAAAACTGCGTTAGCACTGAGCCTTCGATGGATCCACTCTGCTCAAAAAAGCAGAGTTGTCAGTGGCATTTCCCTCCCATACAGGGCTGAGACAGACCAGCTGAAGGATTCCTCTCCCACCGCCTCCCAGCATAAATTAGGGAATTTATGCAAGATGCTGTCTGGCTAAAAGCTTTTACTAAATAGCTGGAGTCAGCTGGACTTGCACACACCTGGAGGCTGTACTCCCTGGCCCACATAAGGACAGGGAGGGTTGAGAGGGTTGAGGGTTGAGAGCTGGCAGCTCTGTCCAGGGCCCTATTTAACCCCACATCTAGGGCAGAGCCAGAGATTTACCAAGTATAGTGCAGGGTTTGTTCAGCTCAGAGGGATTAATGACACAGCCAAGTATTGAAAAGCCTTCTGTTGGTGCTTAATCAGTCTGGCTGGCTTAAAGCTTATCCAAAGTGGAGTTTCCCCAGCACTGGGTGATGGGGAAGCAGGAGAGGCTCTGCAGAACCAGGCCGAGGAAGGCAGCTCACCTCTGCAAACCACAGCAGCGGCAGGACCACCGGCTTGACCTTCCCTGTTTGACTGCAGAGAAGGAAACAAAAAGAGAAACACACACTTAGGTTTATGGTTGATCAGGTCACAATTAGTGCCATAATTCTTCCTAAGGGGATGTGTCTGACAGACTGATAGTGGCCAGGAAACAGCATAAGGAGATGTCAATCCCTGCTGCTCCAGTGAGCTGCTCCCACCTTGGGGTCCAGGTCCAACCTGTGCTTTTCATGCAAGAGCAGAGCTTATGCTTCCATGTGGGCTTAACTGCCCGAGGACAGCAGCAAGTGCCATCCCAAACATGGGCTCCAGGGACATGAAGCTCTGAACCAGAAAGCTGAAGTTCATGTCTCAGTCACCTGGATGGCACCATGGGGTGGTGCAGCCAAGTTGGCAGCATAGGGGCTGTCTGCAGGTGTTTGCCCCTCAGCCAAAGCAGCAAGAGCACACTCCCACCCTTGTTGGTATTATGTTGGTATATGGATGTTACCTTGTTGGCAACATCTGGCACCACACAATTTGGTAACAGAGACCTCCTGTTTGCTTTCATAAAGCTGGAAGTGTCTTTTTGGACACAGGCTTCACTTTCAACCCTGCAGGCAGAGTGTGATTTGCCTTTCCACGTTGTAGGTGACACCTGAGAGGCAGCGCAGCACAGGTGAACAGCTCCTGCCTCACCAGGAGGAGCAGTCCATCCATCAGCTGTCCGGTCGGGACAGGGATACTGCCCGAGCTGAGCAAACAGGCAGTCACACTCTGCATTGCTGAAGGATGGAGCTTGTGGTCACTGGAATGGCTGACATTTCAGCAAGAGCCAGCTGGCTCCAGCAATCACAACTGGTCAGGGAAAAGCTGCTTCATCCTTGGGGAGAGGAAACTGCAGCGAGCCCAGCATCAGCAGCACTCCCTGCTCAGGGAAGGGAGAGGGACATTTCCAGAAGGTGACTACTTACATTATACCAGACACCTGTTTTATGTACAGGTTCAGCTGCAGCTTGATGGAGCAATTCATGGGGATGCCTGTCATCTGCACAGGAAGAGACCAAGCCGTTCATCAGTAACCTCTATGTGACTTCACAGGAACCAACAGATCCTCTCCAGCAACACCCCAAGACCACAAAAACATCACACTTCAAAGCTGGTCTTGTTGACACCCATTAAGGCATTGGTTTCTCATGACTCTGCAGTTTTGCAACACATTTTTACAAGCAGAGAATTTTTTTGGACTGTCCCTGTTTGTACTCAGCAGCCTGCAGCTAGATAAGAATATAGTTAACTGTACTGTTATCAGTAGATGTTCGATACTGTAATAAACTTAATTAGATTTTCTTAACTGTGATAAGAAAAGCAGTCAGAACCCAATGTCTAGATAAGACACAGAGTTTACCTCACCTCAAGAGGGAAATCGTTTTTTGGCTTGAGCAAACATCACTGAACATTTGGAAAAATTGACCATGCACAACACAGACTGTGGGTGGAAAACCCCAAAGTCCCCTCCCCATCAGCAGCTGGGACAATGATGCCTCAGGACCCCTCTGCAGTGGTGACTTCACCCTTACGCTGTAGGTACAGGAGGGGTGTAACACAGCAGCAGCCCCGTGCAAAAGCAGTCAGTTGGATGGGCAGGCTGAGAGAGTGGAAGCAGCCAGCCCAAAAATGATGGTGCCAGCTTGAGCCACAGCATGGTCTTCAGACTTTGCCAGCCAGTTCTCGTGGCGATGCGTGTTTGCAGATTTGGGGCGTAGCTGGGCTGCTGCCAGATACACCTCCTGGTGTTATAGACCTGAGTCAGTGGAAAGAGCTTCACTGTGCTTATCGACACAATTATGCTTATAATTAGTTCTGCAATTCTCTAGAAGCCAGGCTAATTATTCAATTAGTTTATGGCTTTGACATTTTTATCTGCACATGTCCTCGCCAGTCTTTGCACTATGGAACCTGCTCAAATCAGTGCCACGAGAGCAGAGTGGGGCCACCACTCATCTGATGGCAGGGCCCCCCCCTCCATCTTGGGCTGGTCCCTGGGGTGAGGGGAGGACCCTGGTGGGCTCACTCACGGGGTGCACATCGAGGAAAAGCCCGTGCTGGTCCTTGCTGGGGTGCAGGCCTTCAACAGCGTTCACCAGGGACGGGTCAGCGTTGTAGAAGTGAGGGTGGGAAATGAACATCGGTGCATCTGGATGAGAGCAAAGACATCTTAAGCTCCTCCACACCCACCTAAGAGCTTTTGTTGATGTTTTTAAGCCTTTTCAGTACTTGTTCTGACCAGGCTTTTGTACTTTTCCCCTCCTAACCAGCAAGTTCCTTCTCTTCCCTCCCCACAGGTTATTCCATTGCTCTGGGAGGGTTAAGACAAGCCACCCTTTCCCGCCGTGCGCCACACAGTGCTGTGGTAACTCCCTGTTCCCAGACGTGAGTTAGGACACCAAGCCTGGCTTGTAGCTCCTGCATGACCCACACTCAGTGTCCAAAGTCAACATTTAATTTGTCAGTTGCATGGGTTGCCTCTTCCGTGCTCCCAACCCCAGCGTGGGGACAGAATGCTCCCGCTGTATCCTTGGGCATTCCCACAAACACCAGGCTGTGGTAGGGCCGAGGACCAAAGGAACTTTGGGCATAAGGGTTTTCCCTCGTTGCTGAGGTGCCTGTGGGAGTGCACACAGGGCCCAGCAGTACCTTTCAGCACCTCAGCAGAGATTTTCCAGACAGCCAAGCTTGTCTTGGATCCCAAATTTAATACCGGCCCGTCAGGGATTGCTGGGGAGAAAAGGACTTACTGAGCCTACAGGTGCTGACGTTCTGGATGCCAGACTGCATGCAGGGGCAGAAGCCCTCGTTGGGTGGATAGTCTGTGCCGTTGGCAAAGAGGGTTTTCGGCGCCACAAAGCGATAGGTGGGCACACCCTTGAACTTCCCGGACCGCTCGTACACCAGTGTCATGGATCTGGAAGGGTTTCAGTGGAGAAGGATCAGGATTAGCCAACAGGTTCCCAGTCCAGAACTGGGTTCTTATCTTGGCTGGATAAGATGCAGTTGCAATGTAACTTAGACTTTGAGATCAAGATAAATGCTCAGAGGAGTGCTTTGGATGGGGAATGAGTATTTAAGCCTTTTGCTTTCCATGTTCTAAGCACATATAAAAGGTTGGTCAGGACTAGTTATGGAGAGAAACCACAGGCTTGCAAGTCTGTTTGCTATATCCAGGTGAGATTTGTTTAAAGGCATGGAGTAATCTCCAGGGCTGCTCTCCAAGAGATAATACCCACTTTATGCAAGCCTTGGCACCAAGGTGCTCCATTACAGGGCATGGGCACTGGATAAATCTCTTTCACAGCCCAACTCCAGCAAGAGGCTGCCAAGGGAATGGAAAATTTCCCTACATGACACAGCAAGATTCTTTTCTTGCTACAACAGGCTATTGATGCTATGCTGCAATATTGCTGCCAGCTGGCCACGATAGATGCAAGTTTCCAGGACAAAAGTTTGCTCCCTTCACACTTGAGTGAGGTGTGCAGGGATCAGAGAATCACAGAATGGGTAAGTGGGTCACAGAGGGGACCCACAACAGCCTAGGCAGGCCAAGGGGAAGCTCATTCCTACAGATGCCTTCTGATGCCAGGGCCAGGGATGGGGGACTCAGGGCACGTTCAGCAGTTACATGTGTGCCTCTTGGCTCTGCTCATCTCCCAGCAAAGAGGCAGAGGTTGCTGTAGCACATCAGCAGGATAAAACCTTGCCTGCTTTGCAGGGATGTCCAGGTAGTTGTATCTCAACATCAGCCATACAATGTGCACAGAGCACAGGAGATGAGCCCTGCATGTCCTGCAGCAAGGCAGATATGCTCCTACCCTACCAACTGATGTTTGTGACTCTGGGTGAACAGAGGCTGAGGCAGAGGTTGGGGAGAAGACACAGCACTGCCTGGTGAAGAGGCTGAGCCACTTCTCCTGCAGTTCTGCGTGGCAGGAACCTCCCGTGCTAACAAGAAACCAAGCTCGGTTTCCTCTCCTTCAACTCTGTTCCAGAGATTTCTGTTGTTTCACAGGAACAGGTTCATGTGTTTAAACTTCAGTTACAGGTAAACTTCCCTGTTAAATTCCTGGCTCCAGGTCATTTTGGTCTCTGCCGATGTCCCTTGTGTAGAGGAATCCCTGTGCTATTGCTTGGCTCAGCTGCCTGTTTGTTCACTGAAGGGGTCATTGTTCTCTGTTCAACATGAGCACTTGCTTGTTTTGCAGCACTATCTACAAAGCCTGAATTAACATTATCTTCCCCAAGCTAGGGACAGGGTTTTTGTGCCTTCTTCCCCTCCTTCCAGCCTCAGGCACATACACACAGGCCGGCTCTGCAGGGTACTTTAACCCCTGTGTGATCAGCTAGGATCAGGGTGGCTTATACAGAGAGGAGGGAAAAAAAAACCTAGAAAAAAAGAGAAGAAAGAGCCCAAAAATGGTGGCATGAGTTGCCCCCTGACATAATTTCTACAAGAGTTTAGTCAGCTGAAAGAGTTCCGCAGTTACAGTTGCATTTCCCTCTGACAACCCTTACTTCTCTTTCTCACTGCCCACATCTTATCTACATAAGATAACCACATCTGGTTATTTTCTACTGATTCAACGTGGGCAAGTTGGACTTCTCCAGTGACCTGGAAGGTATTTATGGACACCACAAGATGCTGATTATCAGACAACTACGCTGTTTGCAAAGCTCAGATACCGCAACCCCGAACTGCAGCTGAACTTTAACTACAGCAACGAGTCCTGAGCCCTCTGCGTCACTGCACGGGGACTCTGCGTGTGCAGGAGGAGTGTGGCACAGGGACAGGCTGGCAGCTGTGGCCTCACCTGCAGGCATCAGGGCTGTAGAACTCCAGGGAGGTCGGGGGCATGAACGGTGGCCACATCTCCCCCGCTGTCCCATTGATCATGTTGCACTCGCTGCTCCGCCAGTAGCTCACCTGTGGGACAGGTACAGGGAGAAGCGCTCAGTAGGATGAGCTTGTTGAAGCTGCCTTTCACCCCTGCATGGAATATCCACCACCTGACACTGCTTCCATAGCAGCTTGAGAGAGCAACATAGAAGAACGTCAAAGATCTTTCCCATCTCAAGCGTATTTTCCAACCCCAGTGATTCTGTGAGTCAGACATCTGCCCAGTTATTGGACAACACCCACCTGAGCCAAGCGCTCCCGCAGTGGTTGATCTGTAGATTCTGTTGATTTTAGTCAGGATCAGAATTCCACAAGGGAAGAGTAAAGCATCCCTTTAATAAGGTTTTTTAAAGTAACACCTTAAACACAGACCATGGGAGTTTGAGACTTCAGCCATTAGAGGCAACCAGCTCCAACAGCATTTCAAGGGAGACCAAGTAACACCCATGGTGAGCTGAATTTAATGTTCCCTGACAAGGCCCTTGCCACATGGCTGCCTCTTGGCAATTTGCTAGAACAGAAGTTGCAGTACTTGAAGTCCTGTAGAAACTTGTCTTCAAACCTAACCTGGAGACAACAGCACCCAGAGCTTTCAGTTTACCTTGCTTTAGAGCAGGCATTGCCCCTTTATTAAAGGTTTGCTGCCTGACACTTACCTTCTTTAGCCCATTCCATGAATCCACCATGTGAACTTGACTGATGTCCTTCATGCCCGTGTTTACTGTGAACAGTCCTGAATTGGAGTTGTTCAGCTGCAGAGAGAAGGAACAACTTTTTAATCCACTCTACACAGCAAGACTGCAACACGTTACTGACTTTGCGTGCTTCATCAGCTCTAGGGGTGCCTCACATACTGTCAGCTACTGAACTTCTGCTTATTTCAGTTGAGTGTCCAAGCTACCCCCAAGACCAATACTGCTGCCATTTTAGCATTCCCAACCAACACTTCACTCACCTCTACAAATAATCCAAACTTGCCCTTGAAAGGGATCAGGCCAGGAACAAGCATATTTATCGTGTCTATAAGGGGGTCTTCATACCCCCACAGGATCTCCCCCACCGTCCTGTTCATGAATGCCTCCTGTTTCAGGCCAGCCAGGGCTCCACTCACTAAAATCTTCAAAACATTTGGCAGTTTTTCCATCATCACAGCTGCTCCCTGGGAAAGAAAACAAATCTCTGAAATGAGAGCCCCATCTTTACCTAAGAGGAAGCATCTTAGGTGCTCAGCAAAATCTTTCTGTTGCTCCCATCCATAGCCCCAGATAAATCCTCTGGACAGACTGAGGTTCTTCATTTATTCCCAATTTGGGAAGAAGGCAGTTGAGGGTTCATAGGCTTCATTTCCCCAGAGGATGCTCAGCTGAGGTTGCAGACTCAAGCCCAGCCACTTTGCCAGCCCCTCTGCACACTCTGGTTTTGGAACAGTAACAGCCAAACACAACAGCTAACACGCAGAAAGCAGAAAACTGCATTTTATAGGCTTAACCACCTCATTGCTCGATTAGTCTTAAGCCCTACAAGAAAGTAATTAATTCAGTAATTCAGTGCTGGGCATCACCACCCTCCCCGCAAGCTCAGCAGGTGGAACCCATCCAAGCAAACATCATTGAACAAGCACTTACCATCATCAAAATGTTTGGCACAACAATGTACTCCTCTTCAGTGCCATTGGACAAGTCTGGCTGGAAGAAAAGGTTCCGGTACTCCAGGTAGGAAACGGTGTCATTGTCATGGAACGTGATGTTTGTTTTATACCTGTACTCTCTGCAAAGAGATGAGAGATCATGGGAAACCTTCCCCAGGCAGAGCCCCTGCAGCCTGTGGAGCAAGAATGGGCTGCACAGGCCTGGGCTTGCTGCTGAAGGAGACCATGGCAAGGAGCCATGGGGCAGGGGGAGGCAGCGTGCCAGGGAACAGACATCAGCCTCACATCTGACCAGGGTCAGGGTCTAGCAGGAGGAGAGGGCAGCCCAAGAGCGAGGCATCCCTGACAGCTTGGATTCTCGCAGACACAAAGTGTTTCTTCCCAACTTAACACCCAGCTGATGAGAAGTTTAAGACAAAAGCATAAGTCTCCTCTGTCACTTCACCTACAGCCATTGGAAAGTCCAGCTTTATCACAGAGGTGCCCAAATACACAGAGTCACACTAACCCACACGCCAAAACAACCTGCAAACAGGAAAAGACCAGCCAAGATGCCACAAGACCCATTAGAGAGCCCACATGGATTTGTCCCAAAGCTCCTTGGTGGCTCCTGGGTTCAGGGCAGCCTGAGCCTCCACATGGCATCATGGCCCTCCTGCTCCTCAGGGCTTCAGGCTGTCCATCACCTACACACTGCCCAGTGCTGCTGGACTCCAGCCCATGCCACAGGGGCAACCCAGTCTCACGGAGGCTGCGATGCTCTGCAGCAGCATGAAGTTGTCCCCAACGTCACAAGCCTGTTACGGCTCCTGAAGGAACTGAAGCTCAACCCACCAGCAAAAACAAAGTCCTTCACTGTGGAGCCTCTGTTTTACAGCCCACATTAGGGAAGGGCACTAATCTTGCTCAGCAGGAACACAAGGACACTAATAAGCTTTGCCCCTTTGTTTATTCTTATTTACAGTAAGTGAAGCTTTTCCCCAAGCCAAGCGTCCGATGCGATCGCAACATACAGAACCCACGTGGTGTGACCTGGCAAGCCCAGAGGAAACAAGGGCATATACATACTGCCAGGCTTCCCCTGCACACTGCTCAAATAGCTTTGGATTAACCAGTAATCTTCCCACATGAGCTTGCTTAGGCTGCTGATTTAACCTTGCCACACTAGTGTAGGCACTGATGTGTTGGAAGATCACTACTTATGGGGAGGTTCACATGCTCAACTCAGCACCAATCAATACCTCACATTTCAGGTGAAGAGAACACCTGGGGCTTCAGCCACCATCCTCAGCCATGGCAAATAGACCTAGCCCTGCTGTAGGTGGGTCTGACCAACAGTCAGTGCACCATACTGGTTCCCACGACCAGAGCACTCATGTTAGGCACATTCTGGGTCTCATGCTAGATAAGGACTTGGCCATGGTCAACCCATGAAGTTTGATATTGAGGTGACTCCAGCTACAGAGCTGGACTCTTAAATGCACAGTGAAAATAAAACAAGAGCACTGAAGATGAGGGCCACTCACCACCACCATTCATGACAATGTTTGGACCACATCAGCCCTGGTCTGTCTGCCCAACAAGCCACAGCATGGGACTGAGCTCCACAACCCAGTGGAGCACTCGCCAACCTTACTGCCCCAGTGGCCAGAGGTCCCACCTGTGGCTTTAGCAAGATCAGGGCAATTAGAGCACATTTGGGTCGCTTTAAAATCCAGTGCCACTGGACTCACACCAAGCATGCTAATGCCACGTCCTCGTGCCAAAGGAGTCACCCAGCAGCCTGGCAGGGGCTCATGCCAAGCTGGGCCACGAGTGGTACCTGACCTGTACACGTAGGGTCCGCGCTGGCTCAGCACTGGCTTTGCTCCCTGGAGCACCTGCTTGGGGTTCAGCACTTCGAAGAAATGCACTGACAAGTAGAAAGGGACAGGGATGTCTTTCCACATTTGGAAGGATATGCTGTTGGGGTCGATCCTGACGTTCTGCAAGGAAAAAGAGGAGTAAAGAGACACTTCTGGGCTCATTGTGGCAGCAGATGAGCACATCCATCCTCAGTTCCATGTAAGGCACAGTCAAAGGTTGCAGTTCCAGCAGGGGCTCTCCAGAGGATGCAGGTGTGTGGTGCAGCCTGAAACCAAGCTAGATCTACACTGAGAACTCTTATGTGTGCAGAAGTATCAAGCATATGCCACAGGATGTCTGCTGGCTTATTTATTCAGGCTGAACCTTCCAAATCCTACCCACAGGGTTTCAGAGTTGTTTTGATGTGCTGGAGACTTGCTCTGCACTAGGCAAGCCAGCACTGAATTATTCACTGCTCTGCATGTTTTACGTGTCTGGCAGAAACAATCCTGTCCCAAAGGCCTTCTCTCGTGTGTTTGGCAGCTCCACACAGCGAGGAGCAGGCAAGGGCTGGCAGAAGTTGCACAGCCATCCTCACAACTGTTTGTGTGCCACTAGATCCCCAAAAAGAAGGTGGAGAACTGGGATGGCAACCCAGCTGTGTCCCAATAGCATGGCACAGGACACCTCTGCTTCCTCTCAGCTGCCAACTTGCATTGACTCATAGTTGATGATGAGGCAGGTCAAAGGCAACGCGCAATCGTGTTTCCATATCACTGTCCTGTTTGCTGGGAAATGCCTGCAGGAGCTCAAAGACAACTTAAGCCAGCTCAGGACCTGGCATCTGGGCACATCTGCCTCCGCTCCCTCCCTGCCTCCGGGGGGGGCTGCATTAGGGGCAAGAGCTTGTTCCTTCTTGAACGTTTGCTTTGGGTGTGTTCCACCGTAATCTTTTCTTCTGCAAGCACAAATCCTTGCCCAGGTTAGGTAACCCAGCCAGCTGATGGAAGTGGGGTTGATCCACTGACTGGTGGCGGCACGTGGCCTCCATCCCACTGCAGATCAGCAGCCCCACAGCAGCTCCCCTGCTCTGGAGCAGCTCCATCTGACTGGGCACACATTTGCTGGTACAGGGGGTTGAGGTGGAACGCTGCCAGAGGCTTCCCCACAACACCCCGACTTTCTTTAGCCATTTCATGGCAAGGCTGGGCTACCCATGAGCAGCAGGGCTCTGAAAGCCCCTCAGACAAGCCCTACCCCTGAGCAGACATCTCCACAACGCTGTGTAACCCACCTGACCTAGCAAACCCTTCCCACCTCCATTTCCATGCCCACATGCTGCTGGCTGAGGGTCTCTATCTTGCCAGCCTTAAGGATTTCACGGCAAAGAAGAGTAATAGGACGAATCTTCATTCAGTCTGCTTTACAACCCTAATTCCCAAGTGTCCAATCAAGTATGATCAGGAACATCTGGTTTCTTTTACTTGCTTGTTCTGTCTTGCACCCCCTCGATCACTTGTTGCAGATGCATTTATTTTTAGTATATGTGCCCGGTCAGACAGAGCTGCATCCTAGCTCCCTTCCCAGCAATCTCCCACGTGGGCACAGCAGCTCAAGGTACTCCACAGGTGCTGCTAAGTCAGGCTAGCCTTAGAATTAAGGTACTTGTAGGTCAAAACAAACATGGTCGTATGTCTGAAATAAAAATAGAATATTTGTCAACTAGATGGGTTGCAAAGGGTCACTGAGATGTTTGACCTCTCCTGACCAGGCTGATCTTTGTTCCTGAGGAACTGAAAGGAACTGGTTACTGCCCATCAGCTCCAGACAGGGAGAGAAGAGCAGCAGCTCCACCAGTGTCCAAATCCTGCTTCTCCAGGAGGGACGCTCCAGCCACCCTGCTCAGTAAAACTGAGAGATGAGGTTTTCCCTGCAGACTGGGAGGAACAGTCACACTGGGTGTCAGTCAGACCTCACCCTCCACACCCTCTCACCACCCTCCTCCTCATGCTGCTACAATAGCAAGGACCCTGCTGTCACCTGCTCCCAGCTCCTGCCGCCCACAACAGCACCAGAGTTCCCTGGGGGAGCAGCAAGGGGTGGCAGAGGGATGAGCTGATGTAGCCTCACTGTGTTCAAGCTCATACCTTAGGCAGGTCTGGAGTATTCCAGGTGCTTCCAGAAAAGCAATATCCCCAGGTTTTGCAGGGCCAACACCACAGGCAGCCCAACAAAGATTCAGTTTCTGCAAAAGCTTCAAGTTCCCTGCTCCTTGTGTCTTTCCCTGCAGACTTTACCCAAAGATTCCCTTGAAACGACCACCTCTTCGTAATTAAGTGCTTTTCCATACGGGATACATCAGCCTGACAGAGCTCAGGAAGTCAGGATGGGCAAACCAGCTTTTACCTGCTCAGCCCAGCTCTTCAAGCTCCTCTTACCCACCTACTCTGAAGACCAACCCAGGAGTCTCAGTAAGGTCCTGGCTATTTCTCACCACCCATCATCACTCAGTTATTAGGCTTAATGTGAAATGGAAAAAAGAGCTCAGGCCATTTTGGGTCATGTTGAAGATGCAGAGACCAAGGGCTTGAGGTGAAGAGAGGATAAACAAGGGTTGGTCTTTTCCTCATCTTCTGTCCTCATTGCAAATTACTAGGATTTAGCTAATTAGGTTGAAAGAATCAGGATTAGCTAAAAAGAGGGCAGAAAGGTTTTTGCACAAAAAGTGTCATTTCTGCTCTGCAGGGGCCATTCAGCCTTTTATTTGCAAGTACCAGCTCCTGATGTCCATGAAAGTGAACAAAGATTTTCTACTGTTTTATCTACAGGACTGTCTGGCTCTGCCCAGCCAGCAGCACTTCTAGGGGGCATGTTTAAGTAGGTCATTTTCGGCAGAGACTTTGCGCCACATGCAACGACAGCCATTGGCTATGAGGTGTTTGTTTACCTCTTTCATCAGAAGCAAATTTTCAGGGGCTGACCTGGGTAGGTGGAAGCTGGGAGAAAGGCCAAGGCACGGAGCACATCTGCTTTGGACAGAGAGAAAAAGGTCTGGCTAAATGTGGGGATGAGCTCTACATTAGAGCAGGATATCTGGTATCCCAGCAGCAGGGACAGGAGTGCTGGTTCATAAGACTGTGCAGCAGCTACTGAACAGACCAACAACTCCATACACAGCCTCACATTGTGGGGGACAAACCCTCTTCAGCCTCAGGACCGCTCTTGTGAAAAAACCCAGGTCTTCAGAGGAACAACTTTTCAGGTTTTCAGTCTAAGGAGAGAAGATGACTCAGAGGCTGCTCCATGCACAAGGCTCCTTTGGAGTGCTCCTGGACAACATCTGTCCTGTTTCCAGCTGGGAAAGCATCTCACCAGAGCACGTGTGAGCCTGGCAGTCTGCTCACCTATTTATGAAAGGAATAACTGGTGCTGCAGGTAGAGGCAGGAGGGATGGGATGGCGTCAGAGGGATGCTCAGCCCAGCACTGCATCCCCAGCCAACTCCAGTGATGCAAAGAGCCCTCGTTAACCAGGGCTGGGAGGCTGCTCATTCCGGGAAAATTTGCTGTCGCCAAGGGTGGAACACCCCAACGGGGAACACTCTAAGACCGCGTTTGCCCAGAGTCAGATCCTGAGGCTGCTCGGAGCTGCAGCAGAGACGCTGCCACCTCCAGCGCTCGGCTGCCTCATGCTTTCCGGACCGCACTGCACAAGGGAAACGTGGCCGCGCACCGGCCCCGGCCCCAGCGCACCG